>CP139508.1:258018518-258280949 GCA_021014915.2 Artemisia tridentata subsp. tridentata | reverse complement strand
TATTCCTGAAATTATAATCTTGGACCCCACGCGAAGTTAGTCATGCCCCCGCATCTACTTAAGTAGATGCGCCGCATCTTCCCTCAGACACAAACTATAAATACCCCGTAGACCAGACACATTAAAGAGTTACACAGATTCGGAAGTTCGAAAACCTAAAGACCGAACAGAAGAAAAGGACGAAATTCAGTCAAGAAGGCAGCACAAGACACACCCAAATCGAAGATACAAGAGCTGTAAGAAGGTGCTGCATGTATTTAATTCATTAAGTAGTTTTGTTTTATTGTTTTAGCAAACTTTAAATTCATCAGGATTGGTGGCTTGTGTAATGTGACAACGGAAAGATTGCACTCCCTTTAATACTTGCTTTCCCATCAATTAAAGTTTATATGTTGATGTCTTTGGTTACTACTTATTAGTGCATTGACCACCTCTGTGTTTATTAGTGGCTTGCGGGCACCCGACTGCGGGACAAGGTGTGGCTCCCACGGTTGTTTCTAAATTGATCACTTAGGAATAACTTTTAGACATAAGTAATCATTAAGGGTTTACTCGCCGATGAGAATAGGACCAACGAGAAAGGTTAATTACATACACTTCATATAAAGCTATCAATAAAACAAGTGACAAACTATTTAATCATAAGGACAGCCCTCTTATGTCTCTAGTATCTATCTGTGTACGTGTGTGCTACTTGCTGATTCGTGCCTATTTGTTTATTTTATTATTTAATTGCAAACAAAACTGTGCCAGTCTCTCAGGCTGAAACCCCCTTGCGTTAGGATATTAAAATACTGATTAGATTAACTAGATTATACGTTCCACTCTTAGTGATCGACACTCTACTTACCATTATCTTCATACTGACCGGGTACACTGCTCGTTAAGTGTGTGTGTTATTGATAAGTCGGCTAAATATAAAATTTAAAACTTGAGTAGGCATTTAAAACTGCTAAACCGCAACGACACATCACGCGCATCAAGTTTTGGCGCCGCTGCCGGGGAGTGAATTGTTATTTTCTGTTAATTTGATTAGTATTTTAATTAGGTTTTTCTTTTTATTAGATTAATTGCATCATTGTACTATTTTGCATATTTGTTGTATTGTTGTGTTATTTGTTTGCTTTTGTTTTTATTTTTGTGTGTTTTATTTTTTTCGTTTGGTGTGTTTAATTTTTATTTTTATTTTTCGTATTTTTCTGTTCTGCTATCGTTGTACTGTGCTAAATCAAACGATACGGCGCATCTGATCTCTCAGATACGGCGTATTGCGTTTAATTTTTTTTTATACAACGCGTTTAATTAATTCGATACGATGCATCTTTTCCCAAGATACGGCGTATCTGTTTTTATAAAAGAAAATTTTTCTAAGCGATAAAGTAATACGACGCATCTGCTTTTGTAGATACGGCGTATCTGTTTTTGATAAAAACTTTTCTAAAACGTTAACGCCATACGACGCATCTTCTTTTGAAGATACGGCGTATCTATTATTTTAATTAAAAACAGTTTGCGAATTATTAAACAAATACGGCGTATCGATTTCCGTCGATACGGCGCATCTTACTGAATCAAAAATCTTTTATTTTTTTTAAACGTAACGAAAATACGGCGCATTAACTTTTGTTAATACGACGAATATAATTTGATAAATATAGTTGATTTTTGATATTTACTTTGATCGGTCCGCTACTCTCGTGTGCAAGTTGTTTATTTTTCAGGATAAATGATGACTCAAGCATCACCAAGAAGGATTACATTCTGAACCAAACCAAGAGACGCTAGCTGAAGTGACCGAACATAAGACGGAAAGAGTGGAGGAAAACTCAGTACTGGTAACGTTGAACTTCTTAAATTCTTGAAATAGAATCCCAGGTAAACTCTACGATAATTCAACTGCCCAAAGGAAAGTTCTCTACACTATGATCTCAGTTTTATTATCCTTATTATACGTCTGATTCAATTCGTAATCTTAATTTTGTATGCTCAAAAACGATATTTGTTCCTAACCTCGGAATAAATCCTTATCCACTAAACAATAAGATTACGATTATTAATGAAACGTTTATGCCTATTACTCTTATTTTGAATTCATCTATATGGTGTGCCGTTTTTACCCAAATTTGATGTATAAGGAACTGTGTTGCGGAGGCCAAGGTACGTTCTTCATTTAAATTTCGTTAACTAACATAGAGATACGGCGGATCTAAATATCCGAAGCGCCGTATCCCTGACCAACTAGGACTTATTGACTAGTCAACGGAATTAACTAGATACGGCGCATCCCAAATTTCTAATACGGCGCATCGTGTCGCCTTATAAATACGACGGGAATACGCCGCATAAATACACACAGTTAAGAACACGCACTAAAATTATACTCAAAATCCGATCATCTTTCTTCAATCCGCCTTTAATCCGAGCATTAAAACGTTCTCCTTATCACAAATACTAAGGTAATTGTTACATTTCGATTTAATTTTGATTAATACAAAAATTAGGGTTTATAGGATTGAATCGATTCGCGCTTAAACGATATAGGGATATGATTAGAACCTGGAATTAATTATTTCCCCTAAGTTAATTTTAGATTTGGACAACGAATTTGGCACTAATTGAATCGACCGAAAATTTAGGTTTTGGGTTTGATTTTGAATATTTAGCGGGAAGGTAAATTAGCTGTGGTTGATTGAACTGATATAAGGAGAATATTATACTGTGTTATTTAGTGGAAGTTTACGTCACGGATACGGATTCTTGAAAAACGTGCCTAACCCTTTACTTTATACTGATATGCTTTTAGATGCGGCGCATCTAGGTTGATTAATGCGGCGTAACGACCTATTTCAAAATTGCTAAAATCTTAGATACGCCGTATTGATTAATCTAGATACGACGCATCTCAATACGCCGTATCTGTTATCTTGCACCGCATCTCTTATACTTTACACAGATACGCCGCATTGATTTAATCAAATGCGCCGTATCTGCCTTTCTTGCAGACTGTTTACTGACTTTGAATGTTTATTTCAGATGACACTACCAGATATCGCACAAAGGCACCAATGGTTACGATTCGAGAACATGGGACTTGCTGATGGCACTCTAGAGGATTATTTGCATAGACTTGACTCAGTGTACTTCAAGAAAATATTCAGAGTCCAGGTTCTAAATTTTGACGATGTGGGATTGATAGGTGGTGGACATGCAGCTGCGAGCTTACAGCGTCGTATGGAGATGGTTGTTGTTGGAGGTGATGATGAGGTGGAGTTCAGGTCTAGTGCTTGGGAGCGACTGTTTAGGATTGACGAGCCTCTGATTAGGGAGCTCATGCTGGAGTTCTTTAGCACTATTCATTACAGAGAGACGGATGTGGAGATTGATACAGCTGACACTCTGGTGTTCAGATTAGGAGGTGTGCACAGGCAGATGTCGATGAGGCAGTTTATTTTAGCCTTGGGTCTACACACTGAGGAGGAGCTTGGATCTGCTGGGTTTGCCAGGTACTGGGCTGAGAGTTTGCGGGTTGTCCCTGACAGAGGGGTATTCAGTGATTATTGGTTCAGGATTTCTTCGGGGGGCGACATCACTACTTCCACCCCCTCATATACTTTGATCAGGGAGCCGATGAGGAGGCTGTGTCACAGGCTGATTGCACTTACTATTGCTGGGAGGGGTCAGTCACCTGAAAAGGTGACCACTCTGGACCTCTTCCTACTTAGGAGCATGGATGAGGGGATGCCGGTGAACATCCCCCACTTTTTGGCACACTACCTCCACCGATCAGCTGCTGGGAGAGATCGGAGGAGCCACATGACTGGCGGGCATTTTGTTTCGAGGCTGGCCCGCCATTTTGGAGTTATTGGAGCAGAGATTCCAGCGGGGCTGGAGGTTGTGGTGGCTCGTCTCCCAGTTATCGACAGAGACTATTTGGTTAGACTGGCGATCTGCCAGGTGGCTGCTGGGGGCCACTTTTGGGCAGCATTAGGGCCCGCCAGAGCTGCAGGGGCGGAGGCGGAGCAGGGAGGACCTCAGGATCCTCCGGCTGCTGCTCCTGCCGACGAGGAGGTGCCACAGGCACCAGTACCCCCACGCACCGTGATTCAGAGACTCGACGCAGTCGAGGGAGAGGTGATGGTACTGAGGAGAGACTTAGAGTGGGTGGTCCGGAGTGTGAGCAGACTATTAGAGCATCAGGGTATCACCCACACTCGTCCTGATGGTACTGAGGTTACGGGAGTAGCACGTACGTACGAGCGCAGAGTCCGCCAGAGGACTGATGGAGCTAGCACTTCTGGGACCCATCCGGACGACACCGCTCACCCATGATCTTACCCTTTTGTTTTACTGATATTGTTCCACACATTATTATTATTTTATTTTTGGATTGTACTTATCGTTATTCTTATGCTTATGTTTAATGTTTCAGTTTATATTTCTTGTTATGTTTGGCGAAGACTGGCATTAAGTTCAGCATGAGAGTACGAGAGGACGTATGAGATTAAACCGTGGAACGTGCCATTTTTGCAACAGACTGTTAACAGTCTGTTTGGTTACTACATGCGCCGTATCTGCCTAAACAGATGCGACGCATCCTATCCTTTATTTCATTTTCATTTTTATTTTCGACTTTAAAACTTTTTATCAGTTATTTTAATGCGGCGCATCCCTGGTTAAGGATGCGGCGCATCTTTATTCTGATCCGTATTTATTCCAGGCTCGATACGGCGTATCTTCTTCAATAAGATACGGCGCATCGACTGACCTGATGATTTTCAGTTTTAATTTTTAAGTTTTATTTTTACCTAACTACTAATGTATTATGCAAGTTGAACCTTTCTTATCTTAGGTGTGTTTTAAAGTGTTGGTGGTATTATAGTTTCCTGAATTTCCTGTGGATATATCAAGCATGAAGCTTTAACGTTCTAATCCACAAGAAAGATGATTTTTGCTCATATACTAATGGAGGATCATACCGAGCAAATATCAGGGGAGTTTTTCCGTTCTAATTCTTTTATTTCCAGTTTTTAACCTTTTATACAAACAACGAGGACGTTGTTTAACTTAAGTGGGGGGATAGGAGAATTAGAACACTTAACACTTACTTGTCCTAAACTTTTTCAAAAATTATGCTTAAAATGTGCTTAATATATCAAACTTAAAAATTTTTAGCATGTTTTTGTTTAAGATCTAAGTTGCATAACTGCACACATGACATTATTTTCAAAAATCGTGATTTTCCAAAATTCACAAATCTATGAGTGTGCCGGTGACTTGTAAACTTTAGAACTTGGCTTGTATACTATTCGAGACCACCATAATGAGTATTATTTATTTAATTGGAATGACTTGTCTAACTTGGTAAAATTCTAGGATTACACCCAAAAAGCCTTTATATGTTATGTGTTATTAGCTAACTACACTGGTTAGTTAACCCCCGTATAAAACCTTTTGTTACTCTCACTTTTAGAGTAAGATACCCCTAGA
This sequence comes from Artemisia tridentata subsp. tridentata, assembly GCA_021014915.2. NCBI lineage: Eukaryota > Viridiplantae > Streptophyta > Magnoliopsida > Asterales > Asteraceae > Artemisia > Artemisia tridentata. The sequence continues at coordinate 258,275,462 of CP139508.1, read as the reverse complement.
AAAACATTCAGAGCCATTCCTTTCGTTTCTTACACCTATGTTTAAAATGTTTCGTTACACCTTAAACCTTAGCCTACCCTGTAGATTAGAATCCGTGGTTGGTTAATTGCTATAGGCAGAGTGTGTTTCCTTACATTACCTGTGTTCGCGTGCGTAATTCATTATATATGGTTAGGTCGGGAAATTGCACAATGCAATTGGAGTGAAAGTAAATATTGTATATTTTGGAGTTTATTTTTCGTGTGTTTACTACTTTCACTATTTACCATTATTTCTGAAGTTATGAAAAGTATGAATAAAAATTATCCGGAAAGAAAGTTATAGTGATGTGGTGAAATTTTACACATCTATGTTTATGTTTCAAATTAAAAAAAAAAAAAAAAAAAAAAAAAAAAAAAAAAAAAAAAAAAAAAAAATCGAAAAAAAATGAGAAAAGAAAAAGAAAGAAAAAAGAGTTGGATGTTTATTTTAAGCCAACGATGTAAAGTTATGTAAGTGGTTCATATGGCCACTATTTGTTGTATTATATCTATGGAATGAATGGGAATTGGCAGTTATGGGAATGCCAATTAAGGATTATTCTTTGATTAAGATTTTGTTGAGTATAATTCGTGTCTACCTAAAGCGTGTGTTTCAAGTGTTAAAGCGTGAGTTATTCAATGATATGAGTCTTATTCATGGGATGGTTGGGATAGTGATTAACCACACTTAGGATTTTAATTTATTTGTTTTGTTTATTTTTATTTTTACACCAATTTATATCCCAAATGTTATCCATACCCTGTATTGTTCTTTATCCAACCAAACCTTTGATTTATTGAGATTAGGGATTTGAGCAATCTTAAGTATCGTAGTCGTGGATTCGGCTATGTATTTATGATTTTGTCGCCCTTTTTGATATATTATTATTGGTGAAGTTTGGACCTATCTTTAGCCTATTCGAGTTAAGGATTTGAGCAATTGCAAGTATCGTGTTCGTGGATTCGATCATGTATTTGTGATTTTGTCGCCTTTTTGGAATTTGAGATCGATAGTGAAATAAGAATAATTAACCCTTAAGCCTAAAAACCCTTTTTACCGCTTTAGACTTGTTATTCCTTAGCTTTAGTGGTGGAGATGTGTATACTTGCCAAGCCTATGATAGAATATTCGTCGCGACTGGACAGTTAAACGATTAGATTTGCTTTTATCGACTTATTTTATTTTACTTCTAATTCGTTAAGTGTTTAGTTGTGTGATTACAAAATAAACGAATACATGCTTAAATATAAAAATAAATCCTAACTTCTTTTAGGATACATTTTCATAAGTTTTAATCTAAGGTTTACTTGGGGACAAGTAAAGTTCAAGTGGGGGGATATTTGATGAACTCAAATAAGTACATTTTATTACTATCATTTATCCTATTAATTTGACTTGTTTTACTATATTATGTATGAGGATTGATACTTAATCGTTTACTTTTGTAATTCTCAGGTAAAAACAAGCATTTGGTGAAACTTGGCGATTCTGGACCAATAATGGAGCAAAACGTACATAAAGTGGAAGTCTACCGACATGGACAAGATCAAGTCAATTCTGCTCCAGATGCGCCGCATCTCACTATCAACATGCGCCGCATCTCTATCAAGATATCACCAGATACGATCCAAGATACAAGAGGACATGCGCCGCATCTAATAAAGAGTTACGCCGCATCTTCTGGCGGTGTACGAATATTCCTGAATATTATAATCTTGGACCCCACGCGAAGTTACGTACATGCGCCGCATCTACTTAAGTAGATGCGCCGCATCTTCCCTCAGACACAAACTATAAATACCCCGTAGACCAGACACATTAAAGAGTTACACAGATTCGGAAGTTCGAAAACCTAAAGACCGAACAGAAGAAAAGGACGAATTCAGTCAAGAAGGCAGCACAAGACACACCCAAATCGAAGATACAAGAGCTGTAAGAAGGTGCTGCATGTATTTAATTCATTAAGTAGTTTTGTTTTATTGTTTTAGCAAACTTTAATTCATCAGGATTGGTGGCTTGTGTAATGTGACAACGGAAAGATTGCACTCCCTTTAATACTTGCTTTCCCATCAATTAAAGTTTATATGTTGATGTCTTTGGTTACTACTTATTAGTGCATTGATAACCTCTGTGTTTATTAGTGGCTTGCGGGCACCCGACTGCGGGACAAGGTGTGGCTCCCACGGTTGTTTCTAAATTGATCACTTAGGAATAACTTTTAGACATAAGTAATCATTAAGGGTTTACTCGCCGATGAGAATAGGACCAACGAGAAAGGGTTAATTACATACACTTCATATAAAGCTATCAATAAAACAAGTGACAAACTATTTAATCATAAGGACAGCCCTCTTATTGTCTCTAGTATCTATCTGTGTACGTGTGTGCTACTTGCTGATTCGTGCCTATTTGTTTATTTTACTATTTAATTGCAAACAAAACTGTGCCAGTCTCTCAGGCTGAAACCCCTTGCGTTAGGATATTAAAATACTGATTAGATTAACTAGATTATACGTTCCACTCTTAGTGATCGACACTCTACTTACCATTATCTTCATACTGACCGGGTACACTGCTCGTTAAGTGTGTGTGTTATTGATAAGTCGGCTAAATATAAATTTAAAACTTGAGTAGGCATTAAAACTGCTAAACCGCAACGACACATCACGCGCATCAGTATTAAACTATGTTATGAAAGTTTGATGGAGGCAAACAATTAGCGGTTGTGTGTGTTTGTGGTAAATTAAATTGAAAATACAAGTAAATAAACGTACCAACCAGCAATCAATCAGATTGCAGTTCAACCATATTGGATCGCCCGTTAATGAAGGCCCTGACTGTATGTTTTTACTACTTGGAAAATGATATGGTTGCTTCATTCAAATTGATTCATTGTTTCAGTTCGTTTGTTTCTACCCTTAACTATGTTTCTTTCCAGCAGATCATCTTCAAACACCTTCGATTTAGCTTTATCTGAACCATTTGGTTTCGCTATTTGTATGCCAACCTCGTGTAACATTTTTTCTTAACCAGTTCCACTTCCTTCCTATATATGTACCATTTTCATTGACATCCAACCAACCATTTTCATTGTACTTGAACGGAGTTGAACTACACCAACACTGGCCAGCGCCCTCCTCTTGCCAAACCATGTTGTTAAAATAATACTTTGATAACGGCTGTTGCTTGTGAGCAATAAACAGGTCCATGGAACCATTGTTCAAAGCATGACTGGAAAATCTACGAACATCTGTATCAATGTGTAGCAAAGTTAAAGCATTTGCAAGTGACATGTTGGGTTTAGAATAAAACAAAGCCCATTTATCACCACCAATGTCATTTATAAGACTATTAAGTGCCCTATTAAAAACACCGCTGTCAGAGGTCAAACACCAAACGTTCCCAATACACCCATCAACATAACGAAGTGGATCGAGAGCAAATTCCACATATTTGTGTACTTTGAACTCAACTTTCATCCAGAAACTTAATTAAACATGAGTATAGTTTATAGTTACAAACTAAAAGCAATTATGTAGCTTTTTGGCACCCATAATTAACAAACTAAGTCCGTTGCACAAAAAAAAAAAAAAAAAAAAAAATACAGAAATAATCAAATAATAAAAATCTTCTTTATTCACTGTAACATCATATTTATATATATGAACAAAAAAAGGAATAATATAGTTATGGGAAAGTACAACAAACCTAGAATACGTGATATAAAGATGAAAAGGACAGCAATTTTATTATTTTGGATTCGTGTGGTGACAATGACCTAGGGTTTGATCTGCTTTTTGGGGATATTGTGTTTGTTGGGAACAAAAAGGATATGTGGGGTTACAGTGTTTCCCGTGCAAATTACACGTTTGGTCCTCAGACGTGCAATTTTATAATAAACTTTTGACTTAATGTCTAAAATGGTCCCTGTATTTTATGTTGTAAAAGTCGTTGTCTGTTTACAGCATGTACATTGTCCCTTTACCAAATTTGGTACATTGTAATTTGACTTCTAAAAGTCAAATAACAGAATTATGGTTTAAACCAACTTTCGCAAAATATTCACAAAGTTATGGTCTAAAAGTCTGCACATTTTGCAAATATTACACAGTTATTGTTTGTTACTTAAATTACACAGTTATGGGTTAAACCATAAATAAGTCAAATTGCACAGTCAAGGACCTATTTCCATTCACTACCATTTAACACAATGTGCAAAAAAATTTATGTACATGAAACAGTTTACCAACCGAACATTGAATGACTATCTTCAATAAAAAGGTATTTAAATTCGCTTAAGCATACACACGACCTACTCAATAAACCTGTATTATTCACCCAAACTCTTACACAAGTAAAACCAGGTTTCACACTTGGTTATAATATGGTCATAGGTCAGTGGACTAAACCCGTTATGTGCCCCAAGCATGGGTACTAAAAGTGTTCAACCCGTTCGAGTATAGGGTCCCTTTTTTTCAAATTAACTCTAAAGTTTTTATAAGTCTTATTTTAGTAAAAAAATTGGATTTATACAAAAATAAAATAAGGCCTCACACGTGCAAATATTTTAGTCCTTTATATAAACACCCCCGCTCCCAACTGCTTTCCCTTATTTCCCAATTGTTTTAAATCTTGAAACCCTAAAGTATGAGTTCGCGAAATAGAGCGACAACCCGAGTAATTGATGGTAAAATTGAATACTTTTGTAGGTGTGCTATTCGACTCACAGTTAAGACTTCAACAACAAGGACAAATCCGGGTAAACGATTTGTAAAATGCTCAGTTTGTGAAGTGTATGACTTTTTAGATGATGATCTTCCAAGTGAATACTATAAAGATTTGGTGTATGGATTCTTACAAAACGCCAAACGATTGAACAAGACTGTGGACTACCAGCAGGTGATTGATGCTCTTGCTTTGGACAAGTCAATAATGGAAGAAGAGTTGAATGATATAAAGGCAAAGTTGAAGCTGTATGAGCGATTGTTTTTCATTTTGATAGGATCTTTTGCAGTTGTTTGTGTTGGGTTTGGGATGATAATAGGAAAATAATGTAGTGGCGTGGATTTGATGTAGTCCATGGAATGAAATGAAGTTGTATCTTTTGTTAGTAAATACGAGTAATATGTTTCCTCTTGCAAATCTAGTGTTTTATATAAATAAAGATAGATTGATTCGTCATACAAGGCATTCGCATGTTCTGCTTCATGGTTAATCGGATTAAAATGGTTACAATTATCCTTTCTTAGATACTGACATTTTTTTTTTTTTTTTTTTTTTTTTTTTTTTTTATAGGTTTATAAGCGGGTATGTTTGGTAGTACTAAAACACACGCCAAAATAATCGGTTGCCCTAGCATTTCTTGTGTTTTATGGGGTGGTCAAACAAGTAGCAAGAAAATATGATCAACAGAAAATATAACGATGTATCCAAAAAGGGTATGGCATGGCATGGCATTTAACCTTTTTTCTTAATTTAATTACAATCTTGTTGTTTTCAACTTTCCATTACAACAACCCTAGATTGCAACTTTCTATCATTAAGGAACCACCTTATTGTTTCTCCAATACCTCCACTCTTCCGCTGCTTGCATAGAGCTTTATGATACATCAACCTTTTTCGCCTCCGCAAATATGAAGTTCGTGATCCAAACTTGAACTTCCTTGAGTATTTCTTTTTACCAACACGTCGACCGGTCGTAGGATGCACACTAGTCCCACCTTCTTCATGAACTGCTGACCCACCCACATCCAGCACAACCTCGTCTTCAAAACAGTGATCATTAGAAAGACTTGGCAGTTTTGAACCATTGTAACTGAGTACAGCATTTTGCCACTCATAAGGCGGCGAACGAGACCACCCAACGTCAATGGCAGGAACATCGAGACCAACAACACCTGGCATGCAATCTTCTTCAAAAAAATAAAGCCCATCAACGATAGAGTCACTATGCAAAAAGTCTTTAAAAAGATTTCTACATTTAAAATTAGTTCCTTTGATTCTCGGTTCTGAAGGAGGTGTTCTTAGAGGAGGTGAACGACCTTCTTCCTCCTCCCATGCCTCCAGAGCAGCAGCCGATTTAGATGTAGCAACTACCATTGCTTCCGTATGTTTTTTAAACTTTAACAAAATTTCCTCATCATAAAAATCATAAGTAAGATTTTTATAATAGAAACCTGCTAGGTTTTGTGGTGCATGGACAACATACAAATGGAGCAAACCATAACACTCAGCCGTGTCATACATCTTTCGCATATGACATTCAGCTTCAATCAAATGCAAGCCTTCTGCTAGAGAATGTCTTGGACAACAAAAATACAAAAAACGAATTTCTTGATCTAGTTGGAAGGTTAACAAGTCAAGCAACTGATCCAATTTCATCCTGTTCGACTTGCATACCTTCAATGTCATTGTTTTGCCATATTCATACTTTAAGCCTGAATATTCTAAGAAAACACCATCATAGTTAATCTCAAGGACTATATGTGTAGTAGTGATGACGTGTGACCTGTACACAAGAAACATAAATTTATTCAAAATAAATAAAAGTTAGCAACTAAGCATATGATAACATTACACAGTTAAGACATACATGCATACCTTTGTTTGATGTCCGCCGAATCAGCATGGGGGTTTGCAGGGACTTTCTTTGGAGGGTCCATGATGATTTAACAAGTAATAATGTAAGTGGGACTTAATGAAGTGGTAAGTTAGTCGAACATATATATATATATATATATATATAAGAAATGCTATATATCCATTTGGTTGAATAGGAACATGTGAGAAAGAGTGAATTAGTTTGTAATAATGTAAAGTAAAATATATTATAGAGGTATTAACGGTGGTATGTATTAGTAAATTGAAGACTTTGTTTTAGTGTTTTTGTATCGTTGTATTAACACAAAATTATATGTACCCATGTTGGTTAACATGCCAAAGTTTACGGTCATATAATGTTGTAAACTAATTTTACAAGCTAATTCACTACAAAAAACTAGTTGAATTATCCAGATTTTAAAGGCCCAATGGCCACGTTTAAGAAGGTGTAAAATTATTGAGTCCACACTTTCTCACGTTTTAAAGGCCAAATGGCCAAATGGGTGTAACAAAATATTTTTACACATATAAGTGTGGAGATATTATCCAAATTTATATGTTTAAAAGTGTGGAAATATTTTTTGAATGTGCACAACTAAAAGTGTGGAAAAAATGCGAATAATGTTTATAATAAAAAGTGAGAAAACATTTGCTACACATATTAGTGTAGCTTTATTATAATTTTACACACTTATATATGTGGTTTATTTTTTAAATATTTGTGACACTTATAAATGAAGCGAAATTATTATCCACATAAAAAAATAAGTCCACGGTTGACCATACCGTGGCAAAATAAGTGTGAAGAATAGCACTATTTTTTTGGGGAGTAAATTATATTGATAACTAAAGGTTGAGAATACAACACATATTAGTGTAGCTTTATTATAATTTTACACACTTATATATGTGGTTTATTTTTTAAATATTTGTGACACTTATAAATGAAGCGAAATTATTATCCACATAAAAAAATAAGTCCACGGTTGACCATACCGTGGCAAAATAAGTGTGAAGAATAGCACTATTTTTTTGGGGAGTAAATTATATTGATAACTAAAGGTTGAGAATACAACAAGGACACATAAGATGAACAAAAATAAACAAACTAATTGAACATAGGGTAATATCTATGCTTGTAATAAAACCGAACCATCTTTTCACGATACGCTAACGCAACGTCAACGGGGTCATCAACATCCAACGATAGACCATGTGACAAACGATATAGAAATATACACACCCACACACCACAATCACCAAAGATACCCCCTTGCTTTGGAACTTTCTCCTCAAGCCTAAACGTGATGTTATATTCGCTCGGACGCATTCCATTCTTATCGAAAACTTTGGCACGTTCTAGAACCCGTGGAAGTCGAGCCTGTATAATAGGATCAAATGTAAGTATACATAGACGGGAGATCTTAAGGTACACTTTGTAAGTAATGCTATTAAATGTGACCCATTTACCAGCAAGGTTTGTCCATAAACAGTTTAATTGTTTATTTTTTTGGTGATAGTTAGTTCAGATTATTTGTTAAGCTATTTAAGGTTTAGTGTTCCTTACTTCATATGCAGTGTTGTACCATTTGATTAGTTAACAAACTGATTGTGACATAAACTTGTTTAATTTCATTACAAGATGAAAAACTATTACACCCAACACTGGAGGTACACGGATGATAAACACAAAACACAAAACACAAAGCACAAGAGACTATAGCGTGACAGGAATAAAGAGCAAGCACATAGCAGGCCGGGGATGGACGTTCAACAGTTATTGCGCATCTTTGCCAGAAATGAGATTGTATTGACAACTTTGATTTGAGTTTCACTGATGAGTATCATCAGTGTCCTACTCTTCTCAAGGTCCTCATCTTGAATTTGAAGTAGCAAATCTAAAGACTTAGTTGCGAGACTGGACCCAACAACAGTTTGGAGCTGTTTGATCTGGTCACCCCTTTCCTTGCAACGGCGTGTGAGCTCTACCACCTCCAGCTGAAGTGAGTTTATGAGCTTAAAGTCACGCTCAATATTAGTTTTAACCAAACTGGTCAGCAGATCCTTCAAAAGGTTTTGTTGATCCATAGATATTCGAAGTGAAAGCTTGTGTGTGTGTAAAGGTGAGTAGGGTTCTAAATATGGTATGAAATTGAACTATTATATGGATCGTTTAATATTTAAAAGTGGGGTGACCCTTACATTTGAATTTAGTCAACGGTAATAAATTAGGTTTGTTAATTGGTGAATAGTTGGGTCATGTCAATATATTGTTTAATATATAACCCCGATATTGTTAAACCGGAATTCTGGACAGTGTCATACAGTGGTCACTTCCTGTCCACTAATTTTCAACGCAACGATAATTCAAATTGGGCACCTTTTATCAAAGATTGCCAAAATAAGCCAAATGTTATTAATGTGGATTAGACAAATGAAAATTAAGCCAAATATAATTAGGGCGGATAAGACAAATGTCATGATTGTGGCCAGAGAGCGTCAAATTGGGCACCTTTTATCAAAGATTGCCAAAATAAGCCAAATGTTATTAATGTGGATTAGACAAATGAAAATTAAGCCAAATATAATTAGGGCGGATAAGACAAATGTCATGATTGTGGCCAGAGAGCGTCATAAACTGCCCCCTTACTGTACACTAATTTTCAACGTAACCAAATTTCAAATTGGGCAACTTTTCATCAAAGTTGGGCAGAATAAGCCAAATGTTATTAATGCGGATTAGACAAATGAAAGGTAAGCCAAATATTATAAGGGCGGATTAGAGAAATGTAATGATTGTGGCAAGAGACTGTCATAAACTGATGCCTTCATGTCCACTAATTTACAACGCAACCCAATTCAACTTGGGCAATTTGTTGCCAAATTTAGCGAAAATAAGCCAAATGTTATAAACGGATATTAGATAAAAGTAAATTAAACCAAATATTAATAATGCGGATAAGATAAATGAAATGATTGTGGACAATGAAGTTCATATACGGCTCCCTTCAACTACAAGTACTACTTTGGAACATTTTTTTAAAAATTGGGCAATTGGGTTGAAACATAGCCCAACTAGACACATGGAATTTTACTTTGAGGTAGTTGTATGTGACCTACGTATGGTATTCAAAAAAATTATACTAGTCGCTAATTGTATTTTAAAATTCGTCAACAAGGTTGAAACATTTCCCCAATAGGCATATGTTGTTTTTACTTTTATGTGACCTTGATATGGTATTCAAAACACAATGTCGTAACAAACATACAAAAAATACGCCATGACCAGCAGTAACAAACACTGCCAGCAGAAACTAAACAATGCTACCAGCAGGAACCATGATCGGCAGAAAATACGCCATGACCAGCAGGAATGAAACTACACTAACAGCAGCAATGAAAATAAACATTATTCTAATAATTCCTAACAAACTGTTGAGATTCTTGTATTTTAAAATTGGTCAACAAGGTTGAAACATTTCCCCAATAGACATATGTTTTTTTTACTTTGAGATACTTGTATGTGACCTAGATATGGTATTCAAAAATATTAATATTCGCTAACTGAATATAGAAACAACGTACAGTTAAATGATTTAAGTTAATGGGTAAAGAATTTGGAGGGTCAGCAAAAATTGAATAATGTTTGGGTCAGGATGGTTTAATGTGGAGAGTGTTGACGTTGACTTGTATATGGATAGTGGAGGCAACGCATATGAGTTGGATATGGAGAGGTAATGAGGTTGTGCCTGAAAAGGTGAACAAGGGAGCAGCTAGTAGAAATACTTAAAACTTTACGTGCTGCGCATGCTCAAGATGGTTCTGCTGTTGAAGATGTTGCAAAAGTTGCTAAGACTGATTCTACTGCTGAGAATCATGTTGATTCTGCTGCTGAGAATCAACTTGATTCTACCGCTGACATATTGGATGATGCTAACAGTCTGGCACATGCAATACTACAACTGAAGTATACCAACTCATCAACCCCCAAACATTGGATGATGCTGATGTTAGAGGGGGACAAGAATCACAACCACAAGCACAAAAATAAGGTATAAATAAAAATTTTAGCAACACGGACCTGTAAGCACTTCCTAACGCGGATATACCAGTCACGGGTGTGATAGTCATATGTGTCGCCGCTATCATAGAATGTCACCACTCCTGATCGTATATGAAACTGGGCAAGACACCAGTGTTTGTCCGTTTGGTTGATCGGAATAAAAACCTACAATATACAGGGTTTCTGATGAATCCTTATAGTAGGCGACATATCAATAATTACGTATACTATCTTTAAACGGCCAAAAGACCAGACTTTTAGTAAAAAATGGTCATATACAACAACTTGACTCATCATGTAACTTTAACCGCCCACACATAAACGTAGTACCTGATCCACATCGCTCCATGGACAGGGATACCTCTGGCCATCTGCGTAAAAAGATGGTGTGCCGTTTTGAAGAAGAAGCTGAAAAAAGTAACAGCTAACCATCGCCCAGTTTGCATTATTAGGTCTTACATGCCACATGTAGTCAACCCACAAGTCTATGTGCTGCAAATAAGTGTTTTAACAAAGGGTGAGAGGTAACCTTATTTATGAATTAGAGTATGCATGTACGCTCACCTGCTCAGTTAGCCAACCTTTTCTACCAGGGTCTAAGCAAACTAAGCGTAGCCAGAAATTTCGATCAACGGTGTGGTCTTCGGACCATGGAAATTTACACTGGTGAGTGTACCCCGGTTGACCAAGAAATACTTCAATATCATCGGTGAGCCACACATTTTCCACGGTATGGAACCATCGAGATAGATCCTACAAACGTGGGTAAATTTATAACATATAATGTAAAAGAGGTAACAAAACAAAATGTAAACCAACTTTAGATCATGGCAATACCTCAACCCAAGGTTGAACTCTTGTCAGCAATTCAGCGGTACGTGGGTTATTAACGTCAGGGCCGTGTTTCTTAATGGTAACTATAACCTTTTCCGCATTTTCTGATTTCGAATCAGGTTCCAAATAATTTCGCCTCTTGCTCGGTGGTAACCGAGCCAAATATCTTTGATAGTGTTTCGAATTCAGAAACGATATTCTGCGTTTCTTCTTCTCCTCCTCCATCTTCAACATGTTTTCTTCTTCCAAGCGCAACCTCTTAGCCGCTTCCTGTCTTTTCATATTATCTTCTGCCATCATCTTCTCTTCTTCTAACTGCAACCTCTCTTCCTCTGCCAACGCCCATCTCAATTCCTCTTGAATAAGATACTCCTGCAACAGGATATTGTGGATTACATATGCCGCACAAATAATATTACGCTATAAATCGGGTATACGGATAATTTGGAATAACGTATTCTACCTGAGCTAGTTCTTCGTCAGAATCAGGCAAGGCAATCAATTTCAGGTAAAATTTGTTAAGTGAATGGCAAAATTCAGAACTCGTGTTAGGAAAATGTGACTCAATATCCAGTTTTCTCCTGTCAAATCATTATATTTTTTGTAAAAAAGTACAGGGTGGATGTCAAAGTAGGTACTCATATTTTTTTTTAAATGTACCTGCAGTCCGCCAGGTCTCTCACGAGCAAGAACCTGTAATATTATAACATGTATTATAAACCCGTATATACAGAGTGCATACTATTGACATAGTAAGCTGAATAAAACGCAACCTCAATAATAATCTCAAGTTTCAATACTTGGCCATTAAGCTCAGCAAGGACACGGTCCTTAAGCCTCTTGGTTGGTGAACTATTACCAGCCCTACGTTGAGTGGAATTTACTTTCAACGACTCACTGACCCGTTTGCGTGCCTTTGACAACCTGTTAAGATAAGCATCGAAGAGGGTGTAATTGGATGTGGCTGCAGCCCTGGGAACGTAGTTTTGGAAGAATTCTTGGCTCTGTATCCACCATGAAGACTCGTACTCAGGTGTATTCGGCTTGAGATCTAAACGTGTATTCGACTCCTACAAATAAACGGGGACAAATAAAATATGTAACCTTACAACTGTTTGAACGACAATTATATCTCACAAGTAACTTTGTGCGCCTAATGCTGACTTTTAAAGATAGTGCAGCTTCAAGTTCATTAGATACTAAATACAACTATTGATTGTGATTATTGTCAGATACTCTTGGTTGTGTTAACCCCATTGTCAAATCTACTTCATTTGCAAGCAACTCTTTGTGATTGATTTTTCAAGGGATTATATAGCCTTAAGGGGAGGTTAATGGAATTAAATGTTGGGTTGGTTTAGAGTTAATTGGGGATTTGACGTTAGTCACACATCATTCATTGCTGCCGATTGACCATCTCATTGCTGCCGGTTGACTTAACGTTGCTGCTGGTAGTGTTTTTTAGTCAAAGGTACTCTGCTTGACTTCATTGCTGCGGACGTTTAAGAATTTGGGGGATTAATTTTGGGAATAAATTAAATTCAAATTAGTCAAAGGTTGCTGCTGGAAATGTTTGCTTTAAAGATGTTGCTTCTGGTTACTTAATCTTGCTGCTGCGCAAGTGCAATCCTGCTGGTAGCTTTGGTGTGTTCCTGCTGGCAGTGTTTATTGCTGCTGGTCGTTGCTTATTTTTTAGTCGTATTACAGTTATTCTAGTTACACTTATTCTAGGATCATAGTTCATTAGTCATTGTCTTCTTCACAATCTTATATTTAGTTTCCGCATAAATATAAGTTTGTCATACAGACATTTTTATTGGCTCAAAGATCAATCAAGGCGTCGATCCTACAAGTTGGAAAGAAAAAGACAATGCAAACTCGGGAGGAGGAAAGAGAAATGTATACTCCGGAAGAGAGACAGGATGCCATAGATGATTTGGTTCTGCAACTTAGAAAGAAGCATAAGGGATAGTACAAAAAAAACAGGCTCCTACCTATGTGTGTTCATTGCTCTCCTTAAGATTATTCATTATATTCGGCGTAGTGATTAATTTTGTTTCAATTCAAGAAAAAGAAAAAAAGATCATTGCTCAACAGGGATTCAACAATTTATTTTACGTAAATACAAATAGAAAAAAATAGTGACCTCTGAAAAAAGGTAGGAACGGTCGCTTCTTTTGAATGGTGACTTCATAGACCATGCAATAGCTCTTGGAATCACATTAGGGTCTTTACTCCACCAACGTTCAGATCTTTCAAAAGACTCGAGTATCCAAATCTAAACAAATTGTAAAACACAAACATATCAATCAGTCCATCAAAATGTTCGGCTGAAAAATATATTATTAATAAAAATAAATACAAACCTGGAAAGCAAATACAAATCCAGACAAAGTATAGGTCGGAACAGATTTTGGGTTTTTCTTCAATACTAAAAGGTGTTTATCCGTGTGCTTATCCATTACATTATGAAGTTGGTCATATAAATGGGTCCAAATATGTTCACCCCACGGAAATGCATTCCAAGCTTCTAGGTTTTCAACCAACCTCATCAATGTGTCATCAACTTGGGATGTCAATAAACGACCCATAAAGATCACCTCTAAGACTAACAAAAGAGATATCCGTATTGCGTCTTCATCACATAGCTTGCGAAACTGCTCTTCATCCTCGATGACACCAATAAGGTCTAAGTTGGTTACAATCAAACCTCGCTTGTCAGGAAACACCCTATCACGAAATTTGAGAGCACCAGAAGTGTATAACTCAAAGCTCACACTTCCAAACCGCAACCCCGTCATTAGACAAAACTCAGGACGACCAAAATGCAGAGTATGTCCATCTAGGTAATAGATAAAGGGCATATCATAATGAGACTCGTCCACTCTTCTTTGTTTCCGTACCATATAGTCAATGAGGTGTGTTTCATGTTCAAAGTATAACAAGTCCAACCATTTTCCAAAGCATGTACTCCTAAACAAGTTCCGTCGTTTTGCGTCTAATTTCCGATTTATCAACCAAAAGTAGTTGAGTTTGCTACTAATGATTAGTTTAGCTTCATAGTCCTAAAAGGAAAAAATATGTTAACTCAGAACATACAATTCATATCAAAATAAGTTTGAACACATGTATACAGCCAGCGTAAACACTATCATACGCAGTTCAGATGATTACAACTTAACTACAACCACTTAGTGTTGGACCATAAGAATAGGGTGTTTTGCTTATGACCTTATTTGAATCAGGCATGGCGTATCAGATACAACCCAAAATCGTGGCTTATCAAATACATCCCAAAACAAAAATCAAATCATAATCCACATAAATGCATAAACAAACAAACAACACTATATTATACCAGATAAACAAAAATCAATAACGATACAAAACAAATGTAATAAAGATTCGTAATACGCTGTACATACCATATTATACCACATTTTTTCGAATCAAACAAACAATCGACGGTGTTAAATGATTTTATTGGAACACTGTTCAATGAACAGTTACTCTGTTTTCAGATGACAATCAGGGAAAACAATGGTAGTAGATTGGAGATTGAAATAATAGTGTAACAAGATAAACTAGCGCGAACATAAACCCAGTTTATTTTTTTTGACCGTGACTGTGAAACGAGATGGAGGGAAGAAGTGTATAGAGGAGATGCTGTTTGTTTTTAAATTTTTATTTTCGAATACGGTATGAACAGTAATGAAAGCAGTGAACAGTGTAAAATTTTTGAAATGACCAAAAAACCATCTGTAAAGTATACGGTTGCCCAACAAATAAAAGTTGCCCAAAATACACTACCGTACAATACGTGATTATACGAGTTGCCCTGGGCTAAGGGGGGAATTTTTTGAGATCGGGATAGATACTCTTAGCAATTGGGCAATCGGGCTATTTTAGTAATTATCCCTTTATTAAAATACCCACTTTATATCAACATACTTTACAAAATACTTCACACACACTCACAAATCAAATATAAAAACATTTAAGGGGCTCACTTTCACACTGCGCAATAGAGGTGAGTAGACTCAAGTGACTCTTTTCTGCATTGCTCACGCGTGAGCTTTGGTTTGGTAATGATGTCACGAGTGAATTTGTTCTTCACCCATTAAGTTTATTCTAAACGATTAAATGAAGACTATTCTAAGGTGTACGATAAAGGATCACGGATGATTTTTTAGTCACATGACGCATGCGTCAACTACGAATGGGTCTCCTGTCTTTTGCCCATTTTCTCCATCCTACCTATTTTTTATTTATAAGCTTATTTTATGTCTTAGAATTATCTTTGGATTTATGTCATATCAACTTTGATTATATGAACAACTTTTGTTAATCTATTTAACCTACAATTTTGATTGATGCGTGACTAAAATGCTTTAATTTATGAATTCGGGTTACAAAACGGATAAATGAGACATAGGGTTATCTAGTAAGTAGTACTCCCTCCGTCCCATATTAAGTGTCCACTTTTCAAATGCACAAAGTTTTAGGAAAGTAGGGCCAACTACACTCTCCACCAATCAAATATCACTATTACCCACTAAAGTCTCTTCTCATTGGTTGAAAATATTCCCTGAACACTTAATTTGAGACATCCTAAGATTCCATTATGGACACTTAATATGGGAAGGAGGGAGTAACAGTTTAGGCTTAGTAAAAAGTATAAGAGTAAGTTGCAAAAACCGTCCATGTGGTAAGTTGGTAAGTTCAAATCACATACAATCCTTACTTTTGGTGCAATTATCGTTCTTTCATTCCTCTAAGTGAAATGACTAACATATTCTTTCCTTCAATAAGACTTGAGTAATAGTCCCTGTGGTTTGTCAAAAATTTCACCTATCGTCCCTCATACTTAAAAATTGCATATATCGTCCCTATCACCTCCAAAGAATAACACTTATGGTCATTTTTTTAACGAGTGTTAGGTACATTCCGTAATAATTTACACGTAAGACCATGTTGGTTAACGATTGTTGCATCGTTTACCCTTTATAATAACGGTAATTTATAATTTAAAGTTTTTCGACTTTAGATACATTTTTATACGTTTTTATCAGTTTTCGTCAATTTTTATATATTTTCATCCTTTTATGTACGCCTTCTTACATTTTTATCCGTTTTTATACATTTTCGTCTGTTTTCATACGTTTTTCTTACGTTTTTATCCCTTTTCATCTATTTTAATATGTTTTCTTACGTTTAAATCCATTTTCGTCCGTTTTTATATGTTTTTGTCTGTTTCTTTTACGTTTTGATATGTTTTCATCCATTTTCATCCGTTTTTATAATTTTTTTACGTTTTTATCCGTTTTCATCTGTTTTCATCCCCTTTTCTTACGTTTTTGTCCATTTTTCTTACATTTTTTAACGTTTTCATAGGTTTTTATCATAGGTGGCAAAACGGGCGGGCCGGGCGGGCACGGGCTACGGTTCAAACGGGCTACGGGCTAAACGAGCTACGGGCTAAACGGGCGCGGGCTAAACGGGCGCGGGCCAAACGGGCGCATGTTATACAAATCGCTTTAGAAAAGACACAAAACGACGAAATAAATTCCTCAAACGTAACACGTCATTTATATTTAAAAAATTAAATATATTATATCTATAAGTTTTTCTTTAAAAACAATTGTAATGTTCTCCAATTGAGAGAAAATATGTGTCCGTTTGTGCCCATTTAAATTTTAAATGGGCAATATATGCCCATTTAAAAAAAAAGGACCAAATGTGCCCAAATCTTTTAAATTTTTGCCCAATTAGCCCATTTTTTTTAGTTTGGGCACAAATTGCCACCTCTAGTTTTTATCAGTTTTCATATGTTTTCATAGGTTTTAATCCATTTTCATATGTATTTATCCGTTTTCATCCATTTTTAGAGTTTATTTATCCATTTTTATGCGTTTTCTTACGTTTTTTCGTAAGAAAATGTATAAAAGGATGAACGTAATACGTATAGAAATGGAAGAACGCATAAAGCATATAAAAATAGATAAAAACCATGAAAACATAAAAAAACGTATAAAAATGGAATGAAACGTATAAAAACAAACAAAACGAAAGAAACCGGAAAAAAGGCGTACAAATTTGACAGAAACATAAAAAAACGTATAAAAAGGGATGAAAACGGTTGAAAACATATGAAAACTGATAAAAACCAATGAAAACGTTAAAAAACGTATAAAATGGGCGAAAACGAATAAAAACGTAAGACAAATGGATGAAAACATATGAAAACGGATAAAAACATAAAAAATGTAAAAACGGATGAAAACGGATTAAAAACATATCAAAAAAACATTAAAAAATAGAAAAAACCATATAAAACGGATGAAAATTGATTAAAACGTAAGAAAACATATAAAAATGGATGAGAAGGGATAAAAACGGACGAAAACGTATAAAAACGGACGAAACGGATAAAAAAAGTAAGAAAACGTATAAAAAATTATGAAAACATATAAAAATGGATAAAAACGGATAAAAACGTATAAAAACGTATCTAAAGTCGAAAAACTTTAAATTATAAACGGCCGTTATTATAAAGGATAAACGATGCAACAATCGTTAACCAACAGGGGCTAACGTGTAAATTATAACGGAATGCACTTAACACTCATTAATTAAAGGACCACGAGTGTTATTTTTTGGAGGCGATAGGGACGATATATGCAACTTTTAAGTTTGAGGGACGATAGGTGAAATTTTTGACAAACCACAGGGAACATTTATGTAATTTACTCATAAGACTTTGTCAATTAACTTTGGAGCATTTTAGTCGTTTCACTTTAGTGCAAA
The DNA here is from genome assembly GCA_021014915.2 of Artemisia tridentata subsp. tridentata. Classification (NCBI taxonomy): domain Eukaryota; kingdom Viridiplantae; phylum Streptophyta; class Magnoliopsida; order Asterales; family Asteraceae; genus Artemisia; species Artemisia tridentata. The sequence continues at coordinate 258,257,137 of CP139508.1, read as the reverse complement.
GGCGATATCCGCACTAATGGCTACCATAAAATATGACGTCTGGACTTTCGAAAATGTAAGTATTGCGCTTGCGATTTGGGCATACTACCAAGACGCTTTTTGCAATTTACTCTAAATACAATAACTAAAATAAGATACAATGAATAATATCTTACCCATGAAACTTTTGCTTACAAGATTAAACCATTTGGTATTGAGAAGTCGCTTAGAAAGAAAGAAACTAGAGCCTTTCGAAACATTGTTCGGATGAGTTTGACGCATTTCCTTCCTACAAACTTAGAAGCAAGTGGAAGTCAACAATCATGGCCAAAGTTGAGCGAAAATAAAATGTGAAAGATATCAATGTGATAAATAATATCTTAAGTTACCTCTAAACATTAACCAATGATTACTTAATCCAAATTGTAATCATTTCGTAATTCATATTAGTTATAAGTCTCGTACGCGCATAAATATCCGAATTAATAGCCAAAAAGATTCACCATCCTGTAGTTCTTTCAAAGTCTCAATTTGGTTCTTACGTGTCTCTTGTATGTTGTTATTCATGATATTGCGTTGTTGTTGGATTTTTCATACGTTTGGGCTTCTGTTGGAGCCAAATTTTGTTTTTGTTCATGATACAAATCTCGCAAAGTAATTGTTTTTTTAGAGAATATAAAAATTACGCAACGTAATTTTGTGCTAAAGTTTTATTATTACTAGCAGGGTACCCGCGCGTTGCGGCGGCGGGTACCCTGAAATAATATTTTCCGGTGAATCATGTTAGTTTATTATGTTCTTTTTGATAATAAATTAACGGATATCAAGAATTTCATGTGACGTATTTAAACTCCTTAACTAAGGAGTTTATGTCGTCTTTTTGGGTCTTTTTTAAAATCATTCGTATAACATGAGCCCGTTTGGCCAGTGCCCGTGCCTGTTCGGGCTCCAGTCCGTGCCCGATCAGGCTCGAGCCCATTTGGCCCGTTGCCCGTTCGTGCTTGAATATTTGTATAATATGCTTTATTATTTATATTAGTAATATTTAATGCAGGAATCGTGTTTAAGTTGGTTGTACAATATGCTTGATAATTTGTATTTCTTATGTAAGGCGTGTTTTAATAACTACATTAATTGTATTTATTGACCAGTTAATTAATAACTATATTAAATATCTTGACCAAATTAATAGTGCTTTGTATTTTGTATATTAAGCTTTAAGACTTGTAAGTCTTAAAATTAAGATGGATGAGAATGATCATTAATAGTGCTTTGTGTATTGTACAATAAGCATTATAGCTTGTAAGTCTTAATTTTAAGACTAAGAGGAGAGAGATTCATCCCTACGTTATATGTAGTATAGATATAGATAAAAGAGGAACGCCTAGAATGAGAATCAATATCAAAAAGTCACAAGAATATATTGATAAAGGGCCAATTAGGTAACCGTCCTCCCTTGATAATCTGTTCATTCGATATATGTTGCATATGCTTGTGACTTTGAGTAGTGTAATTTTGCATGTCCCTTCTCTTACGGTAAAAATGTTGACAAGTTTTTATAAAGAAAATATAGAAAAAAATAAGCGAAAAATTTATGTCACGGGTTAAACGAATCATCAAGACTAGACGGGTTTTTGTTAATTGATTGAGTTGCACATCAACTGTTTGGTAAAAATGTTTGCTTCAATAGTGCTGTAAATTATATTATTAATGAGATATTGAGATCTCAGATGCATTTTGTTGGTTAGAATTGTTCCTATAAGAAAATGGCACTTTTTTGTGGAGATTCGGTTTTTAATTAAGTGATACCGGATAAACTAGCGCCCCCTTAAACCTCTTTATTAAAGAAAGGAGCATCAAATGTCATGATCATGCAAAATATTTTACATAGTGTTTATATTTTAATCAACATTAGTAGTAATCAAGATGGCCAAATAACTGAATACTCATAGAGTATAAGGTTCCAAAGTGTTTATTGCGTGATGAGAATTGGGTTGTATGCCAACTGTTTATTTTATAACTGATATATATGAGCTCATACGCTTACATTGTTTCATTCCCTTTATTACATACTAGCAGGGTATCCGCGCATTACAGCGGCGGGTACCCTGAAATAAATTTTTTTGGTGAATCATGAATTTTTGTTTATTATATGCTTTTTGACAATTTAAATTTAGATATCAAGAATTTCGTTTATCCCGTGCCCGTTCAGGCTCGAGCCCTTTTGGCCCATTGCCCGTTCGGACTTGAAAATTTGAATAATGTGCTTTATTATTTGTATTAGTGACATTTAATAATTGTGTTTGAGTTGGTTGTATAATATGCTTCATAATTTATATTTCTTATGCAAGGGGTGTTTTAATAACTGCATTAATTGTATTTATTGACCAGTTAATTAATTGACTACATTAAATATATTGACCACATTAATTGTGTTTTAATTATGTGCAAACTATTGAATCTTACTATAATAAGTAATGCTAAATTTTAAGAGTTTCTAATTTTAGTAGGCCTTTATGCATTATAAGATAGTAAGATTATTATTATTATTATTATTATTATTATTATTATTATTATTATTTGTTAATATTATTATTATTATTATTAATTTTGTAAAACGCCCTCTCACAAAATAAAGGATCAACTAAATTTTCAGAGCTTTAACCTCTTTATCTGAAAACCATATTTGCAGAAAAAGAGGCACATCTAAACTCTTCGATGTCGTTTGTTTTTTCCAAATAAGCATTTTTCCCTCTTTTCACTTCTTTTGTCTCTAGGAGGGCAGTTGTTTCTGTTTGTTTTTTTGTAGATATAAGTGTTTTTTTTCATTTCTTTCCTCTTCTAAATTTCAGACATTATCTTTCACTTCTTACCTCTTCTTTGACAAACCCTACATCTCTTTCTCAATATCCGTTTTTAAACGTTTTCATCAGTTTTTATACGTTTTCATACGTTTTCGTCCGTTTTTAAAGTTTTCGTCCGTTTCTATACGTTTTCGTCTGTTTTTTTACGTTTTCGTCCGTTTTTTACATTTTCGTCTGTTTTCTTACATTTTAGTCCGTTTTCTTACGTTTTCGTATGTTTCTTTTACGTTTTTTACCCTTTTTTATGTTTTCGTCTATTTTTTACGTTTTCGTCTGTTTTTTTATGTTTTCGTATCTTTTTTTACGTTTTCGTTCGTTTTTTACGTTTTCGTCCGTTTTTTTACGTTTTCGACCATTCTTTCAAGTTTTCGTCTGTTTTTTTTACGTTTTCACCATTTTTTTACGTTTTCGTCTATTTTTTTTACGTTTTCGTCCTTTTTTTACGTTTTGTTCCGTTTTCGTCTGTTATTATTATTATTATTGTAAACGCCCTCTCACAAAATAAAGGATCAAATAAATTTTCTTTGGTAATTGCAACTTAGTCTAATATAATAAGTAATTTCAATAAACTTGTATACACAAAAGTGAGAAAACCATAATCTCCTTTTCGACACAAACATTTATTATGTAATTTTATTTAGAAAGTCTAAACATTTATGATTTTTTAACAAACAAATCATGATATTCTAATAAATAAATATCATGTGATACTTCAGACATATTATACCAAAAAGGAAGATTAATTACACAAAAGGACATAAACTTGTCACAAATAAATATCATGTGATACTTCAGACATATTTTTCTTTCTTTGTTTCTCTGTCACACCTGTGAAACCATCCTCTGTGGTGTGTATATATATATACTTTGTTGTATTCATTGGCATGAAAAATACCAGTTACACGTGATCAACCATTTGGGAATGTTTTAAGAAATCATCAGTAATATTTCAATAACAGAAAACATTGAATAACATTTCTAATAATGGCATTTTCTTCATTATTTACTGCTGCTGCTTTTATCATTCTCTACTGCTCGTGTTCAGTCTACTCGATCCTTGGTTAGTACGCGCTTTCTTGTTACGCGCTTTCTTGTCATGAGAAGGAGACGTATTTGTGTTTTTTTGTTTAATGACGGAACTTGAACATTTTTGTTGCCTGACTTTTATTTACTCTTTTGTTCTTGCAGGTGCACCCCTCTACGATTACACAGCTTACACACAGGTAATTCGCCATACAAAGTTATTTTGATTGATGTGTGTTTGGGTAGTGTTGTCCATCAATGTAACACTTTTTTTCTTTTTTTTTTTCTTTTTTTAGTTTGTGTCAGACATTGTTCTCATGATTATGTATGAAATTGTCATGACAGTGTAAGGTGGAACCCGAGGATCCACTTTACGATGGAGGGATCATAAAAAATGAAGCTGCAACAATGGAACATATACTTGAGATTAACGGAACCATGACCACGTGGCCTGCTTTTGTGTTAACAAATCTTAGTCCATCCACTTTCTACAGTTTCTCTGGTTAAGTTTCTTATTAGCATTTTTATATATACAAAGTAGTCTTTCATCATGTTTTGAGTGATATAATAACTTCTTCTTTGGGATGTTGTAGGTTGGATCAGAATATATGGTTCCAGTTCATCGTTGATTACTGCAAGGCTAATGTCAGGAAATTCGCCACATTCTTGTGTGGGAACGGTTGTTGCTCGTCATGATTGTTGGTCATTCCTCAAGGGTGGATTTTACATGAATATAGAATCAAACGCGTCGTCCTTACTCTACTTTCAGGTTTGGATTTAACAAGAGTACTACATTGTTGGTCATTCCTCAATAGTGTTTAATTTTGAAATGGTTGGTGCAGAATTCAGATGACAAGGAAATAACAATAACAATTTCTAGTGCATCTTTACAACCCTTTACTAAAGAGCAATGGTCATTCCAACAACAATATAAAATCAACACTGTAAGTTCAAGTCATTAAAGCATACCAATCCCAACATGGCATACAACATACAAGCTCTATTACTTGACATCAACATTTTTTCTTTATTCAGGGACGAAAACGTGCAGTGACGATCCACGTGTCAGATAAACAAGGAGCTAGGTTACAAGGGGCAACAGTTCGTGTGGAGCAAGTTTCTAAAGATTTCCCATTTGGATCTGCTATAAACAATAATATTATTGGGAATTTACCTTATCAGGTACATTTTCACTGTGCAACTCATCAATACATTATGTTCACTGTGCAACAGTTATTTGAGTTTTACTTTTTTTGTGTTTTCTTTAATAGAGATGGTTCGTTGAACGATTTAATGCAGCCGTGTTTGAAAATGAGCTAAAGTGGGCAGCCACCGAGCCTAAACAAGGGGTTTTTAACTATACATTAGCCGATAAAATGCTAGATTTCGTACGAGCTAACCAAATTGTCGCTAGAGGTCATAACATATTCTGGGAGGATCCAAAATACATACCTTCGTGGGTGCTTAACCTGACCAGTTCTGAGCTAGAATTAGCGGTAAAACAGAGAATCACTAGCCTTATGACCAAGTACAAAGATGAATTCGTCCATTGGGATGTCAGCAATGAGTTTCTTCACTTTAATTTCTATGAGGAGAAGTTAGGGGAGAACGCCACTTATGAATTCTTTGAAGCAGCACACGAGGCTGACCCTTTAGCAACGCTTTTCATGAATGATTTTAATGTCGTTGAGAGTTGTAAAGATGTTAAATCTACCGTGGACACTTATATATCGAAAATGAGGGAGTTGAGGAGATTCGGAGTGTGGATGGATGGGATAGGATTGGAAAGTCATTTTGACGTGCCAAACCTTCCTTTAATGCGGGCCATTCTTGACAAATTTGCAACTTTACAGCTTCCGATTTGGCTTACAGAGGTTGATATCAGCAATCGGTTCAGCCAAGATAAACAGGTTAGCACCAAGATTCACACTAATCTTTACAAAAGCGAGACCATTTATCAGCATTTTTAAGCACTAATGTTTTTAATAAACGAAAATCTGCTCTAAACCTTGGTCCCAATTATGACAACTAATTATAGAGCACCTCAATTGCACCTTGATGCTGCTATTAGATGATACTTTGTATAGTTGTAATCGATAGTGTCACAGCTGTCTAGTATCCTTTCCATATTTTGTAATAGGCCTTATTGTATTTTGTATAGGCCTAAGCCCATTAGAGATTAGTCAGGATCATTGATGTATTATATAACCTGTTGATTGATTAATGAAAAGGCAAGGAATATTAACCTTCCAATATGGTATCGAGCCATTAATTTTCTCTCCTCATCATTCGGATCTCTCCCTCCCACCCCTAATTTTCTACCGTACCTTAAACAACCATATACCTCCAAATCGGCATCCATGGCTGTTGGAGATAACATTAACCCTCCCCCTCCATCCACTACCGCCGACAAACTCATCCCATTTAGCATAACTAACAAAGTCCCCGTTAAACTAAACCTTGAAAAACACAACTTCAATTCTTGGAGTTCTTTCTTCAAAATTCACCTTGGGAGCCTTGGACTCAAATCCCACATAGAAGAACAGGCAACCACTAGTGCTCCAGACCTAGAATGGTGCAAACTTGATGATCTCATCAAGATGTGGATCTTAGGATCCCTTTGTGATTCTCTACAAGAACAAGTCGTTTCCACACCCGGTTACGCAAAGGACTTATGGGACCATCTCGAAAACCTTTTTCATGATAACAAGGACGCTAGGGCGATTAACCTAGACAATGAACTACGTTCTATCAAGATCGGGTCGTTATCTATTAACGAATATTGCACCAAAATCAAGGCAATGGCGGATAGGCTTAAAAACCTAGGCTCGGTGGTAAGTGAAAAGAATATGGTTATCTATGCGGTCAACGGTCTTGATACTCGTTTTTCCACCATTGTTAAAATTATCCGTCACCGTGAGCCTCTTCCATCTTTTGAAACGGCACGTAACATGCTACTCCTAGAGGAATCCACGTTGAATGAACAAACCGGTTCATCGAGCAATCTTGATAGCACATCTTCCGCACCCACTGTTCTTGTGGCTAACCATTCCTCTGAAACAAAAGGTACCCCTAATACTCCCTCAAATAAATCACTCAATCTTCCTCAATTATGTAATCACTTTAATAAGGGAACATGCAAGTTCGGTGATCGATGTAAGTTTATACACGATCACCGAAACCGGGCGGGTTTACAAACTAAAAATACCACAACGAGTACCCATAATACAAGGTCTGGTGTTTCACAACTACAATATCAATTTGGCCAAAACTCTTTGTCGTGGGTTCCATCTGGTACAAACCGTATACCCCAACACCCATTACAGGCCCAATACCCAACAAGAATAGCCCAACAACAAACCCCTCAGGCCTATGCCACACCACTCATTTACCACCAACCTGCACCAGCCCAATACATGTACCCAGCCCAGCTCCCACAACAACAGCAGCAACCCATTCAGTCGGCCCAATATCCACAGCCCAACAGTAGCATTCTCGGGCCAGCGCCCGGTTTATATCCGTCTCAACCGACTACTCTCCCTAGTGCATTTAGCACTATGACCTTGCAGGATCCGACATGGAATATGGACACAGGTGCCTCCTCTCATTTAAATTCTAATGCAAGTAATTTAAGTACCATTTTTAATAAACGTTTGTTCCCATCTGTACATGTTGGTGACGGTAATTCTATTCCTGTTACCAATACTGGACATAGCATTATTCCCTCCATTAATCGCCCTCTTCACCTTCATAATGTTCTTGTCACTCCTAACATCATTAAAAATCTTATTTCTGTTCGTCAGTTTACTAGGGATAATAATTGCACCATTGAATTTGACGCTTTTGGTTTTTCTGTGAAGGATTTCTTGACTCGCCATATCCTCCTCCGATGTGACAGTTCAGGTGATCTTTATCCGGTTACCAAGCCGTCAACTATCCCCACTGCTTTCGTTTCCACAAGTTCCTCTACGTGGCACCAACGCCTAGGTCATCCTGGTGAAGAAGTGTTGCGGTCTCTTATTTCACGTAATTTCATTTCATGTAATAAAGAAAAATCTCCACATGTTTGTCATGCTTGCCAACTTGGCAAACATGTGAAGCTTCCTTTCTCTAGTTCAGATTCTATTGTTGAACATTGTTTTGATATTATTCACTCTGATTTGTGGACTTCTCCAATTGTCAGTTCTAGTGGTTTCAAATATTATGTTATTTTTCTCGATCACTTCTCTCACTACTTGTGGATTTATCCTCTTCGGTCTAAATCTGACATGTTCGATAAGTTTTTACATTTTCGCACTTTTGTTAAAAATCAATTTAAATGTGACATTAAAAGCTTCCAATGTGATCATGGAGGTGAGTTCGATAACAACCAACTACACACACTTTTTGCTAAACATGGTATTCAATTTAGATTTTCTTGCCCCAAAACCTCCCAACAAAATGGCAAGGCGGAACGCATGATCCGCACAATAAATAACATCATCCGTACACTCCTTTTCCAAGCACATCTACCACCTACCTTTTGGGTCGAAGCCCTTCATATGGCCGCCTATCTACTTAATCTTCTTCCATCTTCCGCCATTAACAATGAAATCCCATACACCAAACTTTTCCACAAAGAACCCGACTATTCACGTTTACGTATATTCGGGTGCCTCTGTTATCCACATCTTCACTCCCCTCACAAACTAGCCCCACGAGCAACCCCGTGTATCTTCTTGGGCTACCCCGCATATCACCGTGGTTTTCGTTGTCTCAACCTTGAAACCAACAAAATTATCCTCTCCCGACACGTCACTTTTGACGAAACCCAATTCCCATATCGATCCATGACACCAACATCACCACCTTCATACACCTTTTTAGACAACACACCTTCTCCTCTCCTTAACCATAGCCTAACAAATACCTCAACCAACTCTTCTACCACTCCCACCTCAAACGAACAACCTTCTCAACACACCACAGCCCACCAAACCAACGAACCAACCACACCTCCATTTCCAGCCCAACACCAACAACACAACACCCCCCATCATAGCCCAATTCATTCAAACCAACAACCACATAACACTACACAACCCTCAACCAATACCGAACACCCCCACCAGTTTGAACAACAATCCACTACTACTTCGACAACCACAAACTCCACCACCGAACCATCACGAACTCACCGCATGGTCACTAGGTCTCAATCGGGCATTGTCAAACCCGTCGATCGTTTGTCTTTACATACGTCTACTATCTCTCCTATACCTAAATCTCCCTCTCTCGCTTTAAAAATTCCTGTCTGGCGTGATGCTATGTATGATGAGTATAATGCGTTAGTTAAAAATGGTACTTGGATTCTTGTACCGAGGCCCTCCGGTGTTAATATGGTTCGTTCCATGTGGTTGTTTAAACATAAATTTCATGCTGACGGTACTTTGAGCCGATATAAGGCTCGTTTGGTTGCAAATGGAAGTAGTCAGCAACTTGGCATTGATTTTGATGAGACATTTAGTCTGGTTGTCAAACCGGCTACTATTCGCACTGTCCTTAGTCTTGCGGTATCTCGCAAGTGGCCTATTCATCAGCTTGACGTTAAGAACGCATTTCTTAACAGTGATTTATCTGAGACTGTCTACATGCATCAGCCTCCTGGTTTTGTTGATTCTCGGTACCCTCACCATGTTTGTCTTTTACAGAGATCTCTATATGGTCTGAAACAAGCACCTCGTGCTTGGTTTCAGCGGTTTGCAGGTTATGCCACGCGGGTTGGATTTTACCACAGTCGATGTGATTCTTCTTTATTCATTTATAGACATGGTTCTGAGGTTGCTTATTTGCTTATATATGTGGATGACATTATTCTTACCGCTTCATCTACTGTACTACTTCAGCAGATTATTACTTCATTACACAGTGAGTTTGACATGACTGACCTTGGGGATATTAATTATTTTCTTGGTATCTCTGTTGTTCGTCATTCTACAGGATTGTTTTTGTCTCAAAAGAAGTATGCTATGCAACTTCTTGAGCGTGCTCACATGGTTAATTGTAACCCTTCTCGGACTCCAGTTGATACGGATTCTAAACTGGGTCCAGAGGGTGTTCCAGTTCAGGATCCTACTTTGTATCGCAGCCTTGCAGGTGGACTTCAGTATCTGACGTTTACTCATCCGAATCTTTCCTATGCAGTACAACAGATTTGTCTTTATATGCACGATCCACGGGAACCTCATTTCGCTGCTCTCAAACGTATCTTGCGATACGTTCAGGGAACTTTACAGTTTGGTCTACACTTATACTCATCGTCCACTACTTCACTTGTTGGTTATACAGATGCTGACTGGGCCGGTTGCCCTTCTACACGACGGTCTACATCTGGTTACTGTGTTTTTCTGGGAGATAACTTATTGTCTTGGTCCTCCAAGCGCCAGCATACCCTCTCCCGCTCTAGTGCTGAAGCTGAATATCGGGGTGTAGCTAATGTTGTAGCTGAGACCGCATGGATTCGTAATCTGCTTCGTGAGTTACATTCTCCTTTATCATCTGCCACCCTTGTCTAATGTGACAATGTCAGTGCCATTTATCTGTCTGCCAACCCTGTTCAACATCAGAGGACGAAGCATATTGAGATCGACATACATTTCGTCCGTGACATGGTTACTGCTGGTCAAGTTCGAGTTTTACATGTACCTTCTCGTTATCAGTATGCCGACATCTTCACCAAGGGCCTTCCTTCTGCTCTTTTTGAAGAATTTCGATCCAGTTTGAGCGTCCGGCCTCCTCCCGCTCCAACTGCGGGGGTGTATTAGATGATACTTTGTATAGTTGTAATCGATAGTGTCACAGCTGTCTAGTATCCTTTCCATATTTTGTAATAGGCCTTATTGTATTTTGTATAGGCCTAAGCCCATTAGAGATTCGTCAGGATCATTGATGTATTATATAACCTGTTGATTGATTAATGAAAAGGCAAGGAATATTAACCTTCCAATAGCTGCCAGGCCTAATATAAGAGTTTTATTAACTCGTACAGAAGTTCATGGTCAAATATATGTGCCACGCATGGTCCTATATTAGTTGTGAAATCAAAATTTTGTTGATTAGTCGTTGAAAAACATGCTTATTAATAAAACTTTAAAATTTCCGTGTCTTTTATAGGCAGGTTATTTGGAAGACGTTTTGAGAGAAGGCTTTTCACACCCTTCAGTGAATGGAATAATGTTATGGTCTGCCTTACACCAAAACGGAAAGTGTTATCAAATGTGTCTAACTGATACAAATTTCAATAATCTTCCAGCTGGCAATACAGTTGACAAACTTCTGAAAGAATGGCAAACCGGGGTTGTCAAAAGCCAAACAGACGTACATGGTGCTTTTAGCTTTTATGGGTTCTTAGGCGAGTACACAGTTACGGCTAGTTTTGGGGGCAAAACTACGAACACAACGTTTTCTGTTAGTAGAAGTGATGAAACAAGACATTTTAGTATCCAGATTTAAATTACTTGCACCATTATACGGATATGTTATAAACATGCATTCTGCAATTCTTTTATGCGTGCTGATGTCTATAAATCAACATGCATTTGTTTGTTTATGTTAGTTATTTGCTCTTTTTCGATACAAATATAATGTACATTAAACTTAATGTGTCATTTCCTCAGCTAACTCTGTGTAGTTCAATACTGCAAACGTTAATATGCTAATTTGTATAATGAGTTACATGTCAATGTGACCATAGTATAACTTATAAAACTTCTATTGATAAAATGTATCATTATAAGTTTCTTTCTCTAATCCTGTTTCGTTTCAAGTTTTAACATTTTGATACCTGATATCTAATGTGTTTATTTATATCAATGCTCTTTAGTAAACCATTTGCATTTTAAATGCTTCTATGCATTCATTTCAACTATATACAACAGCCACTATAAATGTAAAAATGACCAAGAGGATGTCACACAGATATTTAAACACACACCTAGCTAGAAGTACTCTCTCATTGGGAAGAAGTTGTAGTAATTATTATTTTACCCGGGTAACCCTTTTACCAAAAAAAAAAAGTTGTAATAATAATAAGGACTACAAGTGGGTCAAAAAGACTTTCGGTGGAAAGAATCGTTTGAATACGATCATATGAGCGAATTATTTCTAAGACAATATTTAAGAATTGAGCCTCTAATAAACTCTTATGATAGATTGTTATGCTATCATGCAACGAGTTCAGTTTATGGTCAGATCGTATTTATCATTTCTGTTTTAGCCTTTTATTACGACTTATGGGTTTTAACCCCAATGGGGCAGTCTAGCTAGTGGAAAGGCTCGGGAGTTACAATAAGATGTCTCTATTTCAAGTACCGTTAGCTGCAAACTCCTTGGGGCCACCCGCCGTGGCCATATAATCCACAATTGTGGAGGGCCAGTGATTTACCAAGTTCCATGGGTCTGTGGAGGTCATCAAAGGTGATTCGGGTGGAATTTCACTCGTAACAAATATATATATATATATATATATATATATATATATAGCCAAATATATATATATATATATATATATATATATATATATATATATATATATATAATATATAGTGAATGGAATATTGTGGTCCGCCTTAAATCGGGCTGGACAGTTTTATAAATTGGTTTAACGGATTAAAAGTTCAAAAAATCTTCCTGCTGGTGATGCAGTTGATAAAGCTCTAACAGAATGGAAACAGGTGCTCTAGAGAGCCAAGCTGATGACTTTGGTGCATTTAGCTTTTATGGGTTAGTTCTTAGGCGAATACAGTGTCACGTGTATGTTTAAATGGTTAAATGATGTACACCACTTTTGCAGTTATCAGAAGTGATAGGCATTTTATCATTCAGATCTAGTTTACTTTTACCACCATCATGATTCATGAGTATTCGATGCATACATGTAGGTACAAATCATCATTCATTTATCGATATTTATCTTCATGCATTAGTTCATTCTTTTTAGGTTCGTTAGTGATGCGGGCCCAAGCGTGGAGGAACGGTCCCTTTTGCTTCTGTACGCCTGAGATCGTGTGAGAAAAGGAGCTTCACTAAAATTAGCATAACTTGGGCTACGGGGCTCCGTTTCAGGACCGTGACCAGTCAAATCGAAGCTTGCAACGAGGAGAGCGTCGTGGTAAACACCTACAGCAGTTTACGGAACACTCGGGGCCCAAATCGCTCTATTTTATGAGTTATTTGCATTTTATGTTTTTTTTCCGTTTGTTGAACTTTGTTTGTGGGCTAGTCCCGGCCCGTTGGTCTTTTTAGGCCCATTTCGAATTTCTGGGTCTATTTAATAGTTCTATTGTGATGCTTGCTACTAGTTCTAGAATATATGAAGTTTCAATTTTCTCTCATTCCTCAAACCTGTATTTGAGTAGAAAATCGCCCTGATTATCGGTATTCGTTGAATCAACGATAGTTAGTCGAATTGTTCTCGGTATTCGTGTGAATCAAGAGGTTCAATTTGTGTTTATCTCGCTTTGGGCTACATCAGTTTGTACGTAATTTTCCAATCTTACCAAATTAAGAGACTGGTTTAAAGAATAAGCAAAAAGTTATGCATTCGGGACAAGTTAATTAGTTCGGTTCTAGTCTATCTAATTTCACACTTAGAGGATATTTGCTTACACCTGGACACATAATGATAACTGGTGACACCTTCATATGGATAGCGACACTAGCGGCTTGTAGAATAAAACAAAAATAGATTGGTGAAATGTTAAGAAATCTAACTTTGGCGCATAGTTGAATAAAAGAAAGAGTTTAATTAACGAGCAAACACGCCTTCCAAACTAGTTTAAAACAGCAACTTGGAACTAAATTCCAACATCTTTCTCTTATAAACATAAGAATAGTACAAAGCATCAGCAAAACTTTGCCCTTTTTTTAATAAGTTACATGATTTTGAAAACTTTTGTTGATGGTCACGGGACGTATTAATGGGCGCTTCGGGAACTGTTTTATAAGACGAAGACATCTTTCTAGCCGTTTTCTTATACGGTCACCCATTTCATGATCTCAAAATGGTGAAGGGCGAAATGCGCATGACGAAGTGCACATGTGACACGTGGCCAAGTGTTTCCCTATTGTCCTTTTTTTTTTTTCTCGCCACTAACCCACCATAACACCCATTTTATGTGGTGAAATGCCCTAGGGAACGACGATAATTTATTATTTAAATAACACAATGTTAAAACATACATTAAACATCTTTAATTATATTATTTTTAAACATACTACTCTGCCACCTCTCAATACGACGTTTGTGACAAATGATAAATTTCCCTAATATTTAAATACATGACAGTTCATTTTCTGTGACTAAAACACCTGACTAGACCATTATATGTTTAACACGTGATGTTACTAACAATTATCACACAAGCTACTTAGATCTACTAATCCTAGAGAGAGAAAGTTAGAGAGAGAAAGAGAGTGGAAGGTGATTAACACAATAATGAAATGTTTAGCCTATTCAACCAACCAACCCTCTCCCTTGGATGGGAGGGGGTATTTATAGTTTTTACATAGTCTTGGGCTTTTAGCCTTAATAACAATACTTAACATAATAAATAAAATAAATAAATAGACACGACCCATGGGCCTTCTACACAGGCTGGGCCTTAAATCAAACCTAAAGGCCTAAGCAACCTATTACATAATGATCAATACTTGATAATACAAAACGTGTTCCCAACAATCTCCCCCTAAGTATTGGTCATCAAGGTTGCTTGACGTCATCTTTGCTTCTTTGGCTTAGACGTCACTTGAATCTTTGTTCTTCGTTCTTGATGTGATATGATATGGTATAGTAATGATCTGCCATCCTCCAATGGTCTTTAATTCTGGTGTCTTTATGTCTTTTCCACCATGCTCATATGGCTTTTGACTTTTGTTCTTCAACTGGTTCTCACTTATTCAATCTTTGACTTGTGAAAGGTTGTAGTGCTTGAACTTTGACTTTTCTTTAACATCTTTGAACTTTTGTAATCTCTAAGTCTTTGTGAGAACATTGCTTTAGGATATGAGCATGATGGAAAGATGGTGGAACTCCAGGTATTCATGATTCGCTGCAGGTAAACAGTTAGCAATAAATCATCCGGCACTTACAGGTTTGGACTTCGAGATCGTCAACAGCATAGTGTGAAGATTTTCTCTAATCCTAACCCAGGCTGTTCTGAACTGGATACCCCCGAAAGGGCTTACACGGACACACCGAAGTGCACCCACGATTCAGTGAGTCGCTGGAGATCACCCCACGACTGTAGACCGTTTTGGAACAAACACTAAGCGTAACCCACAAGGAGTTACCGAAGTGACCTGCTGTCAGGGCTGTTTGATGTTGACCCTGGCAAGATTTCCATTCAATCACTAAGAATCACATATGTGGTTTCTCTCATGAATGTTCTTGGCAGATTGCTAAGATCTGCGTAGGACACTTCTTAATTTTACAACTAGCGTCCATTAATGTAGAACAACCAGTGTAATGCTAAGTGTTCCTAAGAGATCTTTGATGTATCTCATGGCTCTAGACTCAATTAAGTGCTCTTATTTGGTCATCGGAGGCATGGAGCAGAGTGCCTCCTTTTCAATATCAACACATCTCGGAGTGAGAGGTCGATAGATGATGAAGGGTTCTCCGTGTGAAATGAAACAAGTGTCTTTTGAGAGACACCTGAGTGGCTAGAAGGTTTAGTGTAGTGCGTCTGTAACACCCCAACCCGACAAGGGTAAAAATATCACAAAAATGGTTTCATATCAGGTCAAAACAAAGCATACATTTATAGTAATACAAGAATCTCAAAGGTTACAAATGAAATACTGAAATTACAAGGTTACAAATGCGAATACAAATTCTAAAAATATAATATCTTCTAATCAACTCTAATCCAGAATAACTATCAAGTCTTCTAAGTCCAAAAGTCTCTTCACGCATACCCAGCTTCCAACTAAAAACCTGCCGCAGGGAAAGAAATGCGGCTGAGCTTAAAAAGCCCAGTGAACAGATATATATAAACGGAAACGAAAGAAAAAGGAAACGAACATATATGGTATAGTGCAATGGAATAACATAAGATATAGACAAAGGTACAAAGTAAGAAAGGGGAAAAAGAAAGGTCAGTAATTCACCACGAGCCCGAACACGAACCAAATATAGTAACCATGTATCAATCTAGAGGGGATACCTCTTAAGTAACCAGATAATATGAGGGGTGTCCTCATGTATCAAATTGGAGTGATCAGCTCCCGAACTTTGTGAAAGACGTGGATTGCACCCATACATCAGTCACCGAACAATATATAATATCAAATCATGTTAAGTCCACGAACACGGACACAAACATAGGATTGCAACCCATACGTCCCCAGAACAATAATATTGAACATAATAAATAATAAAGCGCGCACGTCAAAATGGGGACGGTGTGAGAAATCACTCACCCACACGTGAGTCATGCCACTGGTGCATCAATGACACGGCCATGTTACCTTCATGGCTAGGAAACGAACTTGGCTCGGGTATCAAACTGAAGGGTCAAAGGTCAAAGGTCCAAATCATAGCAAAGGTTCAAATAGTCAAAGTCATCGAATCATAATCAAAGTCCAAATATCAAAGGTTCATGGCAAAGGTCATATCCCATATCAAAGTCAAATGAATCCAAACAAACTGATCAAAGGTTCATAATCAACTGGTTTCTTTTAAGAAATCTTTATCCACTGGTTTTCATTAAAATGATCTTTAATAACTGTTTTTACAAAAGTAGTCTTTAAAAGTAGTTTTCATAAAATTTTAGTAAAATTCCAAATAAAAGTGGTATCGCATACTTCATAACCATCATTTTAAAATAAGTATTCCTCAAAACATTTCCATGATATAATTTAAAAAGGTTTTCACATTTAGTTACCAAAATCAAAATGAACCTTCGAAGCATCAAGTGACTCGAATACTAATATCCCAAGGTAACGAACGAATATCAAATAGATCATTATAGAGGCTCAAAGAAAAAGGGTCATATCGAACATCAAAGTCAAATCGAATCAAATAAACGAACCAAAGTGTAGGGGAAACATAGCAATGGCTTAGGGAATCTTAAAACGAATCAAGATCAATGAGTCATGAGAGAGAAAAACACCCTTACTGAAAAAGGGTAGAATATCTTTACCTTATACCGCAAGTGCAAACATATCTAGAAATATATAGATCGAAAACAACTCCATCTTCAGCGAATCTACACGAATACATGGTCGTCTTATTATTAATATCTTCTTCAAATCAGATTTCTCGTTTTAGTCGGCTTTCTATTTTTAGTAACTTTCCCTTTATAGCAAGTTTCCAAAATTAGCAAGTTTTCATTTTTAGAAAGTTTTCTTATTTAGCAAATTTCCATAATTTGACAAATTTCACAAAGTAATTAGGTTAAGTCATTTATTAATTATTATTATGGAAATAGGGTTCATTTTAGCAAGTCATAAAAGTTTAGGGTTAAATATAACAACTTTTCATATTTTAGGGTTTTAAATGTAATTAACCCGAAGTTAAAGGTTTAAAATGAAAAGTATCACAAATTATCCCTTTAAATACATAATTTTTCCAGAATTACACTTTTAACCTTCAAGTTTCACAAATTACAGATTATACCCCTTTAGTTAATTAAATTACAAATTAAACCCTATAATTAATTAAATCACAATTTAACCCTTACCATATTTATATTTACACATCAAGCCCTTAATTTTACCAAGTTACACAATTGCCCATCAATTTTATATGTGGTACGAATTACCCTTCAATTTTACATAATTACAAAACAAGTCCTTTTAATTTCCAAAACTACAATTCAATCCCAAATTATTAATAATTACACCTTAAACCTTTAGGTATCCAAAATTACATATTACACCCTTTATATCATTATTTATACGAAACATCCTCAAGTTTCCAGAATTTACAAAATAGCCCCTCCTTTTAATTAATTACAAATCGATTTGAATAATTAACTAATTTAACAATTAAACCTTTTAATTACAAAATTAACATGTAATACCCCTATATTATAATTTTTATGTGATACCCCTAGTCCAAAACACATTACAAAAATAACCTTCAAGTTTAGAAAATTACAAAACACACCCTTATAGTTTTAAAAATCCAATCGGTACACTTTTTAAATCCACAAACCCTAACCCTAATTTACCCAATCATTACAACATCATTATACAACCTCAAAATCACATTAATTGCTCAGATCCATCCCCAAAACCCTAACCCTAATTCCATTCGATTAGGTTTTCATTTTTTTCCTTTATTTTCTTTTAAACCCGATTGAAACAAAAACTCAACAATGATGATTTAAGCCTCAACAAATACAATAAACATTTTTCCAGAGTTATATGATGCTTATAGAATCTAGATAAAATATATTCGAAGCTCAGAAAAATCGCATGAGTAGATTTAGGTTTTATTTGTGTTTTTGTTACTTATAATTATCACGACTTATTTTAACGTGCATGATTCAATTTAACTATTTTATATGAGTCATATACAATGTAAAGATCATAGGAAAATACCAGATGTGTTTTTAGACAATCGGATGAAGGCGTATGAGTTTTGGTTCTCTCGGCTTAAAACTTGACAACAAGAAAACTCCCACGAATCAAACAAACGATCCAAAGACCTCCAAGCTATTTTTCCTACCTTCTTTGGACTTAGAGGAACACCAGAAAAATAATGAAAAGCCTCCAGAAAATCGGATCATGAAGAGAGAATTTTTGTGTGTGTGTTTTTAGGGTTTCGGTAGGAAATAATGGGAGAATTAAATCAAAACCGTGTGAATGGGAGGGGAGGGCATGAATTTCGGCCTAAATGGGTTTAAGAGATCAATTAGCTGATTTTTTTACAAGTTTTCCTTATTTACTTTGATGCTTATCTTGTTTTTAATAATTTATAAATACAAATAACTAATTAAATGTGATTTTCGGTATACATATATATATTTTGTGTGTAACAAATATTTTTGGACATGTAGAAATGTTAAAATGTTGCCTCAAAATTATTTCACTTCATATGTAGTTCATTTCCAAAGGTTCAGAATTAATTTGGTGCTTTATATATATTTTAATTGAATTTTAAAGTTTCAGGGGCAATTTGGTCCTTTTGCATGCTTTTAAATTTTGGGTTTTACAACTTCTTCCCCTCTAAAAGAAAAAATTTCGTCCTCGAAATTTGAAGTCGCAAAGTTAAACGAAGTCGTAGCAAATCGCAAAAGATCCTCTCAAACATTCTCATGACCGAGGAGGTTCTTCCAAAAAGATCTTCATACCAAAATAGTTTCTCATGACTCAAATCAAAACGAGGTGGGTTCAAATTTCTCAGAAGGAGACAAAATAAGTTGATCTTGATCAAAAGGTCCATGCAACACAAAATGGACGATAGGCGAATCTTTAGAAAGCTCATATAGAGAATACGAACAAGATTTCAAATCGAATTACCTGTATCAACAGTAGGGAGTTCTAAAAGGAGTTCAAGATTTATAACTGAGGTCAACAAAATGCAAAACGAGAGTCCAAAACTCATCCAGATATTTAACGAATGAAGGTAGAGTATACGCATAGGTAGAATGAACCTAAAGTCTCACTAATCACGGATAATCCAACAGAATTTCAAATTCTAACTTCTTAGGTACTCCCCAAGATATCCTATGCCCACAACAAGTGCACGTTATATGATGTAAGTATTATCACGTTGGCCAGACGTCATAATACCGGCATCATATAAATATGCCCTCATGATTGTCATACTTTATCTCAAGTCGTAATCAAAACCACCTATCTTAATCCACTTAGTACTTCTACAGTCTCAGAGGTCAACCAAAATCGAATACCATAGTCAAGAGGGAAACAAAACTATTCGCAAGAGTATCAAAATCCAAGATTGCCTAGCAGAATTGAGGCACGCCGTCATAAGCATCATATCTTCCACAACTCGCCAAAATCTCTCAAACAAAGCCATCACCGAACATACGAAAAATGAACACGAACTTAAATGCTTCTAGGAAACTTAAATCATAAGAGGATCTTATTACTGTTTAACGAAATTTAAGAGGGTCAACGGAAATGAAAGTTAGTCGCCAAAACCTTCGGCCTTCATAGAATCAATTCTTCCAAACATAAAGGGTCTGTTTCAAAAATCCGTTCATTCAACACATCCAATCTCCTCAAGTCCGGTTAATCTGTCTTCGTCTGTCCATCAATCGGAAAGTGAAACAAAAATCGTGTACTTTTGTCTGGTTCATCAAGCCTCCTGCAGTTCTTCTTGGAATGTGATGGAGTAACGTGGATTTCTAGCACGATCTTTAAATCTCTTCATCATCCAGTCTGCTTCCGCTCTCAATTCATCTTAGTACAACCAAGATGAATAGGGAAATGAGACTGCATGTCTTCGTCAGCACTAGGTTCGCCATCTCGACTAGAATTTCTTCTTCTGCATCGCCAACACTTCTGCCTTGTAAGGAATGTCTTCACTCTTCAGGGTAGCCACCGTTGTTGTCAACTCCAGGTCAGGTATTGAAGTAACTCTTCTGATGCGCTTCTAGCTGTCTTGATGCATACGCAAAACCTTCCATGCTGTAAGGGAGTAAAACCGAGTCTCTTTCTGGAATGCCCCAAAATTCGTTCTGCTGAAGGTATGGAAACTACTTTCTATTTCAGCTTTTCCAAAATTTCATTCTCAATCAACTAAGCTATTTTTCTCGGTTCACGAAATTTCTCAATGGTATCACAATTTGTAAACATCATCCAGAATTCTTCTGCAAAGCTCAAAGGGTTTCAGTTCTCCATTCTGTTATCGGTGTTGACCACTTGGTGATAGTTTTCAAAACTTGCGGGATTTAAAGAGATATCCTCAATTAAGAACATCGTTGTCTCACAAATACCAATTTCTCAGAATGTGCAAATGATCGACGAATTTCCTAACAAAGTGCAAAGATGATTTTCATGCTCCCCCTCGTTTCCGAACGTACTATTAAGCCATACAATGACCATTTGCCCAAGTACTCACGAGAAAACATTATTTATCAAATTCGCAAAACAGTCAGAGCTTTAGCTAATACTATTAGCGTCACTAACCGTCATAGCAGTTGTTACGAATACGGAAGGCGATTTCAAGAATAAAATCAATTCATCAGAAAGGAAAACTTCGCGCTCCGAATTTAAACAAACACATAGTCGTTCCAGGGTGGAGGAATATCGGCTCCTAACCGTAATATGGTTCAGCTATCTCCAGTCACCATCCTTCTCTATCACGAACAAAACTAAAACACGCCCAGAAAATACACTTAAGTAAACTCGCTTCCTGGTCTTCGGTTGCTGCTCTTCCCGGTTGCTCAAATCAATTGGTATGATCCGAAAGACATCTTCGCTTAGTGACTCGACAATCTCTCGGTAACATGTCAAATCCTACTTCACGCTCCGGTGGAAATTTGGTGGTTCGATCAGGAATCATATTCAGAAAACGCAGGGTGCCAAGTAACTCTCAAGATAAGGTTCATTCATTGGTGTACGAACTGGGTTCTAGGGAAAACTTCATAACCGCGAAAGTAACACACGAGTCTCCAGAGTAATAGTGATAGCAAAGGGTTTAACAATCGGTAATCGTAGTAGGGAGTTCAAAATTGTTTCAAACGCCAAAGGTGAGACATGGAAGGGTAGTTGTCAATATTTGAGTGATCAATCAACCAATTCCTTGTAGGAATAAAATCGAAGTTAACTATCCGAAGAAAGACAGATCAGCATAGCAAAACTTATCGTGCAAAAGTGAGAGGGAAACATTCTTATACTCGTAGTTAAACACCACAAGACTTCTCGTAGGGACAGAGATGGGTGAAACGAAATCAAATAGTGTCGGAAGATTCATAGGTACTTATCAAAAGAAAAAGACAAATAACAAAACATATTCAGTATCTCAGAGTGCCCGAAGAGGCGTCAAAATGATTAACGAAAGGATCAGATATCAGAGTTAAAATTTGAAGATAAGGATCAAATAGTGTCAGGCAATTATTATAAAATTCTCAATGCCTTCAAGATTTAATCAGGTTTAAATCTTAGGTGGTGCAAAGCATAAGCTTTCACTTTCCAAAAGTGGTATCAACAGGATCTAACCAAAAGCAAGGCACGAATCAGAGTGATGCGGAAGCAATGATACTTAAACAAATGCCTTATAGTCTACCCATTCCTCACTGGTCAAAACTTAAGTTCCTATAGGGAAATCCTAAAGCAAATTTTCAAAGGTTGTCTTACGAGCGCCTACAGGGAAAACTTAGTGGTCCTAACTTACACAGGCCAAGGGTAAGTGTATTACGAATCGCAGCCTGTCGCTCTGATACCATAATTGTAACACCCCAACCCGACAAGGGTAAAGATATCACAAAAATGGTTTCATATCAGTTCAAAACAAAGCATACATTTACAGTAATACAAGAATCTCAAAGGTTACAAATGAAATACTGAAATTACAAGGTTACAAATGCGAATACAAATTCTAAAAATATAATATCTTCTAATCAACTCTAATCCAGAATAACTATCAAGTCTTCTAAGTCCAAAAGTCTCTTCACTCATACCCAGCTTCCAACTAAAAACCTGCCGCAGGGAAAGAAATGCGGCTGAGCTTAAAAAGCCCAGTGAACAGATATATATAAACGGAAACGAAAGCAAAAGGAAACGAACATATATGGTATAGTGCAATGGAATAACATAAGATATAGACAAAGGTACAAAGTAAGAAAGGGGAAAAAGAAAGGTCAGTAATCCACCACGAGCCCAAACACGAACCAAATATAGTAACCCTGTATCAATCTAGAGGGGATACCTCTTAAGTAACCAGATAATATGAGGGGTGTCCTCATGTATCAAATTGGAGTGATCAGCTCCCGAACTTTGTGAAAGACGTGGATTGCACCCATACATCAGTCACCGAACAATATATAATATCAAATCATGTTAAGTCCACGAACACGGACACAAACCTAGGATTGCAACCCATACGTCCCCTGAACAATAATATTGGCCATAATAAATAATAAAGCACGCATGTCAAAATAGGGACGGTGTGAGAAATCACTCACCCACACGTGAGTCATGCAACTGGTGCATCAATGACACGGCCATGTTACCTTCATGGCTAGGAAACGAACTTGGCTCGGGTATCAAACTGAAGGGTCAAAGGTCAAAGGTCCAAATCATAGCAAAGGTTCAAATAGTCAAAGTCATCGAATCATAATCAAAGTCTAAATATCAAAGGTTCATGGCAAAGGTCGTATCCCATATCAAAGTCAAATGAATCCAAACGAACTGGTCAAAGGTTCATAATCAACTGGTTTCTTTTAAGAAATCTTTATCCACTGGTTTTCATTAAAATGATCTTTAATAACTGTTTTTACAAAAGTAGTCTTTAAAAGTAGTTTTCATAAAATTTTAGTAAAATTCCAAATAAAAGTGGTATCGCATACTTCATAACCATCATTTTAAAATAAGTATTCCTCAAAACATTTCCATGATATAATTTAAAAAGGTTTTCACATTTAGTTACCAAAATCAAAATGAACCTTCGAAGCATCAAGTGACTCGAATACTAATATCCTAAGGTAACGAACGAATATCAAATAGATCATTATAGAGGCTCAAAGAAAAAGGGTCATATCGAACATCAAAGTCAAATCGAATCAAATAAACGAACCAAAGTGTAGGGGAAACATAGCAATGGCTTAGGGAATCTTAAAACGAATCAAGATCAATGAGTCATGAGAGAGAAAAACACCCTTACTGAAAAAGGGTAGAATATCTGTACCTTATACCGCAAGTGCAAACATATCTAGAAATATATAGATCGAAAACAACTCCATCTTCAGCGAATCTACACGAATACATGGTCGTCTTATTATTAATATCTTCTTCAAATCAGATTTCTCGTTTTAGTCGGCTTTCTATTTTTAGTAACTTTCCCTTTATAGCAAGTTTCCATTTTTAGAAAGTTTCCTTATTTAGCAAATTTTCATAATTAGACAAATTCCACAAAGTAATTAGGTTAAGTCATTTATTAATTATTATTATGGAAATAGGGTTCATTTTAGCAAGTCATAAAAGTTTAGGGTTAAATATAACAACTTTCCATATTTTAGGGTTTTAAATGTAAATAACCCGAAGTTAAAGGTTTAAAATGAAAAGTATCACAAATTATCCCTTTAAATACATAAGTTTTCCAGAATTACACTTTTAACCTTCAAGTTTCACAAATTACAGATTATACCCCTTTAGTTAATTAAATTACAAATTAAACCCTATAATTAATTAAATCACAATTTAACCCTTACCATATTTATATTTACACATCAAGCCCTTAATTTTACCAAGTTACACAATTGCCCATCAATTTTATATGTGGTACGAATTACCCTTCAATTTTACATAATTACAAAACAAGTCCTTTTAATTTCCAAAACTACAATTCAATCCCAAATTATTAATAATTACACCTTAAACCTTTAGGTATCCAAAATTACATATTACACCCTTTATATCATTATTTATACAAAACATCCTCAAGTTTCCAGAATTTACAAAATAGCCCCTCCTTTTAATTAATTACAAATCGATTTGAATAATTAACTAATTTAACAATTAAACCTTTTAATTACAAAATTAACATGTAATACCCCTATATTATAATTTTTACGTGATACCCCTGGTCCAAAACACATTACAAAAATAACCTTCAAGTTTAGAAAATTACAAAACACACCCTTATAGTTTTAAAAATCCAATCGGTACACTTTTTAAATCCACAAACCCTAACCCTAATTTACCCAATCATTACAACATCATTATACAACCTCAAAATCACATTAATTGCTCAGATCCATCCCCAAAACCCTAACCCCAATTCCATTCGATTAGGTTCTCATTTTTTTCCTTTATTTTCTTTTAAACCCGATTGAAACAAAAACTCAACAATGATGATTTAAGCCTCAAAAAATACAATAAACATTTTTCCAGAGTTATATGATGCTTATAAAATCCAGTTAAAATATATTCGAAGTTCAGAAAAATCGCATGAGTAGATTTAGGTTTTATTTGTGTTTTTGTTACTTATAATTATCACGACTTATTTTAACGTGCATGATTCAATTTAACTATTTTATATGAGTCATATACAATGTAAAGATCATAAGAAAAATACCAGATGTGTTTTTAGACAATCGGATGAAGGCGTATGAGTTTTGGTTCTCTCGGCTTAAAACTTGACAACAAGAAAACTCCCACGAATCAAACAAACGATCCAAAGACCTCCAAGCTATTTTCATACCTTCTTTGGACTTAGAGGAACACCAGAAAAATAATGAAAAGCCTCCAGAAGAGAGAATTTTTGTGTGTGTGTTTTTAGGGTTTCGATAGGAAATAATGGGAGAATTAAATCAAAACCGTGTGAATGGGAGGGGAGGGCATGAATTTCGGCCTAAATGGGTTTAAGAGATCAATTAGCTGATTTTTTACAAGTTTTCCTTATTTACTTTGATGCTTATCTTGTTTTTAATAATTTATAAATACAAATAACTAATTAAATGTGATTTTCGGTATACATATATATATTTTGTGTGTAAAAAATATTTTTGGACATGTAGAAATGTTAAAATGTTGCCTCAAAATTATTTCACTTCATATGTAGTTCATTTCCAAAGGTTCGGAATTAATTTGGTGCTTTATATATATTTTAATTGAATTTTAAAGTTTCAGGGGCAATTTGGTCCTTTTGCATGCTTTTGAATTTTGGGTTTTACAGCGTCACTGGGTCCATGATGACTTTTATCTTCAATACTGGTGATGCCCAACCAACCAGTAGATTATGTATTGAACCCGGTGTCTGCCCTAAGGTTGATCAAATGGAGGGCTATTTCTTTTCACCCTTTTCTTTACTTTTCTTTTTCATTCTTCAACCCCTTCTTTCTCCTTTCATTTCATTTCTCCTTTTTCAATCATTCCTAGGACTTTCTAGTACTAAACTATTGGTATTGTCCTTGGGTAGATCCCTCCGTCTCTGGCGGATCATAGGACGATTTTCCCTAACCTTAGTCACCTTATAACTCCATGACTACCCTATTGATGCCATAAACCAAACATTTTGAAAATCTCTCAAAGTGTTTATGATTATGAAAACATATTTTGTTAACACTTTGAGAGTTTTGTGATTTTCAGAAATACTCCCCCTTAACATGTGCTCATAAGTAGTTAAGGTAAATTTGCACATGTCGAGTAGAGTTAACACTTTTTGAATTAATTGATTTTCAATGAACATGATCGTCGCGAGACACGTTTACATCACTAGTAGAACTACCTTGAAATTATTACCCGTCCAGATCACATTCAAGGAAAGTCGCTCGAAATCGGTACATTCTACTCAGACATATCCTTTGCGAGACACGTTTACATCACCAGATAAATTGGCTTGAAATTATTACCCGTCTCGGATATGTCTTTTCGACTACTGACTTTTGCTATCGTCAATTCGAGGGTCAATTCTGAGCCTAGCTCACATGAGATATCATCTTTCGAGTTACCATATTTTGATCATATCTTTATTCTCCCCCTCAAAAATAGCATACGTATGATGTTTTTGATAAACGATTGAGAAAAATATGCCTTTTGAGTTTTGTGGGAAGAATTTCAAGAACTTTTCGTATGTGGAACAAAGATTATTTTTCAAATACTCTCCCTTAACGAGAGAATACTTGTCCTTATGAGCAGAATTTTGAAAAAACTTTTGAAAAATTCAGGTGAATTCTACTCA
This sequence comes from Artemisia tridentata subsp. tridentata, assembly GCA_021014915.2. NCBI lineage: Eukaryota > Viridiplantae > Streptophyta > Magnoliopsida > Asterales > Asteraceae > Artemisia > Artemisia tridentata. The sequence continues at coordinate 258,230,416 of CP139508.1, read as the reverse complement.
TAAGAAAGAAGCTTTCGCTCCTTTGATCAGGATTGAGGCACTGAAGCGTACCTCATGGTCCTTTCTTTACACGGATAACAGACCTGCACATTATGTCACCTGGAAATCTCACCAAAGAACAGTGAAATTATCACATCTCACAATTTACTCACTAAATTGTAGTAAAAACGGGAGGTTATCCCAGTTTCACTCAAACTGACACCACACGCGTACCGGAGTCAAAACAGAAATTAATCAGGCACTTAAAAATTATAGTGAATACTTAAAAACTCAAAAATACATTTAAGTATTATAAAAACGACCCTGGAAATACAATCGTCCATATTTAAAACGGTTCCGGGAAGGACCCGATTTTGACTCAGTTTAATGAGACATGGGTATAATATACCACTTTTTAACTAAACTTATCTCTAAATACTTAAATTAAACCACCACTCACCCACTCACACCCTTCCCTAAAAAAAAAAAAAAAAAAAAAAAAAAAAAAAAAAAAAAAAAAAAAACTGCTTCATTCAACCCTAGGTATTCCCACTTTTTGTCCGCCCACCTCTATCCCCAAAAACCCAGTCGAACCATCCCTTTCCTCCATCACTATTAACCCTTTCTTTTTGACCTAGAGACATTATCTTCTTCACGGGTCTAGAAATCCACACAAGTCAAACCTAGGATAACACCATAGAAGTAGAAATAGCACACGAACGGAAGGTTTACTCCTCCCAAATCCGAAAGTATCCATGGAGTTACTCTCCAAAATCATCCATTTAATCCGCCTCTCCAAGGGATATCGAATCACAACTCAACAAATACACATCAAGATTCTGAGAATTTACTCAAGAAAGGATAAGTGTGGTGGTGATTGTGGTTCGGTTTGGAGTATTGGGTTGTTCGGATTTGGAGCTTCATTCGAGTCCTTCATCTCTCAACAATCACTGTAAGGATTAGATTATAATCGGATTTATTTTTATTCTTTCAATCCATTTGTGTTAGTGTTTCTTAGATCGAATGATGGTGAAATTAGGTGTTGATCATGTTTAGTTCGATTATAAAAATTTCCAGAAATGATGATTGATTTTGAGGAAAATATTGTTAAGTGTTGTTGTTATTAATGTGTGGCGTAAGAAATTAGAGCTCCTAGAACTTGACTAATAGGTTGATGATTTTGTTGGTCGTTGTGGCCATATTATGGTTCGAATGCCCCTAAGAAACACGGATTCAAGGATTGAATCTGAGAAATTCGTGGTGGTGAACAATAGACTAGAGTAGAGAAATCATGTAGGATGGTAGGTATCTTGCTAGGTTAGCGTTAACAACCCCCCCCTGGCTACCTCTAGCCGAGTAATGACCACCCAAAACAAGGCGTATAGGTGGTAAACATTGACTGGAAAAATCACCCCGAGTAGGGGAGGTTTTGGTCAAGTTAATTCATGACAAATTAGACCCAAGACCTTGAGGGTTATACCCTCGGTTCAAGCCTTGAGGTGCTCACTCGAACCTAAAACCAAAACCCCAAAAAAATAGCACCAATTCACCCCAACACAAACCCACAAAGGATTGTAAGTACTCGTATGAGTACTCCCTTTTGACGGATAATGATTAGGCTTCCATGCTAAAGGTTATAGAAAATCTTTGGTCATAAGACCTAGGTTCCACTAGAAGTCATTCTTGTTCCTTGTCGAGACAAATAGCTGAGCCAAAAGCCAAAAACCTTTGTTACACCGAGACTCCAAGGCCTCGGAGTTGAGTAGTACTCGAAGCCTAGCCAAGGAGATAAATTTTAGACCTTTGTTAGTAACCATTCTCGGTCAAGAAAAGTCCCAGGAAAAACAACACAAGTATTCCATACTTGTGTATATGTCTTGTGTTTCTTTGTAGAAAGTACCAGGCCGAACCTATCAGGCTAAGGCTCAACTAGGACTTGAACACAAGCCCAACAGAATACATTACTTCAGTCCATGAGATGGACCTGTGGACGAGTAGTCTTGGCCCACCAGACCTTGTAGCTATTCGTGATAAAGCCCAACCCATTTAGCGACCCTTTATTCCCCCTCCTCAAATTCAGTGGGCCGCAGCCCATCAAGTAATAAGTATACAAAACTCGGTTAATACTTACAAGATTAGTTGTCACGAAATTAAAAATTTACATAAGCCATTCACGAAAACATTTTGGAATAACGAACACATATACATATATAAAAACTTGTATAGCCGAATACGCAATTAAACTTCACATTGAACTAGCATGTATGTACGTAAAACTTGAGTAGCCGCAATGTAAAACTCGACAACAATAATTGAAACATTTAGACTATACTAGCACTATGTATGTGTGTATATATATATATATATGAGTTCATATATATATATATATATATATATATATATATATATATATATATATATATATATATATATATATATATTGTTTTATGAGTTCATAAATGATAGAATATACACTCGGGAAAAGGAGATATAAAATTGATACACACTTGCGTAGTTAAAAATATGGTACTCAAGTGGGAAACAACGAATCAATTACACGTAGTAGAGACGTATAACACGTGCCGGGAAATATATAAGTTAACACGAATCAATTAGCATGTTTTTCTCAGGTGTTTGATTTGATTTGTTATGGCATGATTTGGCAAGGCAAGGGTCATGGAGCTTTTTCTGACAGACTGGCAATTTAATTTGAGACTTGTTTTTATGTGGGACCACTGTATTCAATGGGCCTAACTTTTATCTAAACAATGAATTATCTTTTGTAAAACTCTAAATGTTTATTTAAATTAAAAACAGAGTATGTATTCCGTTCTTTGTTACCTTGTGTTGTGAATTCCAATCTTTGCACCCGTAGCACCCTCAAAGTTCTGTATGTTTCCGCGATTGTTGAAAATTTGGGGGTGTTACAGATTGGCATCAGAGCCTAGGTTATAGAGAACTAGTTACATATAAACCCTAAACTATAACCATTTTTATAAAAACAAGTCCCTATGACCGCCACTTGCCTTGCTTGCCATTTTGCTTGATGTTTATTTGACTTGACTGCATGTTATGATTTGTGATTTATTACTATAAGTATTATATGTATATATCTATATACACTTGACCCACACTAGTTATTATTCCGATATACTTACACACGTATACCATTTTGTCACAGACCATGTCTTCCCATCCTATCCGCCGATTTCACCAGATTCATAAGACCCATACATGCAAGTGCTGCAAGCCTACAATGCACCAGACCCCGATCTACCTGAGCCTACACTCACAGCAGCATTGCCTACTACCGACTCTACTCCCATTCAGCCTACTGATCACACTACACAGCCTGCTTCACACACACTTCCTGTCAGACGTACTGCCCGCATGAGAGTTCCTGGTTATCGGATGAGGTACTCAGATTTTCTATCATCATCCCAGAAGAGAGCTCGAGTTATCTATACGGGTACCTCTACCACCCCAGTGTCCCTTTCACCAGTATCATCTCCAGAAAATTCACCACCTCATCAACGGCTCAGGAGGGCCGATGACTCCCACTCAGAAGAAGAAGAGGAAGAAGAGGATCAGGAGGAAGATCCTGAGGAGGATCCCGAGGAAGAGCCAGTGGCAGACCCTATTTCTGAAATTGTTGCACCAGCTGAGCCACGACATTAAAAAGGGATTATGGAGGAAGTGCCTAGTACCTTCGAGATAGGATAGAGCTCCAGGGTAGCTCAAATTGTGGGAGAGGACAGGGATATGCCTCTCGGGTTAGGTTTGAGAGCTGCTAGATTACGAGCCAGGGATGAGGCTCCGGTCACCTGTGAGATTAATGGCGAAGTATGGAAGGATATTGAGTGTGTTCATACCACTCCACTACAGGCAGGTAGTCCCACTTATGAGCTATCTTCACCCACTTTTGTGCAACCATCTCCATCCATACCGATTTCCCCTCCACCTGCTGTCTCACCAGTGGCAGAAGAGGAGGAAGATGATGTCACCAGGTTTTTAGTTCAGTTGGGTGCTCAGGGAAACTTGTTGGACGTTCATTCTGATCAGTTGGAGAGATTAGGGAGACGGGATGAGCAGGTCGGCAGAGAACTTGCCAGAGTCCGACAGAGACTAGGGGACATAGGAAGAGACCAAGCCAGGGCATGGGATGCCGAGTGGACGAATTGGAATCGGATGTATGATCTAGAGTCAGTCATGGCTAGAGTTACGAGAGCTGAGCATGAGGATCGTAGGGAGGTATTAGCGTCAAGAAGACGCATTGTGCAGCTTGAGACTAGAGTAGGTAATTTGGAGACCATTATAGCTCGGATGGCACCGGAGCTAGAGCAGCTACGTATCGGACATGATGGATTTTAGTGATTAGGAGTTGAGATGTATCCACACTAAACTGGGTAGTTGCCAGTTAGTGGTAGTAGTAGTCTTTTAATTGTAATCGAGGAACTTATGTTATTTCGTAAATGTTCGAGCTTGAGATTTTGTATGCACAACCTTATTCTAATATATGACGAGCTTGATCGACTATTTTATTGTGTTATCGTTCTTAGGAATTTACCCTACCCATATACGTTACACTTGTGCCAATTCTTCAAACCTTGATTATCTATATCCTTCTTATACAGCAAGATGCCTCCAAAGAAAGTAACTAGAGCCACTCGTGCACAAACAACAAACCAAGGTCCCGCTGGAGCTGCAGCAGCCCCACATGTGAATCGAGCCATGCTCGATCAGCTCGTAGAAGAACGCGTGGCAGCAGCACTGGCTGCAGCAAATAACTCCACAACAGATGTTGGCAACTCGAGACCTACAACCAACAATGCTCGTAGTTGTACATATCAAGACTTTCGGAAAATAATGACCAGAGGTTTTGGTGGTACTGAAGGAGCAGTTGTATTGGTCCGATGGATCGAAATATTGGAGACGGTGTTTAGAATTTGTGGATGTTTGGAAGAGGACCGAGTTAAGTTTGCGTCGTTCACTTTTCTGGATGCAGCTCTAACTTGGTGGAATAACTACTTGAAATCATCTGGCTATGACGCTGCATATGCAATGTCATGGGAGAGCTTTAAAGAGATGGTTCTCAAGAAATATTGTCCTAGGAATGAAGTGAAGAAGCTGGAGGTGGAATTTTGGAATCTTAAGGTGCAAGGCACCAATATGGCAGCATATAACCAACGCTTTCATGAATTAGCTCTATTGTGTCCTGATATGGTTCAAACTGAGACTCGCTTGTTGGAGAGGTATATCGGTGGATTACCTTAGTCTATTAAGGGAAACGTCACCACATATAAGGCTACGAATCTCCACGAGACCATGGAGGTAGCCAACAAGCTGATGGATCAGGTGATCGAAGATTCGATCAAAGCAGGTGTGAACAACAAAAGAAAATGGGATGACCATTCCCAGAATAACAACCACCCGAACAAGAGGCACGAGGTTGCCAAGGTGTATGCTGCCGGGCCGACAGAGAAAAAGGTCTACGCTGGAAATTTGCCATTTTGAAATCGATGCAAGTTGCATCACAAGGGTCCATGTATAGTCAAATGCAATAAATGTCAGAAGGTAGGACATATGACCCGCGATTACAGAACAAGACCCCTAGCAACAGCACAAGTTGCACCGGCAAACAACCCAAAGGCCGAAATCACGTGTTTTGGCTGTGGTGAAAAAGGGCATTATCGGAATGAATGCCGAAAGCTTAAGAACCAGGGAAACGGTGGCAACAGAGGCCAGCAAGGAAATCAGGGTAATCAGAGAAACCCAGGAGCTGGCATGAACTAAGTAGCTGTTGTGCCCCAAGGGAACCGGGGAAATGATGCAAGAGCCCGTGGCAGGGTTTACGCGGTGGGCAAAGTGGAAGCCCAGGAAGACCCGAATGTGGTGACGGGTACGTTCCTTTTAAATAACCGCTATGCATCTATACTATTTGATACGGGAGCAGATAGAAGTTTTGTCTCTACTGCCTTTAGTCCATTGCTTGGTATTACCCCGACCACCTTAGGCAATGGGTTTAATGTAGAGCTGGCAAATGGGAAAATAGAAAAAGTAGACACCATAGTAAGAGGTTGCACCATAAACCTATTGAATCACCCATTCAATATTGACTTAATGCCTGTAGAACTAGGAAGTTTTGATGTCATCGTCGGAATGGATTGGTTGTCAAAATACCATGCCACTATTCTCTGCGACGAAAAGATCATCCGACTACCTTACGGGAACGAGGTTTTAATCGTCGAAGGCGATAGGAAAGACCGACGAAGTTCCTCAAGATTAAACGTTATCTCTTACGCGAAGGTCCAGAGACACCTTGAGAAAGGATGCCTTCTCTTTTTGGCTCAGGTTTCTGGAAAGGAAGAAAAGGAGCTGGAGGGAAAGCGATTGGAAGATGTGCCGAATGTTAGAGATTTCCCAGAAGTCTTCCCAGAAGACTTACCTGGACTCCCACCAAAATGACAGGTCGAATTTCGGATTGATCTAGTGCCAGGTGCCGCACCCGTGGCACGAGCACCTTACCGATTAGCCACAACAAAACTACAGGAGTTGTCTGAACAATTGTCAGAACTCTCCGAAAAAGGATTCATTAGACCAAGTTCCTCGCCTTGGGGAGCTCCAGTTCTGTTCGTCAAGAAGAAAGACGGATCATTCCGAATGTGCATCGACTATAGGGAACTCAATAAACTGACTATCAAGAACCGATACCCACTTCCCAGAATCGACGATCTGTTCGATCAACTCCAAGGATCGTGCGTCTATTCAAAAATCGACTTAAGATCCGGTTATCATCAGCTAAGAGTTCGGGAGGAAGATATTCTGAAGACGGCATTTAGGACTCGATATGGCCATTATGAGTTCCAGGTTATGCCTTTTGGCTTAACCAACGCACCAGCGGTATTCATGGACCTCATGAATCAGGTGTGTAAGCCGTACTTGGACAAGTTTGTGATCGTCTTCATTGACGACATATTGATATACTCTAGAAGTGAAAAGGAGCATGAAGAGCATCTTAGGCTGATTCTGGAATTGTTAAAGAAAGAAGAGTTATATGCCAAGTTTTCCAAGTGCGAGTTTTGGATACCAACAGTCCAATTCTTAGGTCACGTAATTGATAAACAAGGTATTCATGTAGATCCCGCGAAGATTGAGTCGATAAATGATTGGGCGACACCTACAACTCCTACAGAAATACGTCAATTCTTAGGACTCGCAGGATACTACAGAAGATTTATTGAGGGATTCTCGAAAATAGCGAAGCCTTTGACTAAGTTGACCCAGAAAAATTAGAAATTTGACTGGGGAGAGAAGGCGGAAGAAGCTTTTCAACTTCTCAAGGAGAAATTGTGTAGCGCACCTATCTTAGCCCTACCTGAAGGCAGTGAGGACTTTGTAGTCTACTGTGACGCCTCTCACAAAGGGTTAGGAGTTGTACTGATGCAGCAAGAAAAGGTGATAGCTTACGCCTCGAGACAATTGAAGACCCATGAGAAAAACTACACTACCCATGACCTGGAGCTAGGGTCAGTAGTGTTTGCCCTCAGAATTTGGAGACACTATCTTTACGGCACCAAGTGTGTAGTATATACCGACCACAAAAGTTTGCAACATATCCTAGATCAAAAGGAACTCAATATGAGGCAACGTCGATAGTTAGAATTGCTCAGTGACTATGACTGTGAGATTCGATACCACCCGGGCAAAGCAAACGTGGTAGCAGGTGCACTTAGCCGAAAAGAGAGACTGAAACCCCTAAGAGTAAGATCGTTAGGTATGACCATTGTCTCACCACTCCCCTCAAGAATTCGTGAAACTCAAATTGAGGCTCTTAAGGAAGAAAATAGACCTAATGAGAAAATTTACGGAACGCCCGAAAGTGAAAATGGGTTCTTGAAGAAAGCGGATGGAACTTTTTGTTACAAGGACATGAGTTGGATTCCACTCTACGGAGGTATACGAGACCTCATTATGCACGAATCCCATAAGTCAAAATATTCCATCCATCCGGGAGCCAACAATATGTTTCTTGACTTTAAAAAGCTGTATTGGTGGCCCAATATGAAGGCTGACATTGCGACTTATGTCAGTAAATGTCTAACGTGTTCCAAGGTCAAGGCTGAACACCAGAGACCATCAGGTTTGCACGTACAACCTGAAATCCCCGAGTGGAAATGGGAACGTATAACCATGGATTTCATCACCAAATTGCCCAGAACATCAAGTGGTTACGACACCATCTGGGTGATTGTTGACCGTCTTACCAAATCCGCCCACTTCCTACCCATTAAGGAAAATGACAGTATGGACAATCTTGCGCGACTATATGTGAAGGAAATAGTTGCTCGACATGGAGTCCCACTTTCAATCATATCTGACAGAGATAGTCGTTTTACGTCAAATTTTTGGAGATCTTTACAAGATGCCTTAGGAACCGACTTAGATATGAGCACAGCGTATCATCCACAAACAGATGGTCAAAGCGAAAGGACCATCCAAACATTAGAAGATATGCTGAGAGCATGTGTGATAGATTTTGGTAACGGCTGGGATAGACATCTACCGTTGGCCGAATTTTCTTACAACAATAGTTATCACACCAGCATCAAGGCTGCACCATATGAAGCACTATATGGCAGAAAGTGCAGATCCCCAATTTGCTGGGCTGAAGTTGGAGAAAGTCAACTCACCGGCCCCGAGTTAGTGCAAGAGACTACGGAAAAGATTGTACAGATCAAAAGCCGAATGCAAGCGGCCCGAGACCGTCAGAAAAGCTATGCTGACAAGAGACGAAAACCACTTGAATTTCAAGTTGGAGATCGTGTCATGTTGAAGGTATCGCCATGGAAAGGCGTAATCCGTTTTGGGAAACGTGGAAAACTGAACCCTCGATATATAGGTCCATTCAAAATTCTCACGAGAATTGGACCAGTAGCTTACCGACTTGAGTTACCTCAGGAACTCAGTTCCGTACACAACGTGTTCCACGTAAGCAATCTAAAGAATGTCTTTCTGATGAAACTCAGGCCATTCCTATAGAAGAAATTCAAGTTGACGAAAGGTTAAATTTCGTTGAAGAACCCGTTGAAATAATGGATCGATAGATCAAACGGCTAAAGCAAAGACGTATTCCTATTGTCAAAGTCCGTTGGAACTCCCGTAGAGTTCTCGAATACACTTGGGAGCGGGAGAACGAGATCAAATGAAGATACCCACATCTCTTTTCAAACCCAGCGGATAACCCTAAGTGAAAACCGAGGACGGTTTTCGTTCCTAAGACGGGGAGGATGTGACAAATGGTAAATTTCCCTAATATTTAAATCCATGACAGTTCATTATCTGTGACTAAAACACCTGACTAGACCATTATATGTTTAACCCGGATAACAGACCTGCACATTATGTCACCCGAAAATCTCACCAAAGAACAGTGAAATTATCACATCTCACAATTTACTCACTAAATTGTAGTAAAAACGGGAGGTTATCCCAGTTTCACTCAAACTGACACCACACGCGTACCGGAGTCAAAACAGAAATTAATCAGGCACTTAAAAATTATAGTGAATACTTAAAAACTCAAAAATACATTTAAGTATTATAAAAACGACCCTGGAAATACAATCGTCCATATTTAAAACGGTTCCGGGAAGGACCCGAGTTTGACTCAGTTTAATGAGACACGGGTATAATATACCACTTTTTAACTAAACTTATCTCTAAATACTTAAATTAAACCACCACTCACCCACTCACACCCTTCCCTAAAAAAAAAAAAAAAAAAAAAAAAAAAAAAAAAAAAAACTGCTTCATTCAACCCTAGGTATTCCCACTTTTTGTCCGCCCACCTCCATCCCCAAAAACCCAGTCGAACCATCCCTTTCCTCCATCAGTATTAACCCTTTCTTTTTGACCCACGGATCTAGAAATCCACACAAGTCAAACCATCCCTTTCCTCCATCACTATTAACCCTTTCTTTTTGACCTAGAGACCTTATCTTCTTCACAGGTCTAGAAATCCACACAAGTCAAACCTAGGATAACAACATAGAAGTAGAAATAGCACACAAACGGAAGGTTTACTCCTCCCGAATCCGAAAGTCTCCATGGAGTTACTCTCCAAAATCATCCATTTAATCTGCCTCTCCAAGGGATATCGAACCACAACTCAACAAATACACATCAAGATTCTGAGAATTTACTCAAGAAAGGATAAGTGTGGTGGTGATTGTGCTTCGGTTTAGAGTATTGGGTTGTTCGGATTTGGAGCTTCATTCGAGTCCTTCATCTCTCAACAATCACTGTAAGGATTAGATTATAATCGGATTTATTTTTATTCTTTCAATCCATTTGTGTTAGTGTTTCTTAGATCGAATGATGGTGAAATTAGGTGTTGATCATGTTTAGTTCGATTATAAAAATTTCCAGAAATGATGATTGATTTTGAGGAAAATATTGTTAAGTGTTGTTGTTATTAATGTGTGGCATAAGAAATTAGAGCTCCTAGAACTTGACTATTAGGTTGATGATCTTGTTGGTCGTTGTGGCCATATTAGGGATCGAATGCCCCTAAGAAACACGGATTCAAGGATTGAATCTGAGAAATTCGTGGTGGTGAACAATAGACTAGAGTAGAGAAATCATGTAGGATGGTAGGTAGCTTGCTAGGTTAGCGTTAACAACCCCTCCCCCCCATGGCTACCTCTAGCCGAGTAATGACCACCCAAAACAAGGCGTATAGGTGGTAACCATTGACTGGAAAAATCACCTTGAGTAGGGGAGGTTTTAGTCAAGTTAATTCGTGACAAATTAGACCCAAGCCCTTGAGGGTTATACCCTCGGTTCAAGCCTTGAGGTGCTCACTCGAACCTAAAACCAAAACCCCAAAAAGATAGCACCAATTCGCCCCAACACAAACCCACAAAGGACTGTAAGTACTCGTATGAGTACTCCCTTTTGACAGATAATGATTAGGCTTCCATGCTAAAGGTTATAGAAAATCTTTGGTCATAAGACCTAGGTTCCACTAGAAGTCATTCTTGTTCCTTGTCGAGACAAATAGTTGAGCCAAAAGCCAAAGCCCTTTGTTACACCGAGACTCCAAGGCCTCGGAGTTGAGTAGTACTCGAAGCCTAGCCAAGGAGATAAATTTTAGACCTTTGTTAGTAACCATTCTCGGTCAAGAAAAGTCCCAGGAAGAACAACACAAGTATTCCATACTTGTGTATATGTCTTGTGTTTCTTTGTAGAAAGTACCAAGCCGAACCCATCAGGCTAAGGCCCAACTAGGACTTGAACACAAGCCCAATAGAATACATTACTTCAGTCCATGAGATGGACCTGTGGACGAGTAGTCTTGGCCCACCAGACCTTGTAGCTATTCGTGATAAAGCCCAACCCATTTAGCGACCCTTTATTCCCCCTCCTCAAATTCAGTGGGCCGCAGCCCATCAAGTAATAAGTATAAAAAACTCGGTTAATACTTACAAGATTAGTTGTCACGAAATTAAAAATTTACATAAGCCAGTCACGAAAACATTTTGTAATAACGAACACATATACATATATAAAAACTTGTATAGCCGAATACGCAATTAAACTTCACATTGAACTAGCGTGTATGTACGTAAAACTTGAGTAGCCGCAATGTAAAACTCGACAACAATAATTGAAACATTTAGACTATACTAGCACTATGTATATATATATTGTTTTACGAGTTCATAAATGATAGAACATACACTCGGGAAAAGGAGATATAAAAACTGATACACACTTGCGTAGTTAAAAATATGGTACTCAAGTGGGATAACAACGAATCAATTACACGTAGTAGAGACGTATAACACGTGCCGGGAAATATATAAGTTGACACTTACATTTGTTATTTTAAAACTAAGTCAATTAATATAAACGTCACTAATAAAAACTAGGAATTGTATATCAAACTTGAACCTTACTTAGACAAATTTGACGACATATATTGTTCTAAACTAATGAGGTATAAAAAGGAATCATAATAAATTAATAGTGCGAACCTAGTTAAATCATCCAAGTTTACTAAAATTAACGTTATATTAAATTTTCTCAAACCATTTAACTAGTAGGTAATAAACGTCACCTACGTTAGGTCTTACTTCTAAAATCAACATAATCGGACATGACGAACAAATTACACAACTATAATATATATATATATATATATACATATATATATATATATATATATATATATATATATATATATATATATATATATATACATAAACCATTTAACTAGTAGATAATAAACGTCACCTACGTTAGGTCTTACTTCTAAAATCAACATAATCGGACATGACGAACAAATTACACAATTATAATATATATATATACATATATATATATATATATATATATATATATATATATATATATATATATATATATATATATATATATATATATATATATACATATATACATATATGTATATATATATATATATATACATATATGTATATATATATATACATATATATATATATATATATATATATAAAGTGTGCACAAGATCTCGGATATAACTTACTTTAGTTATTATCTTGGATTGTGGAACAAAAAGGTAATGGGTTCCACGTTAATCATATTTATTCGTTTGATTGTTTAAGTGAAGGAGAAAGAAGATTTGATCCTTGTTCTTGCTAGGATCATAATAGTACGTTCCTATTTATTATTCGGTAATACTATTTATGTGTTAAATTAAAGATCCTGCTTCCGCTGTATATGTGCTTTGATGTTTATGGTTTATTATTTATTTGAATGTCAAATTATTTAAAACCAACAGTGTGTGTATATATATATATATATATATATATATATATATATATATATATATATATATATATATATATATATGGGACTAAGCATGCTGCATGAAAATGCCACCTGGCACTTCTCACCTTTCACGAAATTTATTAAAAAAATTTGACATTGCTTAGATTCGAACCCTGGTCAGTATCCCCACAGCCAACACTCCAACCACCGGAGCAACACTGTTTTTGTGATAGATGTTGGAAAACAAAAATGTCATGTTTCAATTGTATCTGATTTTCAATCCCTTGATTATCTCCCCTAAAATCTCTGCTATTCAATTTGAAACCGAATATCACCTTCCATAATTCACTCACTGTTTTTAATATATTCATTGATATCTTGAATCTGAAATGCATATCCCTAATTATACTCAATTCAAAATTCTATGAAACTTCTCACCTAAAAATCAGCCATTTATTCTCTATCAATAACTCCAAATCAATCACCCTACCATTTTAAAACAATTTTCTTCCCAATCAACCGATTTCAATTCTTAAAACCAACGCATCAATTCCCCATTCAATTTCAACAAATTAATCCAATTAAGGTTTGCATCGATCATGTATGGTCTTCGTCCTTGGTTTCGTGATGACGAATTCTGATTAAACACCGCAACAAGATGAGGATAATTAGGGTTTAAATTCAAATTATAATTAAAGGTAATGATTTTAGGGATTTTGATATTAATTACTGATGATTTTATTGTGTGATTTAGGTGTTTGCATTGACGATTGGATTTGACTGTGCGGTTAATTATCTGGTATAGTATGGATCCCCATTTTTAATTTTGCAATATTATGGTTATATCGATTTTTTTTTCTATCTCGGTTTGATTGCAGTCTTTCTTATATCTTTTGGTTTCTATTTGTATATCTTTTTTATTAGACTTTTTATCTTGGTTTTATGTTCATTTTATAATGTACGTAGATGTTATGGGTTCTGATAGTTGGGAAATGAATTATTGGATGTTTAGGTTAATTTGGGATTCAAATTATGATTTTCAGGGGTTCTGATAGCGTCATGATGAACATCAAAGGGTGAAAATTTGGGATTCAAATTATGATTTTCAGCGGTTCAAGTTGCAGGTATGTTGTTTGATATATCTGTATACATTATAATATTTGGATTAATTTTTGAAATAGTTTATTATATGTCACGTCAATGACTGAGTTAAACCGAGTAACTAAACGAGAACACCGAATCTATTTGTTCATTAAAATTATTGCAAAAACCATTGCAGGAACTAAACGAGAATGTTGACTCTAGCAATGATGGAACAACTGCATATTCCAACTCAACATAAACTGAGTCGACACAAGTTATATGTCTACATTATAACTCTGAATTAGGCTGTCAATATTTAAAACAAGTTATAGTATCGAATTAGGGTAAAAAGTTGTATGCTCGATTAACTCCAAGTTATCACTGATTTTTGCATATGTGTCTGCTCTATTTAGGTTAAGTTATATATATATTTTCCACCTTCTCGAATAGGTTATTTTGTCCATTGCGTTGTAGCTTCTTTGTTTGAGGCTTCTAATCTTGAATCCAGTTATATAAGCACATAGTTATGATATAGATTTCTACGTGTGGTTCAAGGCTTTTAGTTTTTTTGTCATGTGATTGGTAGGGTTATGATTCATAATCCTTTTAACAAGCAATCATGAACCAAATGCTCCCTTATAGGTTTTAAATTGCTAAAAAGCTAACAACTCTTTCATCCTGCAGTAGAAAACATTTTGACCATCGATTTCTGGTTGAGACAAAATTTTGAAACTTTAAGATGCTTCAGATACGGCTTAGCAACAAGGCTATAGCAGCTTCAGAAAGCGGTGGAGGGGAGACTGTCACAGTTGCATGCCCTGACCACCTTAACATTGCCGAGCTTCTCGTGGCCAAGAGCCTTGGTTTGGCTGCTAATGGTGTCACTCTTGTCAAGACTGTTGGTCGTAGGTCCCGTCGCCCGCTAATGGTGTCACTCTTGTCAAGACTGTTGGTTTGCCCTGACCACCTTACATGGCTGATTAGATTATTTAAATTGCAATGTTTAGTGCAGGATGGTACATTCTACGTGCTTCTCATAACAACCTGAATATTGAAGTCAAAAGTTCCAGAGGTCAGTTTCATATACGCTTCTTTAATATTATCTTCCTTATCCATAATTTATTCATTTCCATTCAATTGCTTACACATGCTCTTACATAATTCTCATCCCACATAAATATTCAGGTTGAATTAGGTTTTGGAAATATCCAAGTCGATGATATCCTCTTAGTCTCTGGTTAAGATATTCGTGGATTGTTGGTTGCACAAGTAAGCCTTCTATTTTTTTGATATTTTTACAGCAAACTGCTCATATTGAGTCGATACCATACTCCATATCTTAATTGACTGAATTACTCTTTGACTGAGTTACATGCTCTTCAATTCAACTTGATCATAAAACATCTACTATTACCAATAGTATAAATCACGCACACGTAGATAAAGGGGTGTGTGGTTTCTATTAAACTTATTTATTCCCATTACATAGTGTAGGATTTTGTGCTTTTATAAGCTATTTTTGGCCCATTCTTTTGTGCCCATCATAAGTTGTTTTTGCTCATTATAAGTTGTCGGGGTCCATTTTAATTTGTTCTTTGCACATTATAAGCTATATTTTGCCCATCATAAGCTGTTTTTGGGCCCATTATAACCTGTCTATGCATTAAAGGGGTGTTTGGTTGGTGTTAAACTAATCCACTATTAAAAGTTATCTTTGGGATCACCCACAAAAGTTTTAAGCTGTTACTTGATTATGGGTCGATTATGAGTAGATTTTATCTACAGCGGGTGTTTTCAAATCTTACGTAAAGATTAAATGGTCAAACAGGTTGAAATTCACCCAAAGAAGATCAACCCAACCTGTTTTAACCTGATTTAAGAATTACAAATTTTAATCCCTATATCAGCCCAACCTACCCATTTTATCACCTCTAATGTTGTGGATCAAGATATGTATTGTAATGGTAGTGTTAATAGATGTCATGTCTGTCTACAGTCTGAAATAACAAGTATAAAGGAATAGTTGCTGCACATATTTGTGCCTGATGATGTGTGTCCTATAAGCTACGGGTGAATAGATATATTACTGTATAAGGGTCTCCCAAAAGATGAGGTAAAAGCTCTTGAATATTTTCCCACTTTCAATTATAACCTCACTTGGTCTATTACATATGACGTGTTCTTTTTTGTTAGGTTGCTCCACTAGTTTCATTGGATGATAGTCCCACCAAAAGAAATTCAGCAATGGAAGGTGGAAATGTCAGGTAAACAATTTCTCATCCTTCGTATTTTTTGGTTTTTGACCAATTTGTTAACAGATAGTGGAGTGTTTGTTTGATACATTCCCTTTGGGCCAGAGATAAAAACTAAATTAAGAAAAAACGAGATTCATAGAGTCACTACTAGAATACTCCGGGTGTTAACATCTATTGTGCCTTTGAATTTTGCTTACACTTTACAACTTCTAAAAAAGCACGTTTCTGGATTGAAAATGGTTTTTTGGGTTTTGCATGATTAAGCTGATGTGGATTTTCAGACTTCATCTTACATTGGAATTTATCTTTCAGTTGTTTGGCTTTGGCAGGATTATCTAGATTCAGTTAAAATGTACTCGACTCCGGAATGTTTGAAGAATATGATGGCGATAGAGAAATTTTGGAACTAAAATGATGCTAGATCCTTTTGGAAGGTAATGTTACTAGACCATTTATAGTTGAGATACACTGGTAACTTTGAGTGGTAAAACGTCTATGTTATGTCATTACAATTTTTATTGTTAATGACGAAAAAATAGATATTCTAAAGCATATTTAAGGTGTTGTTTATCTCGACTATTTAGAAACCTTGATATTTTGCCAATTACAAGGTGCAACAAGAACGAAAAGTGGCGTAATGATTATAGAAATGTAAGAAAACAACAGTGTTTAAAGAAACGCTCACCAATGGTTTGACAAAAGGCCTAAAAGAAAAAGCTATGAATGGAACCATTCAAAACCAATATTATATTAATCCTCATATTTGCATATAACATTAAGACAAGTAAAAATGTATATAGGATTTTGGCACTAAAAGTTGCTATGAAAGGTTAAGCTTTCTGGTGTTATTTAGATTAAGCTATTTTGGCTTACTTTTTCGACTTATGGTCTACATTATCTTACAAGCTCATGTCAACAACCTCACAAGCTGAATATAATGAGCGTATGGTCTACATTATCTTAACGATCCAATTTTACTGACGAAGTGTGATTCAAGTTTTCAAGTAAGCATTTTTGTTTTTGTACATTATTCTTTGGGGGAATTGCATAATGTCGAAAAAATTGAAATTTAACGTTTATTATGCAGAGCTCAAGTCTTTAAAAGTACTAAACATGGGATTCAACAACATATGAGATGTTGTTCTTGCACATCTAAAAGGTGAAACTTTTAACTTTCAATTGTACTTAATAACTACTTATTAGCATTTGGGATTGTTTTAGAATTTTAAATCCTTTAAATCTATCGTATGCAGGCTTGACAAATTTGGAGAGCTTAAATTTGGATTTATGTATGATTAAGGATGGGGGAGTCGTGCATTTATCAGGTTAGTCTCTGATTTAAATATATTTATACATGTAGTAAAAAACATTTCCACCTGATATGCATATCAGTAAGCACAAACATAAGGAACCAATAGTAGTAGCAATTTTACTATAAGTAGACGTAGCAAATTTAACCTATATAATATGATTTGAGATTAGATTAACTTGATATTTTTGTTTTCATCTCCGCTTGGTATAAAACTAATTTAGCATATAAAAACGTGTCGAATTGGTTGAAGCTCATTCAAACTCTAAAATTTAGATTGTCTTCGTACTTGATACATACTTGATACTTTGTTACTGTAATTATATTGATTCTGTAATGTCATTAATCCTTATAGAATAAAAAGTAAAGGGCAAAAAAAATTTACGGGTAAACCCAGCACGACATGATCTGACCCATTTTGAACAGTTTATTACTTGACTTTGCAATCAAAGTTATCTCTAATCTCATTCAATAACACCCACACCCCTCCAAATGCATGAACTTAGGGAGCATTGGGACAAATCACATGCTTGGTTAAGGTTTTATCACGGGAAAGAAGTCACGAGTTCTATAGTCAGACAAAAATCACCCGTCTTCATCTTATCAAGGCCTCCTTTGAACTATGGCTTTTTTATATATGAGATCAAATTGTATTTTGTTTCAAGATATGGTAAATACCAAGAGTGGAAAGCACGAGCCGGAAACATATGTGTAGCATCATTTGATTAGACTTGCAGTGGGATTTTTCATTCCTTAGACAAGATTAATGAAGTCCACACACAATGTGGACTTCCTAATAACGTTGTAAGGTCGATGTACATAAAGTACATGCGTTACATGAACACTTTTCAATCCTTTTTTTTTTAACATAAATTTCATTAACACTTTACTTTTTGTTTCCATATTTTGTTTCTAATATATTTGCCATTATTCATTATTTATTTACGTCCAATTAAACTTCGTTAAGTAATATTTTGAAGTTAACCCGCCCATCGGGCGGGTTATGTAGCTAGTATATATATATATATATATATATATATATATATATATATATATATATATATATATATATATATATATATATCACATCTCAATCCATTCGTACTTTAAGTTGTTCAATATCCCCAAATTCCTCATTACCGTACCTTTAGGACATTCGTAGAGCTACACCTTACCATTTCTTAGGAAGGTCCTTAGTAACCACACTTGCCGCCACACAAGTGACAACAACATAAATACTCTAAAACGTTGAAATGAAATTATGAAAGAACTTGAATTTAATATTTGAAACTAAGACATGATTATTTAATATAGGTTGCGTGTTGGTGCCGTGCACTCCCTAATTTCACAGCATTCACTGTTCAGGCCATTAAAGGTGAGTTTATAGCCCCATTTTATTTATACTTGTTTTACAAATATGGGGTGAGAAACATGCAAATCTTTTTATGGACCATAATATTATAACTTTTTCTCAAAACTATTGCATAGTTAGCCTAAGCCCTAGAACCCACTATCATGCCTATTTTCATGAGCCGTTAGTTCCCTTTGGGAAGCGCGATTACTTTAGATAGATCTATTGGGGTGACTCCCCCGTTCGGTTGGCCAGACAGGTCAAGGCGGACGTATAGCAAGTCAGACTTCGAGTGTATTGGGTTAAACACTCGCTAAGGGCCCCTTGACTATTATATATGTTTTATAGATTAGCACACTAAACTGTCGAACTTCGGTTGCATGAACTTAGTGCTAGCGCGATAGATACTTTTGTATGACATTATATGTGTTGTAATGATCATGCTGGTCCAAATTAACTATTTGATGATTTTATTTAAACCTATGAACTCACCAGCTTTTTTCTGACTTTTAGCATGTTTTTCTCAGGTGTTTGATTTGATTTGTTATGGCATGATTTGGCAAGGCAAGGGTCATGGAGCTTTTTCTGACAAACTGGCAATTTAATTTGAGACTTGTTTTTATGTGGGACCACTGTATTCAATGGGCCTAATTTTTATCTAAACAATGAATTATCTTTTGTAAAACTCTAAATGTTGATTTAAATTAAAAACGGAGTATGTATTCCGTTCTTTGTTACCTTGTGTTGTGATTTTCAATCTTTGCACCCGTAGCACCCTCAAAGTTCTGTATGCTTCCGCGACTCTTAAAAGTTTTGGGGGTGTTACGACGTTGAACTTCTTTACTTCTTTAGCATCCAAAGTCTCAAAGTAATGTTGTTCCGCCCATTCAACCATTTGATCCAAAGTGTAATAAGCTTGTTTTATCTCCTTTTTATCATCTTCACTATCATTATTATAGTCTCTATTACACACCCTCATGATCAATGTAAATTTCTAGTGTGTCTTGTACAGCTGCAATATCAAACATCACATGCATCTCGTGTGGTCAAAATGGCACTTTAAGGCGAAA
The DNA here is from genome assembly GCA_021014915.2 of Artemisia tridentata subsp. tridentata. Taxonomy (NCBI): domain Eukaryota; kingdom Viridiplantae; phylum Streptophyta; class Magnoliopsida; order Asterales; family Asteraceae; genus Artemisia; species Artemisia tridentata. The sequence goes on along the minus strand of CP139508.1, from coordinate 258,210,553 downwards.
TATAAAGTAATTTTCACGAAATGATGAGTTATCAAATCACCTTTCTAATAAAATAGATTTGTGATTTTTTAGCTGTATGCAGGGAAAGTATTAGAAAGTAAGTGTTGTGAGAAGTGTACTCACATCCATTAGTGAATGGAATAATGTTATGGCCAGCAATGGATCCAAAGGGTTGGTACCAAATGTGTCTTAAAGATCACAATTTTCAAACCTACCTGCTGGTGATGTTGTAGACAAATTGTTGTTAACAGAATGGTCAACAGGAGTGGTCAATGGTCAAAGTGATGAAAATGGGACACTTACCTTTGATGAGTTCTTGGGTGTGTATATGGTCATTGTTTACTTTGGAAAACATTCTTCATCACCAAAAGAGATGAAATCACCCATTTAAGTATGCAGTTGTAGTCTTTTTCTTCTTTGAAAATGAAAACATTATTTTATGGCCTTTTTCAATTTGACCCGAAACGAAACATAATTCGAGATCGACAAGAAAATAAACAAGTTAAGGTTGAGGCTAAACAGGTTTGGGTTGTGAATGGGTCGACACAACTAACTTGTTTAATAAATCGGTGAGGTCTGGGTTGAAATTCTCAACCCGATTCCAACCCCCAACCGTTTAAAAATATAGTTAAAACATTAACTAGTAAAAATTATGTATTTCGTACAATTATTGAAAAAGTTCAACTACTTTGTGTCTATATCTTATGATACATCATCGACTTTTGAAATTTTTATGCTTTTGCCTGTGTATATCGCGTTGGGTTCTTTAACATTCATCTTCTAAATTCGACAGTGCTTTTAAATTTCAATTCAACTCGGTCAACACGACTATCCCATTTAATAAACGTGTTCAGGTTAGTATTGAACTTCTCGACACGATTAACTAAACAGATATTTAACGACGTTGGACTTGGTATCTAATGAAACCAGCCATATACTTAAAACAGCCATAACATTAGGTAGGAGGGTCTGGGAGTGGCAAGTCTTTCGGGACAAAAGGGAAAAAGCCCAAAGTGGCACCTCTCTTCACGGGAAAAGAGGAGACAAAGAAAAAGATTCTTTGTTGCGGCACTATAGTCCTTTAAAAAAAAAAAAGAGATGGGTTTAGAGGAGAAAAACAATATTTTATGAATTAAAATACTCTTAAGTTGAGTCAAACATGATACATCATGTTTACCAATCACAAATAAGTTAAATGCATAAAACTTTTTCTTTTAATAAAAATCAAGGGACCATTCGTTTATTTCTACTCACAACAAACTCAACATGATCAATCATGTTTGATCATAACTTGAAAAGATCTTAATCCATATTTTATTGTGTTACGAGTGGTATTTGTATTTTGTGAGTATTTTTAAATGATAGAAAATAGGAAAAATAATAATGAATATATATATATATATATATATATATATATATATATATATATATATATATATATATATATATATATATATATATATATTGAGAAATCTTGAGAAAACCATTTTTTTTTTTTTCCAGTTTCTTTCCTTTTCTTATTTTCTCTCTTGTATCTTTAATCTCAAGAGCACACTTTTAAAGAGAGAACAATATGATATGAAGATGATGTACCGAGGAAAAACCCTCAACCACACCCTCCGCTCTTACAAGATTTATGGATGACTCCAAGTTTACAACCAAAAAAAAAATGCAAAACATATTTGAGGTAAATTCATCTCTGGATTTCATTTAATAATTCGCATGTTATGATTCATTGTAGCAAAGTCTTTTTCATGTGTGATTTTGCATGACCAAATTTTTTTTATTTATAGTATATATTTATATTCCATTTCCTCTAAAAGTAATTTGTTGGGAACAAAACTTTTGTCATAACAGCGTGCATGTCTAAAGGTATGATGCCAAATGACAAAAGGAATACTTTTTGACTTCTTGGAATTTAAAAGGTAAAGAACATATGAAAAACATCGAATGAAGAGGAACCTTAGGTGACATCATGTGTCGAATTGAGATGGTAAGAATGAAAAAGGAATGTAGGATACATACGTGAAACGCCAATGTAAAGAGATGTATTTACTAGTAAATAGAAATGTGGACGTATAGCCTGGACTAGGCCAGGAATGGGCCAGGTCCGGCAGACAGCGGCCCACTCTACGCCTAAACCATAATCCATGCCCTATAAATATATGGCTGGGATCCCCTTCTTCAGGGAGAGAGAAATAACAGAACAGAACAGGTTATTCTAAACCTAACTCTTGTAGGCTATATCGCATCGATACTAACTTGACCGTCGGAGGTGGATCCCGGGGCTACGGCCTCGGGTCCACTCCTAACGGGTTCTCTTTGTTGAACAGGTCTACTCAGGGCTCGAGAAGACGACGAACGGCCCAGGGAGAGTCGTCGAATCCAGCCCGCGCCAGATTATGTATCAACAAGTTGGCGCCATCCGTGGGACCCGACAAGTTTCGTGCTCTCACACCACCGGAAAGCAACCATCGAGTTCAAAAGCCGGTATTTTGATTTTTTTTTTTTTTTGGTAATAAATTAAAAAAGATATCCCAATATTTTTTATGCATGTCTTTTAAATCGGTAAGATATGTTATCTTTTAAATATTCAGAAGATTTTATGTAAATCTTTTAACTTGGTAAACACGATTTTATCTATAGTCGCACTAAGTCCGCACGATCGGACCTACTTTATCTTTTAGCCGCGAATTAATTCGCGCACATAATGTTTATACGGTTGGTATGCTTGTTCGCGCTTGTTTGCACGTTCGAACGCAGTCACGATAAATCTACCCACGTTAGGCTGTGCGTTCGGACATCTTCGCAGATTAGCTAGTCAATCGCCATGAGCGCACTGGACAAGAGCGGGAACAGTACAGGCACCACGATGCTAGTCAATCGCCATGAGCGCACTGGACAAAAGCCGTGGTCATGTTATGTTCATCTGCGATCATCCACAAACGTTAGAGTCTATGCGCACTGGACAAAAGCCGTGGTCATGTTATGTTCATCTGCGATCATCCACAAACGTTAGAGTCTATGCGGTCACGATACATCCATCTGCGTCTGTGCGTGCGATTGCAACTATTAGTTGCGGTCACGGTGTGTCCATCCGGGTTATTTTTTTTTTTTTATATATAATAAAAAAAATTAATTATTTATGTAGTTTGTAAAACCTCACGATAGGTGTAATTCGCACTGCTACTTCTCTTATGTGTTAATTTCACATGCTATGTGCTATATATTGCTTCACGCTAATCTTTTACTTCATTAGGTTTTATATGTTGCGATTCGCGGCATATAATTTTAATATTTGCATTAAGTGTTTTTCAGGATTTGAATAACTAAGTTTAATGCTCCTATATGAGTAGCACCATCAAACGTGGGGGGCTACCAGGGTATATAATACCACTGTTTCCGTACGCGTCACGCAGGTATATTTGGAAGCAGATCGTACGAAAGAGGTATTGCAAGCCCGGTACAAAGACGGATTTGGATATTCGCACCATCTTGCCGCAGGGGAGACGTCCTTTGTCGGTTGTAAAGACGGATGTAATGTTCGCACCTCCTTGTCGCGCACAGCGCGCACCTCTGCCACAGAAGCACGTATTCTGTCGCACCATGCTGCATCGCTACTGGTACAAAAGGTACGCCCTTACCCAGGATGCGGCATACGGGATCCACCTTCACCATTGTGAGACTCTCACAATCGCAATGTCAGTGTTACCCCAACTATAGAACTACGTGTTCTTCTTACGGGGTCTTTACTGTCACACTGTGGTGGGAAACCTAGCATATGCGCATCCCTCCCCGTCATGTAAGAACGGGTGTTACTCAGGATGGAACATGGTCACCACGGACGCGCCTACAAGGTCGCGGATTCGGATATAGTCTAATGGGCTAAACAGGACTGCGCCATGGACCCAGTGCGCACTGTCGCATTTGGGCTGCGCGGTATGGTCCGTCCCATGTGCACACCTGAGTTGCGCACACATGGGCCTACGAGGCCATGAACAAGAACTTAAGTCTAGCATAACATAGCCATGCACTATGTCACACTAGACTTGGGGGGCTTGTGGACGTATAGCCTGGACTGGGCCAGGAATGGGCCAGGCCCGGCAGACAGCGGCCCACTCTACGCCTAAACCCTAATCCATGCCCTATAAATATATGGCTGGGATCCCCTTCTTCAGGGAGAGAGAAATAACAGAACAGAACAGGTTATTCTTAACCTAACTCTTGTAGGCTATATCGCATCGATACTAACTTGACCGTCGGAGGTGGATCCCGGGGCTACGGCCTCGGGTCCACTCCTAACGGGTTCTCTTTGTTGAACAGGTCTACTCAGGGCTCGAGAAGACGACGAACGGCCCAGGGAGAGTCGTCGAATCTAGCCCGCGCCAGATTATGTATCAACAAGAAACTTGAGTAAGGGAGGAAGGAGTGGACTGCGGGTATGGCTTGCGAGCTCAGCGAGCTGGCGGGAACACCGCTGCCGCAAGAGCGGGTTGGCCAAGCGGGTATGGTTTGCGAGCTTTGAGCTCGAAGCGAGTTGGAGATTAGCAAGGGTCATGTGACCGTTGAGGGGGTGTTTGTGAAAATTGTTTGTAGCTGCTTCTGAAGTAGGTGGGTTTCCAAGTTTGGATCCAAGTTTTGCAGCTGCTTCTGAAGCTGCGCTTCTTCTTCTTCTGAGGAAGCCTTTTTTTTTTTTGAGTTTTTTTTTGTGTGTTTTCAAATCGACATCTAGAGAGAAAAGGGAGGTTGGGTTGAGTAGTTGAGTTTGAGTTGGGTGTTTATCACATTTGGGAAGATGAACTTGTATTTATCACAAGAAAGTCAACACGTGTAGTACCTTTGATATTTCTAGGGTTTTTTTTTTTTTTTTTTTTTTTAATAACATTTTTTTATTTATCTTTTATATATAAATAATAAATTGTTTAAGTATAATTTTTATTATTTATAACATTATACATAAATAATAAATTGTTTAAATATAATTGTTTTTTTATATAATTGTTTAATATTGGAAGGGTTAATGTTGCAAATTTATAAATTTAAGGACAAATTATGAATATTTAAAAAAAGATTTGGGAGGGTTGAGAATGATGGGCGCCACTAAAAAAGGTTGAATGGAGGGTTGGAGGGTTGAAATGAGGTGGAGGAATTTGATTGGTTAAATTTTGGGAGGGTTGGAGGGTTCCACTCCCTCCACCAAAGTTGCAAAGACAATACTAGGGTGACATGGTTTTTGACCGATAAGGCTTTCGGTCAAGTGGCACGTGAGTATGATTATCAACCAAAAGATTATGGTGAGATATGTTGAAAGACAAGGACGGAACTTACTGTAAGATAAGTGTTATAGGTGGTGATCAGGGCCGTCCCATTGATTTGAGTGGTCTGGTGCGAAATCACAAATGAGACCCTCATAAATCACGAAAAGTTTAACCATTTTTGAAAATAAAAAGTTCTTTGATACTACGCAAAGATTCAACTTTGATAATATTTAACAAAGACACTAAAAATTCAAAACATTATATACTTAGATATGTATAAAACTATAAATATTAATAGATGTATACTAAATTGGAGGCCCCTTACAATGAGGGGCACTGTGCGATTGCACCACTTGCACATGCCAATCACCGCCACTGGTGGTGATTATTTGTATTATATATAGTACTTAACATTTTAATACGTCCACTAATCTAAAAATAAGAATAAGAAAATAAAAATACTAGGTAAGTTAGTCACTTGAGTTCTAGTTGATGTGTCAATGTTAAATGGGCTTCAAATCCTAGTTCGTAAGAGTTATGTTTGGTTTTGCCCGGTCTTTGGACACTGGTTTGAACCTTAATTAGCCTAGTTAAAAAAAAGAGTAAATTGCATTTTTGGTCCTTGTAGTTTGGCCAAATTGCATGTTTGATCCTTACTTTTTTTAACGTGTAGCGAACGTTCTTATTTTGAACTTTAGATTGCAAATACAGTCCCCTAATCGATGTGAAATGACCAAATTACCCTCGATAGAAAAGGAAGAAGACAAGTGTAATTTGATCATTTCACATCGATCGGGGGATTATAATTGCAATCCAAAGTTTAAAACTAAATTAAACTTTCATTAATAATTAAAAACATTATATAAAAATTAAAAACACCACACATATGAACAACTTAAATTAAACTCCACGGGAAAGGTGTTCGACCAAATCGACACGAAGGTTTTGATGTGCTTCTGCCGAGTTGATTTGTCTGATAACTTGTAAAGTTTGTTCCCAAGTTCGTATTAGGTCGTCCTCACGATGTGCTTCCTCTGGATGCCTTCTCTTCCGGTACAATTAATATAATCACAAAAGAATATACATGATTAGTTACATCTCCAACCGTGCTTGTGAATAGTTCTCAACTCATTCAGAACCTCTTCCAGAATCTATATGCATTATACATTGGATGTTCACTAAAATAAGGTGATTATATGATCATTACGATGTTTTTTATCCCCGTGAACTTTCACATTTTCGTTTATTCTTAACAAACGTCGCTCTTTCTACAAATGACAAGTTCCTACTATTAACTTTTTCTTCTTCCGATGAGTCTGTGAATATAAATGTTTCGAAATTCATTTGGATAACAAGGAGCGATAAGTACTTTGTTTGAGTTGTATATTAAAAAAGATGGAGTGAAAAGTTGTGTATAAAGATGATCAGGTATGATAGTATTTATAAATAGGGTTTTGGCCATACAAAAGCAACGTACACAAACGGATGAAAACGTGTAAAAACGGACGAAAACGTTTAAAAACGGATGAAAACGTATAAATACGGACAAAAACGTAAGAAAACTTATGAAAGCATAAGAAAACATATAAAAACGTACACAAACGGATGAAAACGTATAAAAACGGACGAAAACGTTTAAAGACGGATGAAAACGTATAAATACGGACAAAAACGTATGAAAACGTAAGAAAACGTATAAAAAAGTACACAAACATATAAAAACGTACACAAACGGATGAAAACGTGTAAAAACGGACGAACAAGTTTAAAAACGGATGAAAAAGTATAAATTCGGACATAAACGTAAGTAAACGTATAAAAACATACACAAACATATAAAAACGTACACAAACGTACTCAAAAGTATGTGGTGTGTATATTGTAAGATGGTTAGTTGTCGTTATAAAATTATTTAAAAAAATAAATAAATAAATAAATAAATAAATAAAGGACTGTCAATGCAATATAAATCCACTAGGGACATTAGATGCAATTTGGGACAAACTAGAAGGACGATCCATGCAATTTACTCATGTATTAAATATGCCACATAGGCTTTTCCGGTTTTCAAACTTTTTTCCCTGTAGCCAGTCAACTTATCGGTAGAATGGAACAAAACTTGAAAGTTCATTACATTAAGTGGGACAAAAATAGTACGCATACGGTACATTTGAAAAAGTACGTTGCTATTGTACGGCCAAAACCATTATAAATAAATAAAGAGTAAATTGCATTTTTGGTCCATGTGGTTTGGCTAAAGTGCAGGGTTGGTCCTTATCCTTTCGAAAGTACAGCGATAGTCCCCATTTTAAAGTTTGGATGGCATGATTGATCCCTGGCCAAAGTTAAATGACTAAATAACCTTTTATTTATAAAGAAGAATACAAGGGTAGTTTGGTCATTTCACATCGATCGGGGGACTGTATTTGCAATCAAAAATTCAAAATGAGGACTACTGTTCACTTTCAAAAAGATAGGGACCAAACCTGCAATTTAGCCAAACTCTAGAGACCAAAATGTAATTTACTCTAAATAAAAAAGTTCAATAAATAAAAGAGAAAATTACCATTTTAGTATTAAAAAAAAAAAGCTTGATCCATTTAGTCATTTTTCACTCCTTTTTCCTATTTTGGTCATGCTCAACTGCTCAACCGTTCGACTCCATTAGTTTCTTGCCACGTGTCATTTCATGTACTTTTTTCTGGTACCACAAAATCTTTAGAGAATCTCTTTTACTATTCACTTTATTAAAAGTCAATGCTCAACCGACGGTGCTCGACTTGCAAATGCTCGACTGATGACGTACTTTTTGCATTGGAAAAGTAAAAGATCTTTTGAAAGATTTTGTTGTATTTTTTTTTCTTCCTTTTTTATTGTACTTTATTTTTTTTTCTTTTCTGCTTCAAAAAAACACACACACTACACTGATAAAATCAAAAACACACACTAAAACACTATTTCGGTAAATCAAAATCAAAAACACACACCAGTGATACGGCTCAATTTGGAAAAGTCAATAATTGGAAATCAATACTGCTGCTAGCTTTATTGTTCCTGCTGCTAGTACATTGTTGCTGCTGCTGAACTGCTTTTGGCGCCAAATTCTGTTATTAACCCAAAACAACCCAACCCAACTATCCTTTATATACTTGTATTGTAATCATTTCATTTTCATCTATCAATTTGTAAACAAAAACTCTCTGTAATACTTTCCCCTTCATAATTCCAATAACAATCATTGTTGATCTTGTTTCTTAAGTCTATAGATTAGCAATATTGTTGCGATTGAAAACACATTTTCCATTTCTTAATTGATTTCAAGATGTGTATGTTTCAATTGGTATCAGAGCCAGGTTTCGATCCTGGGACCTATGGGTTAAGTTCCAACTGTGGAATCTTTGAATGAAACAGTAAATGGATTCGCTTCTGTTCTTGATGGAATCAATCAAAGATTGGCTGATATTTTGTTACAACAAAACTTGTTTCAACAAGAATTAGCAAGAACAAGAAATGGGGAAGGAACAAGTCATGGCAATAATGGTGGGGGTCAAAACCCAGGAAGAAATGGTGGTGGTCAACAGATGTTACAGTATGGGAGAATGTCCAAGATTGAATTTCCCAAATTCAATGGTGATGATGTGAAGGGGTGGATTTTCAGATGTAGGCAGTTCTTTAGAATTGACAATGTCCCTGAAGAAATGAAAGTGGAGATGGCTGCTATGCATGTGTATGATAGAGCCCTCACTTGGCATAAGCAGTTCATCAAGAAGCATGGAGAGGGAAGTTCTTGGGCACTGTATGAACAAGAAGTATTGAAAAGGTTTGGAGCAGCCTATGAAGATCCCATGGTGGAGTTGAAGAATCTAAAGCAGGTTGGTAGTGTTCAAGCATATCAAGATTTGTTTGAGGGATTGTTGAGTAAAGTGGATTTGCCTGAGTCTTACACAGTTATGTGACATTTCGTAATTTCATGTCACTAATTTTTCTATTTTAATTACCTAACTATTTCATTTTATTATTTTACATGAGTATAATTAACTTCGTCGAAAGTTATCCGCGTACGACATAACACGTTCAATTATTCAACCGACACTAGACCATGTCCAGTCTACACTTTTTATACACTTTTGGTTCCTTACAATTCTATTTTAAAAAGTCACTTTTCACTTTTTCCATTTTTACGTAAACCTTGTACCTTTTACGTTTTACGCGATTTAAACCTTCGTTTTTGGGTTTTAATTATATTTATACCCTCCGATAAATTCACCACTAATCTAAATTACTAAAATACATTATGATAACAAGTTTTAATATTTTTGGAAGTTTTTATATTTTTACACTACCCGGTACTGCGTAATTCGCGTTTTTGACACGCGGTTTAAGCTTTAAAGACATATTAACACTCCGAAAGGCTCGGGAAATATATGAAACATCAATTTGGGTCATTTTAAATTAAATGTGACATTTTTATGAAAATATTATCTACATGACATTTATTTTCACAAACTATGCATAAAACGCTACCGGTTTAGCCCCGTTGGCCTTCAAACTCACTCCGTGACTTATAATACTTGTACAAAACATTTGTATAATGTATTTTTGTAAAATAATAAATATAAAACCCTCCCTTGGGACCCCAAAACCGGCCTCCCCATAACCATTCCCACACTCCTCCTTTTCTTCATTTTCCAAGGTTCACTCATTATTCCTTTCACATGCAAATCTCACCTAAAACTAAAAACCATCCATATCCTTTCTCCTCTCCCATTGCTGCTGAAAATCACCCACTAAACCACCCATATCATCTTGATTTTTATTACAAAATCATCAATACAACATCCTCTTGAAGATACTCTCAAAAGATGGTGATTTGAATCACGTTTTTGAAGGTTTTGGTGATGTTTTTGAAGGTTTTTATGAACCATTCTTCTTCCTATATTTCTTTAGGTCACAAAATGTTTTTGTAGCTGTAGGTTGAAGCCCCTCATGACCATATAAAGACCTTTCTTCAAGCTTGCAAGAGCTATCCTTGGTGGTGTCATCTTGGTTGATCATCAATCTTTGTTCTTGAAAGGTTCTTTTGTTGTTCATCACTTTTGTAAGAAACTCCTCACCAACTTTATTTATTTTTATCATTTCACTACTGTAAAAATTATATATCTTGGTGTATTTGAACATTATATAAGTTGTTATGCTTGGTTAGGCTTGGTACATAATTTAAAACACAATGAAAACACTAAAGGACTAGACATGCAAACTGTGATTCTGAATCAGGGGCAAAGACGGAATAAACTATACTAATCAGTAAACATTGGGCATAAACTAAAAATATGGGGTTTTAGATCTATGTCTTGCGGTCGTTTTGACGGGAATTTCATTAAATAACTCATTACGATGATTAAATTAGAAATGTTTTGGTAAAACATGTCACAACCTGAGTAACAGATTTGAAAGGTACAAAAGTCATTTTTTTTGTGAATAACCCACTGTTACTCAAAGAATAAAAGTTGTAGATAACATCTTAACTTAAACGTGGCCGCAAGAATGGGATCATTTTGATTAGTAGAACTCCAGATATTGTATTTTTAGTGGGACTGTTGTAATTATGAAAACTGCTGGACTGAATAGAATGGACAAATTAATAATTTAGCTGCTGCTATGTAATTTTTGACCAAGTGGGACCCACAAAACTTGTTAGTACAGATGAATACCTTTCCGGGGATATAAAGAACTTAATTTTTCGACTTACGGTTTGCAAGTAACGGATTTTTGTAAGTAAACAAATTACTTAAATTTCCATCAGCTTTGGTATAAAAATGTATAAACATGTTTTAAGCTTTATAAAAAATTGAACCTTAGGCTAATCTTGGACTTTTATAATACATGATTGGACTTAGGGACAAGTATAGGATTATTACTTGAACTTTGATAACTTTTAAATGCTAAACTAAAACTTGTAATATCTAGGAACTATGTACCAAGCATAATTAAGATCATAACTTATATAACTAAATTGCATCAATGTTTATTTTAAAAACCTAAGACAAGCGTATATCTATTTTAGGTTCATCGTAGAGCTTGCGTGACTACATTTCTCCACTTGTTTGTTGTACACTACTTCCTTTATTCTCGGTGAGTTCATAGCCCCACTTTACTTCTTAAACTGTTTATAAACCCATTGGGGGAGATACATGCTAGTTTTACAAACTGAATACAAGTAGTATTTGGTATGCTGGACCCGATTACATGATTATAGTTATTGAGTAAACTTTTGCTACTTAAAGCCCCACATTTCATGAACCGTTAATTCCATTGGGAACGCTAGTATTATGAATATGCATATTGGGCCTGACAAGCCTGTCCGGATGAGTAGCGCTCATTGGTCTAACGGGTAGCATAATATTTAGAAGATCTTGGTAAAAATTGCAAACTTACCACTTGGGGTACATTACTTATCACAGTTAAGGTTCGGTGCCATGAGCTCAAACAATAATCATATTACACGACTTGTATTTGTTACTTGTCACCCGATGAAAAATACTTGTATTCAACTTATTATTTATTAAACTCTATGGATTCACTCAACCTTTGTGTTGACTTTTTAGAATGTTTATCTCAGGTTCGCAAAGTGTTAAATGCTTGGATGGGCGTGCAAGGACATGGATGGATGGACACGTGTTATTTCACATTCGATGGAACTCAAAAACTTATATTGTGTCTAAATTATGAACCTTTTGGACTCTTGTCCATTTTAAAACTTTTGGGACTAAATTCGTTAAACTCTGATTTTATCAAATAAGAACTTTGTTTAAAAACATCTTTAAATTATTTTGATGTTTTCTATGATTTCAACTTCGATCCACAAATAACACCCAATTAAGTCTTCCGCTGTAAAACATGATTTTTGGGGGTGTTATAAGTTAGCATGTTCTTGGGTGGGTTAAAGGAAGAAATCTTTATGCCCATAAGAATGTTCAATTTGACCACTTTGACTGATGCTTTCTGTATGGAAAGAATGCAAGAGGCTACAAATGCTGTCATGAAGACAAGGTACAATTCTCAACCATCATTTACTAGACCTGCAAATGTTGGTTATGGCAATAAGAGTAATGGGATTTTACCAAAACCTAATAACCACACTTTGGCTTTACCTGCTCCTAAAACACCTTATAACAATAGTATGCCATTTAGAAAACAACTGACTCAAAAGGAATTGGAGGAAAAGAGGGCAAAACATCAATGTTTTTACTGTGACCAGAAGTATGTACCTGGTCACAAGTGTAGTGGTCAGTTACATTCTTTAGAAGTCATGTGTGATGAAAAAGAGGGCTTGGATGATGATAAGGAAGAAGTGTGGGAAGATTGTAAGCAAAAATTGATGAAAATGAGTGTTTGGATGAAGATTGGGTGGAGAATGACTGGAAAGCTGATGATTCTAACCCACATATTTCATTGAATGCCTTGTCTGGGGTCAATTCTTACCAAACTATGAGGGTGAAAGGTGTAGTAGGGAAAAAGACCTTGCACATATTAGTTGACTCAGGTAGCACTCACAATTTTTTAGATGAAGGTACTGCTAAAAATATGGGCTGCCAATTGATTAAAACTTCTCCTCTAAGAGTGTCTGTGGCAAATGGTCAAGATATGATGAGTACTTATGAGTGCAGACAGTTTAAATGGAGTTTTCAGGGTCAAGTTTTTACTAGTGATGTAATGTTGTTACCACTAGGAGGGTGTGAAATGGTCCTTGGAATACAGTGGTTGGCTACCTTGGGCTCAATTTTGTGTAATTTCAAGGAATTAACCATGAAGTTCAGATACAATGGGAGAAAGATAGTATTGAGAGGTACACAAAACTCTGCAGTTCAGTGGATGCTGGGTAAGCAAGTGGTAAAGAGGGGTGAATTCAAACAAGCAGAACTGTTATCTATGGCCTTATGTGTGTATCCAGCTTCTTTGTGTAAAATGGAGGAGCAGAAGTTTGTAAATGAGAAAGTGGAAGCAATTTTAGAACAATATGACAGTGTTTTTGCTATGCCTACTGAGTTACCACCAAAAAGGTCTCATGATCATCAAATACCCCTTGTTCCAAATACCACACCAATCAATGTCAGACCCTACAGGCACCCTCCCAACCAGAAAGATGCCATTGAGGCAATGGTTAAAGAATTGCTTGAATCAGGGGTGATAAGACCTAGCCAAAGCCCATTCTCTTCTCCTATAGTGATGGTTAAGAAAAAAGATGGGTCATGGAGGATGTGTGTTGACTATAGGGAGTTGAATAAGCACACAGTTAAAGACAAATTTCCTATACCAGTTATAGAGGAGTTGATTGATGAATTAAGTGGAGCCGCAGTGTTTACTAAATTAGATTTGAGATCTGGGTATCATCAAATAAGGATAGGAGAAGCTGACATCTATAAGACTGCATTTAGAATTCATGAAGGGCATTATGAGTTCTTGGTCATGCCTTTTGGCCTCACAAATGCTCCATCAACATTTCAATCACTGATGAATACAGTGTTTAAACCTTTCCTAAGGAAGTTTGTGCTAGTTTTCTTTGATGACATACTGATATATAGTAAGTCTGTGCAAGAACATTGTGGTCATCTGCAACAGGTTTTGCAAGTCATGAAGGCAAATACCTTGTATGCTAAGAAGAGTAAATGTTGCTTTGCTGTACCTCAAGTGGAATATTTGGGCCATATCTTATCTGCTAAGGGAGTTGCTACAGATCCCACTAAAATTGATGCAATGCAGAAATGGCCAAGACCTCAGAATATCAAACAACTCAGAGGTTTTTTGGGTCTAACTGGGTACTATAGAAGATTTATTAAAGGATATGCTGTCATCAGCCAACCTTTGACAGCTTTACTCAAAAAGAATGCTTTTCAATGGTCCAATGATGCTGAAGAAGCTTTCAAGCAACTCAAGAGAGCCATGGTTGAAGCACCAGTACTTGGATTACCAGACTTTTCTCAGGTATTTGTTATAGAAACTGATGCTTCTGGCAAAGGAATTGGGGCTGTATTGTGTCAAAATGGTCACCCTTTAGCATACTTGAGCAAAACACTAGCTGCTAAACATCAAGCTTTGTCTACATATGAGAAGGAGTTTCTAGCAGTAGTAGCAGCCTTGGATAAGTGGAAGGGGTATCTATTGGATAGACATTTCAAAATCAGAACAGATCACTTCAGCCTTAAGTTTCTCTTGGATCAAAAGTTAACTACTCCTTTTCAGATGAAGTGGCTCCCAAAACTGTTAGGTTTTGACTATGAAATAGTCTATAAGAAGGGCTGTGAAAATGTGGTTGCAGATGCCCTATCTAGGACTGACCATGGTGGTACCTTGTTGCAAATGGCAGTCTCTAGTGTTGCAAGTGATGTTTTGGATAAGGTCAAAATGAGTTGGCAGAATGACATTGATGCTCAGCAGTTGATCCAATCATTAATCAATAAGTCTTATAAGGGAAACAAGTATACTTGGGAAGATGGGATCTTGAAAAGAAAAGGTAAAGCTGTAGTGGGAGCTGATGCAGACTTGAGGAAACAATTGATTGACCACTTTCATGGTGATGCAATAGGTGGTCACTCTGGAGTACATGTGACTACCAAGAAATTAAGTGCAGTATTCTATTGGAAAGGGCTAAGAAAAATGGTGAAGCAATGGGTAAGAGAATGTGATGTGTGTCAAAGGCAGAAACCAGACCTCAGTACTTACCCTGGATTGATCCAACCATTACCTATTCCTGAGAAAATTTGGACTGAAGTATCCATGGATTTCATAGAAAAGCTTCCCTTATCTCATGGCAAGTCAGTCATTGTGGATAGATTGAGCAAGTATGCCTACTTTATGGCTCTATCTCATCCTTTCAATGCTAGCCAAGTTGCTCAAGTGTTCCTGGATGGTGTATATAGGTTACATGGGTTACCAGAGGCCATTGTTAGTGACAGAGACAAGGTCTTCCTGAGCCACTTTTGGAAATCATTGTTCACTGAATTGAAGGTTAAGCTAAAGATGTCTACTGCTTACCATCCTCAGAGTCAAACTGAGGTGGTAAACAGGTGTCTTGGATGTTATCTAAGGTGCATGTGCGGGGAGAAACCTAAGGAGTGGGTAAAGTGGTTGCCATTAGCCGAATTTTGGTATAACACCAACTTTCACACCTCCATTCAGACAACACCTTATGAGGTGGTATATTGTCAAACACCCCCTATTCATATTCCCTATGTTAATGGTGAAAGCAAAGTAGAAAGTGTGGATAGAACTTTGCAAGCAAGGGAAGATGTGATTCAAATGCTGAAATTCCACTTGAAGAAGTCTCAAGATAGAATGCAGAATCAAGCCAATAAGCATAGAACAGATAGGCAATTTGAAGTTGGATCATGGGTCTATTTGAAACTTCAACCTCATAGGCAGGTTACTATGAGACAAGGTCAACAACTTAAGTTGTCAGCAAAGTATTATGGCCCTTTTCTGGTGGAGGAAAGAATTGGTGAAGTGGCATACAAGCTTAAGCTTCTTGATCACAGTCAAATACATCCAGTTTTTCATATTTCTCAACTGAAGAAATGCCATGGAAGAGATCATCAAATGGGTGAGTTACCACAGTTAAGAGATGATGGCTTGCTAGCTCATAGACCTATGGCAATACTAGAAAGAAAACTTGGCAAGCTACACAACAGACCAGTGATGTATGTGCTTGTGCAGTGGTCTAATAAGCCTAAAGAAGAAGCTACTTGGGAAATTTATGGTGACTTGATCACAAGGTTTCCAGGTTTTGATAATACTACTTGAGGACAAGCAGTTTTTCAAGGGAGATGGAGTTGATACGGCTCAATTTGGAAAAGTCAATAATTGGAAATCAATACTGCTGCTAGCTTTATTGTTCCTGCTGCTAGTACATTGTTGCTGCTGCTGAACTGCTTTTGGCGCCAAATTCTGTTATTAACCCAAAACAACCCAACCCAACTATCCTTTATATACTTGTATTGTAATCATTTCATTTTCATCTATCAATTTGTAAACAAAAACTCTCTGTAATACTTTCCCCTTCATAATTCCAATAACAATCATTGTTGATCTTGTTTCTTAAGTCTATAGATTAGCAATATTGTTGCGATTGAAAACACATTTTCCATTTCTTAATTGATTTCAAGATGTGTATGTTTCAACCAGAAACTTAAGATCTAAAATATTTTGTTTCTTCTTCTTGGTTTCATCCATTTACCAGAATGTGTATCATACTATCATCCATTTACGACACACAGATACCTACATTTACGACAAGTACATTAATGTGTATGATCCATCACACATTCGAGAACCTTTGATCCAGAACGCAGACGCAAAAGAAATGGTAAGTTTTTTTAAGTGCTTATTAGGGTTTTGATTTATTTTTGTTCCATACTGTTTTTTAGGGTTTTCATTGGTTTTATATTATGGTTAAGTGTTTTATGTATGAAATCGATTAACCCGTTTGACCTGTCAAGATTGCCACCTCTTATTCTCTTGTACAGTAACGCTAATTTTAGTTACATGACAATATGCCTGAACCTCCTCAATGGACAGTTAGGAACTTGGATCATGATTAAATTAGTTATTGAATGATAGTCAAATCAGGCACTTCGCATATCTGGATTGTTTTTCTTCAAAATTTACCGCAAATTTGTTCATTTTGGTTATTCTGTCTAGATAAATCATTTTGGTTCTATGCTGTTATACACATATAGGCTCTTCTTGATGTGTATACTATCGAAAGAGAGATAGAAAAGCAGGATGGTATAAAAGTTGGACTGGTTGGGGATCTTGCTAATGGTAGAACTGTTCGCTCACTTGCATATCTTCTTGCCAAATACAATGATGTGAAGATCTACTTTGTTTCTCCGGAGGTTGTAAAAATGAAGGTATGGCCATGTTTTTTACCCGAAGTCAAAGGTTTGAGATTCTGACTCAAATGCCAAGGTTTACTTTAATATGTTAGGACTGGTAATCACATACAAGATATGGGCGCAAACAGCGTAATAGAGGTGGAAGTTTCGACCCATTCACTTACGATTGTTTCAGTTTGGGTTATGTTCTTATGTTTTATCAGGTCAAATGGGTAAAATACAAAAAATAGCAATCTTTTACGGGCTTATGAGTTATAAATTTTGATATTTTTTAACTAATCGAGTTACCTAACCTTTCTTAATTCGACTAATACAAAACGATTACCTGTTTTGTCGGATCCGAACTGCAAAAAGTGCACAAGAAAGACTAGACAGACTAGCATATAAAGAATTAAATACTTATGTCCCAAGCTGTTCAATATTTGTATCAGGGTTTGCATCAAAAGCTGAAGTACTTGTTAATACTTGCAACCTAATCTTGTATTCTAGCAATTACTCGCATATTTTTACCTGGTTTAAATGGTTTTTCATAGGATGACATTAAGGAGTACTTGACATCAAAAGGAATTAAATGGGAAGAAAGTGCAGATCTCATGGAAGTTGCCTCCAAATGTGATGTAGTGTATCAAACTTGCATTCAGAAAGAACGGTTTGGGGAGAGAATTGATCTTTATGACGAAGCTCGTGGCAAGTATATTGTTAATCGCGATGTCTGAAGTGTCATGCAAGAGTATGCAGTCATCATGCATCCTCTCCCACGACTTGATGAGGTAAGCCTAATCATCACTTAAAATGCGCTAAATTTATAGAAATATATATGCACTTACAATATTTTTTTATAGAGGCTACAAAAATACTTTTTTTAGGTATGCACCTCTTGACGTGCCCTGTCGTAACTAGTTGGTCCTGTTCGGGCAGTCGGGTAGAATTAGAGGTGGTAATTTCAGCCTACTTCCCTCGAAAATGGTCTCATACGGGTTCTGTTTGACCTTTAACAAGTCAAATGGATATACTTCTAATTGGTATAAAACCATTGAAACGGGGTCGAAAGTTAACCAAAGTATCTGAGTGCTTACAAAATCTTAGGTAATCTTTGCTGTTGTAATATATGGGTGTACTCTAAAACCTTGTTTAAAAATAAAATTAGTCAAACAGGTCAAAAGTCAATCTCTTAAATCAGTGTATTTAACAAAATTAGGTTCGTTTATACTGATAATGTGATTTCTAAAACCATATCGAATGCATTAACTATTTGTAAAATTCTGGATAAAGTATATAAAATGTTTGCTGATGAAACCAGGCCATTTATAACCTTATAAAAGATTACCAGTCCTGACATTAACCGTCACCCAACTCTCCAAACCCACCTGTTTTTCCATCTTTGAAAGTTTCTTGGTCCCGACCCTCTTTTGCATTGTTAACGATGATGCAGATAGTAAATTCATGTTTTTTTTTATTGTATGTAGAATTGTAGATAACTGTGGAAGTAGATGGAGATCCAAGAGCTGCCTACTTTAGACAAGCGAAAAACAGACTCTTTATTTGAATGGCATTGTTGAAGCTCTTACTTCTTGGTTGGTGATCATCAACTTCAAGTTCTAGAAGTTGCGCCAACTTTTTGTCTCTTTGGGATTTTGGTACCAGATACTCACCGAACGAGTCTGTTTTTCCAACTAACAAAAGTCGGACCAAGGTTCTTATAAATGCAAAAGCTTTTGTGAGGTTTTCATCTTGTATTCCTTTATTAAAGTTATATTTTTTTCTTGTGCTATGAAGGAATGTCAGCTGCAATTATTGTTAGATTCATATATGGGTTGTACTCATTTTCTTAGTAGTACCAAATCATGTTTCTTGAATGTTGTTTAGTTTCTACTGAATGAAACTTATGTCCTTAATGAGCTAAGGGAGTGATATAACACGATGGATAAAAGTAAATGCATGGGGTGATAATACTGTATAAAGTTGAAGTTCAAAATGTTCTTTACAAGTTGTATGGAATGAGGCCAGTAGGTCTAAAGGCACAAACCTGTCTGATTCAGTACCTTTATTTATTTTTTATTTATCGTATATCAGTTACTATACATATTTTAAATAGTTTAGGGTTTAGGGCAGTTGAGGAGTCGAGCAGTAACGGGCGGAACTATTCATTAGTCAGGGGTAGTGGTCGCTACTAGGGGTGTTATCGGGTCGGGTTATCGGGTCTGTCGGGTCGGGTTGAGTCGGGTTTGGATTTTTTAAAAACTCACCCGACACCCGACCCGATAAGGATTCGGGTTATCGGGTTCGGGTGGTAGTCGGGTCGGGTTATGTCAGGTCGGGTGATTCGGGTTATCGGGTGACCCGATAGTAAATGTCGGGTCGGGTGATTCGGGTTATCAAATGCAAGGTATGTCCAGCTCAATACAATATATACTACTGCTGATACAAGTTTGATGTCTGTAGTTTGGTTTTTTTTGCTGTTTATGGTTGCAGTGGGCATGTTCACTTGGCAACCTTGAATTTGTAATTTGTTCAAGCGCTGGTGATAATTTATTAGTTAACCTCTCTTAGTAAAAAAATGAGTTGAAGTAGTTGACACAATAGTAAAAAACATGGTCAATATTATACATATGATTAAATGGTAAGTTGAGTATCATGGTTTGTGTTTCCTAAAAAATTCAGTATTAACTAAGAAGAAGAAAAGACCAATAAATGCATGATGTTGATCTTGTTACATTGGGTAAGCTGGTCATATGAAGGAAATAAAGGAAATAAAGTGCAAGTGAAATATTGCTACTGCTACTAGTTTTAAGAATCCTAATACATGTACTAGTGTTGTATTGCTGCTGAAATATTGCTGTTGCTGCTAGTTTTAAGAATCGTAATACAAGTGAAATATTGTTACTGCTACTAGTTTTAAAGAATCGTAATACATGTACTACTAGTTACTAGTGTTGCTACTGAAATATTGCACTCCAAAACTATAACTAGATTATATTATTAAACTATATAACACTACTGATTCAATTTGATGTTTTGGCATGGTCCTTGCTTGAAACTTGTATATAGATCACCATTATATTTTAATAGCAAATCCATTAGAGTACCAGGGCACAAATGCAACTCATCAACCAACATAAACCTATGAGCTTAGCCTACTGAAACAACGGACTATAGAATGATGCACTACAAATCTACAAAATTGTCGGGTCTTATCGGGTTGACCCGATAACCCGATAATATTTTTTATTTAACCCGAACCCGACCCGATAACACTATCGGGTTATCGGGTTCGGGTCAAATCAACCCGACTAGATTTTTTGACCCGATTAGACCCGACCCGATCGGGTTCGGGTTCGGGTCGGGTTGACCCGACCCTACAGACACCCCTAGTCGCTACCTCTGAACTTTTACCCGGCAGTGGAATTTTTTTTTTTTATTTTTACGTTTTTCGTACTATCTTTCGTATTTCGCTACCCCTGAAACAAATTTTCGCTACCGCTAAACAAATTTTCGTACTATCTTTCGTATTTCACTAGCCTACTAAATGTTTAAAAATAAACAAAAAAACATTAAAATAAAAATTAAAAAAAAAAAAAAAAAACCTACAAAAACATACATAAAAAAAACATAATACAAAAACTGGTTAGAGTCTTAGAGACCAAATTAAACTCAAATTGATGTAGTGGGCTTGGGCCTTGTTATAAAAACTCAAATTGATGTAGTGGGCTTGGACCAAATTAAACTCAGCTTGTTCCATTGCACCTAAATACCTGATCATATCATTCTATCAATAAAGTCAACAAGTTAAAGACCAGAAGAAAAAAAAAAACTTCGCCCCTTCCTGCCTTAAAAAAAAATAGTAATTGTGATCTGCTTCTGCCCTTCACTAGTTCGCCCCTTCTTGGCTTCCTGCTCCTGCCTTAGGTAATTTCAATTTTCAAGTCTATTTCAATAATTTCATAATTTTCATTCTTAGTATTAGGGTTAATTTTGCCATTTTGGTTCAATTTTATATGTAATTGTGAATTTGTGATTTCTGATTAGATTGAAAAGATTGAGTTTCGAGATAGTTAGGTTCAGATTGTTAGATTGCTTAGGTATTCCCAGATACTACAGGTTCAGATTGTTAGACTGCTTAGGTAGTTAGGTTTATACCCTTAAAAAAATAGTCAATCTTTTACTAGATTTTTATCATATGTTTTTGTTCAATTTCATATGTTAATTCTATGTGCAATTTGTAATCTTTTTGTATCAGGGACTTAATTTTTGAAAGTTGAAACATGAAAAAACAAGTGCATATTGGCAATTTCTTTAAAAGAAAATTTCAAGAGGATGATGTTGGTTCTAATAATGTTGATGATATTGGTTCAACTCCTTCGGGTTAAATTCCTTCGGTTTCAATTCCTTCGGTTTCAATTCCTTCGGGTTCAATTCCTTCAGGTTCGATTCCAAATGGATTTGATTTGAATGATCTATCTTCGGACCCTTTTGATAGACCACCGATTGCTAGTTATCATCCTAATCAAGTGGATGATATAAGAAGACACTATCTTGTTAAAAAAGCTTTTCAACCACGAAATCATAAATTTCCAACCAATGCTATGGTATGTGCTGTTGAAGGAGAGACATTTGACGAAGTAACGAATGAAGATGTAATGGTTCGTTTTCAAGCTATAAAAAACCGAAGAGGAGATTTCTGAGATCTATTAGGTATTTGTTTAACTTCTTTTATTATTGTGTTTTTTTAATTATTTAAATGTACGGTTAAAAAAAATTATGGTTAACTTTTTTTTTCCGCTACCCCTGAAATTCAGTCCTAGCTCCGCCACTGCGAGCAGTTGAGCAGTCAAGCATGGGACACTTGTCAAAATATGGATTGAGTTGACTGCTCGACTGGTAGTTGGGGAGATGAAACTTACCAAACTGGTACAAAAAAACATGAGTGGTGTTGACTGCTCGACTTCTCAACTGCTCGACTCCTCGACTGCTCAACTGCCCTAAACCCTAAACTATATATATATATATATATATATATATATATATATATATATATATATATATATATATATATATCGCACTACCAGTCGAGCAGTCGAGCATGGGACGCTTGTCAAAATATGGGTTGAGTTGACTGCTCGACTGGTGGTTGGGGAAATTATAACTTTAAGAGAAAATTACCAAACTGGTAAAAAAAAAACATGAGTGGTCTCGACTGCTCGACTTCTCAACTGCTCGACTCCTCGACTGCTCAACTGCCCTAAACCCTAAACTATATATATATATATATATATATATATATATATATATATATACTAGTTTTCAAAGCCCGCCCGATGGGCGGGCATGACTTATAATTATCGTTGACATATTTTACTTGACAAATTTAATTGGACGTAAATAAATAGTGAATACGGTAAATATGTTATTAATAAAAAATATTGTAGTGATAAATTTTAAAAATATCAAGATAAATGATGAAATAGAGAGGAACTATGTACTATATCTCATTAATATATATACAACGGAAATAAGAGTTGCCAACCATGCCTCTAAACCGCTATCATAATCCTTTCTACATTGATCAAGACGACCAAGACTTAAAAGTGCATGATAGATGATCTCAGGCACGTTAGTAGCACCAATGATGAACACAGACTTCTTGCCTGATATGTCATTCATCTCAGTCACAATTTGATTCAAAACTCAAGGGACTGCACCTATAACATTTCCTTGGCTACTTCCTTTCTGTACACATAGAAAAACAAACCCGCGTCGCAATAGAGTCAAGTTCTTAATGAAAATAGTCGCTCTCACCGAACCACATTGTAAGCAATTCGGAAGCTGATGAAGTTTGCTTGGCATTCATTGGCAATATCAAGGGACTGCACCTATTCATTGGCAATAATCGCGGGTGGAACACCAACAACAGCAAAAGTCCTAAAGTGATTTAGCCCGTTTTACGTCCAATAAAACAAACTGATAAAGAAAGCAAAACGCAACATAACAAAAAGACTGCATTTGATGTTCATTTATAACTTAGAACGTTCTAATTAAAAAATTTATCCCAGATGATATACTGATAAGGAATAACAAATCTAAATATATTACCAATCTGGCCATAAGAACAAATATTTGCGTTTACGTACATGAATATATCATAACTACCACATAAAAGTTACCTGAACTAAGAAAAAGAAAATGCATGCTCCATGTAATAAAGTACGTCGTTGCAACTACAATGAATTATAAGTTACAAAAAATTCAGTGAATAGACTTAAAAGTTCAAATGGGGCATAATCATAGTACTCTTATTATTATTAGTGTCAAATCACTTCAACCATTACAACTGTTGAATTGGTTATTGAACATTTTCAATGGGACGTACGTCGTAAGTTGTCGCTGATGACCCATTTGTTAGATATTAGATAGGGATTGCAAAACCAACGGGGTGGCTATAAAATCTAATTACGTATTCACAAATGGTCATTTTTAAGTACATACAGAGAGTGTAGGCCGAGTTGGTTTCCTAAATTCTGCCTCTCTTTATAAGTTTATAAGTAATCAATGTATTAGAGGAGGCTATAAAGATATTTTACTAAAATAATTCATCTAACTTCTTTTAATAGACAGATAACAGATTATAGGTATTTGAAACCAATTTAGACAAACTTTTGACCCATATTTACTTATTGAACCATTTGGTTCGTACGATTAAAAGTGTTGATATATACAATATGAACCGGTTTACATAAACGAACCACATTAACTTGTTTTTGGATAAAATTCCCACCTCTAACAATAGTTGTCTTTTACTCGCTAATAGGCAAAAAGCCAACTTTCAAATAAAACCACACCTAGCTGCAACATTACACCTAAAGTACTAATCAACAACATATTACACATAATCCTAATCTTAAAAACATCCCTCTTAAACAATACACACAGTATATAATGGAGCTGGGCTGAAAAATACCATGAAATCATATCTTAAAATTAAGAAAGAAAACGGGTCAAACCTCAAACCAATTTAACCCATATTTAACACATCAGTTATTTATCAACGAATTCAAGACTGAAACTATTTTTTTTTTTTTTTTTTTTTTTGTTTATTTTATATTTTTTTTAAGGCCAAGACTGAAACTAATATTATTTTTCTTGGTAAACCAAATCCACCCCGTACAGTTGCTACATGTACTGATAATTGACATACTTTGACCCGAACAAACCCCTACGTGCATTATTGATTAAAAAAAAGGTGTTACAAACTGGCAATTGATTTTTTTAACTTATAAATGGGTGGGTTTGGATTAAAATTTGGTCTCGGATCGTATAAAAAAAATCAAGTCTTTATCATCAAAATCATCAATAATAGCATGAATATCAAAAGCCAGTGAGGCCATAATCAGGTGTGTGTTTTTAGCACACCCTGATGAAACCCACTCTTACCCTCCAATGCTTTCCACTTCATAACCACTTGAGGCAATGGCATATCAAGGTCAGTTCCATATATGTCATCATGGTCCATTATTTCAGACGGCTTCCAAAGGTCTATTAAAGAGGCCAACACATTGACAGCATGACTCATGTCTGGTCTAAAAAATTAATAGCTGATTTGTGAGATAATCTCAGCAAACCACCATCATTCCAGAAGTACTATTTTTTAACATGAAAAAAGTTAAGCTATCCTAAACACCCCCTTATTACCTAAACCCCAAAAAAGTTAAATATTTCCACTAAGATTCTAAAAAGAACGGAAATTCATATAAGAATAATGCAACAGTTAAAGACCAACCTTTTAGATTAATAGAGAGCCAAAAAGATAACAACCGCAAGAGTGTTGTTTGGATTTGCGCTTTCAATATAAGTATAATGACTTTAATGCTCTATATTAGGGAAGAATGTGGTAAATTCGCATTCACCTCAATAATCAATATCTCGACTCTAGATAGTCAGACATTTATCTCAAGAATCAGTTTCCTGGTGTGGACTTTGTATTGTTAACCTATCTTGTCCCAAAGGGCATGTCAACATCTTCAACCAAGGTTTCCCATCGGATGATAATTGATTTTTCGTGGGCCTGAAATCTGTCGGCTTGGCTGATTAGATGACCTTTTTTGTTAACTAATCTTTCATGCTTTAATACCTATCATTATGTGCAACGGGACACATACCTTTAATGTAAAAAAGGAACTGCAGTGAGGACAACAGTAGGCGGGGCAGAGCAGGTCATACAGGTTACATGTCAAAAGTGTTAAAAAAAAGGACACTTAAAATGGTTGCTCCGTTTGACCCGTCTAACCTCTCTGGTTATCTTTCTTTTTGAAATTCAGGAACAAAAACTATTACTAAAATCCGGTCATATAAGATGCTAAATCTCACTCCTGTCAATGAAAGCGCCTTAATAAAAATACAAAGTACTTGTTCCTGATTCAGTTATTGATGTACACAAGTCTAATGTTAGGCAAAATGGTAACTTGTTAATTAATTGACTGACCATAGCGGCAAACTCCTGTGTTTGCTAAGTTCATAAGCCCATAAATACATTTAGGGGGTGTTTGGAAAATGGTAACTTGTTAATTAATTGACTAACCATAGCGGTAAACTACTGTGTTTGCCTAACATACTCATTTTCAGAAAAATTAAAGTAAAATTTCTTTCGACCAATTTGACACTACTTGCTTTGACCCACAGTCCCATAGGTTACCTATTCTCCTCAGCGTTCGCCATAAGCCAATCCGATTATGAGTTGTGTCACTTTGTCTGAATGCATGTCTAATGTTCTGATCACCATTATCGCTGCAGAAAAATGTTTTAATATCATAGAAAAATTAAATGTATGTGCAACTATGCAAGAACATGAATCAAAGAGACACAATTAAACAAACCTATAAGATCAAACTTTAACAATTTAGACAGTGGTGGAAGTTGAAACTCACCAAACGCGAGAGCTACTATTGTTTGTTCTCCTGTTGGCAAATCTGCTATATATGATTTTGTTTTCTTTTTGTATTAGGAGCAAACATGCATAAGTTTTTAAAACTAATATTCTTAGTAAGAAATGACTATGCAACTTGTGAAATGGACTACTCGAATACGATTTGAGGGGATGGTTCTTTCATTTGTCAAGGTTTAGCGAGTGTAAATTTTGAATTGTAATTTGAGTCATTAAACTCCTGTTCGAGTCACTAAAAGATGGCTGCAGATCAAAATGATTCAAATGGGGTATAGAACCATCTTTTTAATGACTCATATATACAAAATTAAAGTAATGACTTGTATATACAAAATTAAAGTATGGTGACTCAAATACAGGACAAATGAAAAAAAATAAAAAAATAAAAGAGCTGTTATTTAATGTATGCAAACTCCTTGGCTGATCACCTTTACCCCCCTAAATTTACCTACTGGTACTATAACATTGGAAAAACAACCATGAGTCATTTCTTAATTTGTGGTATAATGATTTTGAGGTGATAAAAAGCAAGGTCATTATAGGTACTGAAGTAACTGCCATCTTAACACTATATTTTAACCCCAACAGCATAAATTTTGAGTCAAAGATTTTGTCATTTTTGTCATATCAGGTACACACGAATTAGACATACACCACCAAAAATAGTTGATGTTGCGAACATGAAAATAAAAATAATGCCCCCTCCTCTTAAGTATATATTTACATTCTTAGTAAGTTTATGGAGCATGAGATATGTAAAATAGTGCAAAATATACTCACCAGGTGCAATCGGGCCAGATACAATACTCTCCGGGCTCCCTTTAACTCCATCTTCTCACACTCGTGTATAAACAAACTCCACACATCCTCTAAAGTTATATAGAAATGCCCTGTAAGAATAGATACATCACTTGTGTAGTGAGTCATAAATATAGTATTCATAACTGATACAAACTTGTAAGCTAAAAAGATACAACTCACCACCAGATTGTAGCTGTTCCTTACAGCCTTGATCCTTAACTATAAAACTATGGACCAGGTCGAAAACTTTATTAACAACACCCTATGCATCAACAGGATTTTCTTCTCACAAGCAGCATAGCATTGAGTTTAGAAGTTCAAAGCCATTTATTTTCAAACATAAAGTGACATTCGTATAGTTTTTTCATATCTCAAAATTTCACATTCTGATTTTTAAAATAGCATGTAGCTAAAAAATTTATAAACATCAGGATAATCCTAATACATATCGATATTCAATAAGAGTCAATTTGGCACTCAAGAGTCCAAAATTGGACAAATAATAGTAAATATCCAGCGTAAGTGTTAAAACACCCTATGAAGCAAGTGAAATGTCTGTCATATTGGTATATTGCATAACTAATTCTATTATGTTTATTAATCACTTATCTTATGCTGAAAGTACACATGTAATTATATGAAGAATAGTAGTAAAAATTGTGCATATAAGAGTAAATACTCGAGGGCTCTATACCACCTGGTCACAACAAATTCGATCATGAAATCCGTCTCAGCTGTTGTTCTTGCAAGCCCAAAGTCACATATCTTTAGGTCACAATTTGCATTCAGAAGCAAGTTGCTGTGTTTTAGATCTCGATGCAATGCATTTTTCATCCAAGCTATCCTTCCCACTGTAGAGTTATTAGTTAGCCACTCTCCAAATGTCTCAAAATTACGTTCACCCTACACAGCAAAGAGTAAAATGTGAAGTTAAATATACATATAGATTATGCCATCAAAACAGGTACGTAGCAAGTGGGAAAAAACAGTGTTCTGTTAACAGTTTCCCAAATTGAACTATAGAGATCCGATTTACACAGTTTTACCTTCGCTAACATATTTCTCCGTACCTGCTACTTAGATTGTGATATTACAACCGATAAAGCTTTATCTTTATCCCCGGGCGTCAATGTATCTTCCAAGTACTCCATGACATACACGCTTATTCGATTTCACAAAAGGATGAAATTCGCAACAAAAACCAAAATCAAAGTTTTTATACCTGAGGATAGTTTTGCAACCCGTAAAACAGGTTCCCGACGTACTCCACATTTGCAGCTGCACCCTGGTCAAATGGGTAAGCATTGAAGTTTTTTACAAAATCCTTGAAAAATTCAGAAATTAATTAATGTATATGGGTGAAAAGATAGAATGTTTTTTTATCTTTGAAGACATGGAACCAATAATTTGTAAGATTCAAGTACCTATTGTTTTCATATCGCAATTGTTATCTCTCGCCTCTCGGTATCGATTGCTTTCAGTGTCTCATTACCATGTTGGCGCGTGCAATCAAGCTCCTGCTGCAATCCTGACAGTTGTGATGCTGCCTGCTCTGACTTTTCATTGACTTCCTTATACTTAGCCCCAAGGTCATCTTTCTCCTGTAATTATCATTTCCAAAAACCAATCAAATTCTGTACACAAACTAAAAGTCATTTAAGCATTTGTAACCATTGATCTAAATCTAAAAGTCATTTACTCTTAAAAGGGGATATTTTAATAACTTAATCAGATTTCCCCTAAAACTTAGATTGTTCATAAGGATTGCAACACATCAGGTGACAGAGCCAATCAAAATACAACATTGCAGCACCTACGTTTGTGTAGCGCCTTCATAGTTTAAAGGAAACGAAACGCCATCATTGGTTTCATCTCCTATTCAAAAAATACCTACAAACACCAAAACAAATGTTAAATATCAAGATTTAACCTTTGTCCTCTTCCATGAAATTTGTTCAATTTTCACAAATACCTAAAAACACGAAAAAATAAAAATAAATAAATTACAATGATGATTGAAGATTCACATGAATACAAACATATTGATGTAATAAGTAATTTGAGACCATATTCACTATTTTAACTAACTTGATACAAATTCTAAATTAAAACAAATTACATTTCATATTGTGTGTCTGAAGGTATGTAATTTGAAAGTATGTGCACCTGAAATAGATCATCTGCCAGGATAAAACGCCTTAGGGTTTACAGAGATGATGGGAATGTTGTTGGAGAAGAGGGCGTACCTTTTTTTCCTGTGTGATAAACCTGCAAAAAAAACACATAAAGAACGTTTAATTATTAGGGTTGAGGGAGAAGAGGGCGTACCTTTTTTTCCTGTGTGAAACAAAAACCCTAATAAACGTCATGTATAGGTTTTATATTGGGAACTATACATATCTAAGGAAAAGATATGCATCATTAATACTTGGTTAATATTATATATTTAGTTTTGCAGGATTTAATTCAAAAATTAACTTGGTCTAGTGGTAAAAATACATGATAACCAATCAAGAGATCCATGGTTTGAATCCCATAATAGTCTTCTTTTTAATAAATCCGAATTTTATAATTTGTAGAGAGAATTAATGTAGAGAGAATTGCTTACGTGGACATAATGTGATGACATGGCAAAAATACAATTACATGGCAATGAGGTGGACTTTTCTGGTATTATCTACGTGTAATGCCTCCTGTTATATATAATGTAGAGATATATATATATCGCACGCTAGCAAGCTGCCTATTGAGTCGACAAGCACTATTCATCGCAAGTTGTATTTGTTATTACAGGCTATGAGTTTACCAATACTTCAAGATTGTATTTTTAGCATAAACATTTTAAGTTTTTTTTTAACAGCAAACAAACTTTATTTATAACGCTAGCAAGAAGCTAGCCACCAACAATCCGGGGATCCAGTCCGAAATACAATAAACAAAAAAAAAACAAAAAGAAACATCCAGCCGAATATAAAAACTAGGGGTGGAAACGAGCCGATCCGCTCGTGAAAAGCTCGGGATCGGATCGGTAAAAAGCTCGAACGAGCCGAGCCTAAACGAGCTCGAGCCCGAGCTCGAGCCTAAGTTTGGGCTCATTTAATAATCGAGCTCGAGCTCTATAAAAAAAGCTCGAATAAGCTCGCGAGCCTAAACGAGCCCTAGAAATATATACGTATATATATTGTCAATACGTATAAACGAGCTTAAAAGTAGTAAACGAGCTCGAGTCTTATGTAATTAACGAGCCGAGCTCCATTTTAACTTTGTTTTCTTTAAAAATCATACAAATTAGTCGAGCTCGAGCTTGTGAAAATTTTCACGAGCTGAGCTAGAGCTCAAATATTAGGCTCGAAACGAGCTCGAGCTCGAGCTCGAGCTTTCTAGAATATAAACGAGCCGAGCTCGAGCTCTGGCAGGCTCGGGCTCGGCTCGGCTCATTTCCACCCCTAATAAAAACCAATCCCCGAACCTATCCCATCTTTAATGAATCAAATCTACCCCAAGAATCCCAAGTCATATCCGTCATCCTACCGCGTTTAGTAATCCACAAATAGCTCATGACCTTTATCTCTTCCATGATTCTCCTGACCGACACCTCCTTTTGATTGAAAATGTGATCGTTCCTAGCTTTCCAAATACTCCAAACCGCCGTTAAAATAACCCCATAGAATGCTTTTTTAGCGCGAGTACCACTCTTAGCAGTCAAGTGTAAGCAAAGCAAATCCCGAACATGGAACGCGAAGAAGGACGGCACTTGACACCAAGAGAACACCAATTGCCACACCTTCAGAAATACCGGACAAC
Source organism: Artemisia tridentata subsp. tridentata (assembly GCA_021014915.2). Classification (NCBI taxonomy): domain Eukaryota; kingdom Viridiplantae; phylum Streptophyta; class Magnoliopsida; order Asterales; family Asteraceae; genus Artemisia; species Artemisia tridentata. Next base: position 258,179,864 of record CP139508.1, on the reverse strand, counting down.
CCGTAAATAAATGGTCAACCGACTCCATATTCGTCTCAAAAATGCTACACAATTGTGGACCAACATGTATGTTCCGCCGAGACAATGCATCAACCGTTGGGAGGCGATCAAGAAAAGCTCGCCACTCAACTACTACCACCTTTGTAACACCCCATCCTGATAAGGGTAAAGATGTCATAATAATGGTTTCATATCAGATCAAACAAAGCATACATCAACAATAATACAAAGGTTCTCAAGGGTTACAATAAAATTCTGAAATTTATAAGGTTACAAAGGAAACAAAAGGTAAATACTAAATCTGCAAATGCAAATCCTTCTACAAGTCTCTACTTCAAAATAACTATCAAGGTCTTCTAAGTCCAAAAGTATCTTCACTCATACCCAGCTTCCAACTAAACCTGTCGCGGGAAAAAGAAACGCGGCTGAGCTTAAAAAGCTCAGTGAACAGATATATAATATACTGAAACGAAAGCAAAAGAAAACGAGCATACATGGTATGGTGCAAATGGAATAACATAAGATATAGACAAAGAATATAATAATGATGGAATGAAAAGAAAGGAAATAAAAGACATAAAAGGATCAGCAATCCACCACGAGCCCAGAAACAAACCAAATCACATCATCTCAAATATAACCAAATAGAGTAGCTAGCTCCCAGATATGTGAAAGACGTGTATCGCACACACCATCAGTCACCAGACAAATATAACAATAAACAAATAACATATACAGATAACAGGTCAAATCTAGGATGCACCCATACGCCCCCGCAGACAAAACAATAATAATAATAATCATAATGGCCATAGCAGATAATAAATAAGGGACGGAACAGGTCATCACTCTCCTGCCCTAGAGTCATGTCAGAGGTGCGTCAATGACATGGACATGAAACCCTCATGCCTAGTGATTGGCTCGTAATATCCAACTGTAGGTCAAGGTCAAATGTACTAACAAAATAATCGAAAGTCATATCTTAAGGGTACATGGCAAAAGGTTCATGTCAAACAGTCCAGAATAACTATCAAAGGTTCAAATCAGAGTTTATCAAATTAAGTTTTATCTCAAAGTTAAATTCAGATTATAAGGACTATATCAATTGGTTTAGAAAAGAATTTCACAGGTTCATAATTAAAGTTCGTAGCACAAGTTCATTTTAGAGGTTCCTGTCAAAAGTTCATTTAAAACATTTCTTTAATCATGGTTTTCAAATAAATGATCTTTCCGAATAGGTTTCATAAAATAATCTTGCAAAACGGTTTTTCATACCAATATTCTTTAAACTAGTACCCACAAAGGTTAACAATTGTCATATAAAAATAGTATCATATCACCACCCATAATCATTCTTTTAAAATAACTGATTTTTCTCAAAACATTTCCAGGTCATAATTAAAAGGTTTTCACATTTATTTATCAAAATCAAATGAACCTTCGAATGTGATTCGGATGCTAATATATAACCAGGTAACGAACGAATATCAGATGGATCATTATCGAGACTCAAAGCAAAAAAAGGTCATATCGAACATCAAGGTTAAAATGAATCAAACAAACGAACCAAAGTGTAGGGGAACATAGCAATGGTATAGGAAATCCTAATAAGGAAAATGAAAAGCTGAAAGAAAAGGGAATGAAAACCCATACTGACAAAGGGCAGAATATCTGTACCTTATTAGCAGAACACAAGGATAGCAAATGACAAGAATCAAATTACTCCTTCCTCGAACCTAAGGGAGTAGAAGACAGAATGACAAGTGATTTTTAGTTATCTTTCCCTTTTAAGTAACTTTCCTTATTTAGCAGGTTTACCGAATTATCAAGTTTATAATATCACATATTAGGTTAAGTCATTAATCAAACCTTATTATGGGATTAAGGTATATTTTATCAGTTACAAAAGTTTAAGGTTAATTATGACAAGTATACATAGTTTAGGGTTATAATTGTAAATTCATTAGATTCAAAGGTTTAAAATGAAAATACTTTAAGTTACTGATTTAAATACTCATATTATTTAGAATGACATTTTAATCCCTTTAGTTTCCCAGTTTACAGTTTATACCCTTTAGTTATATAATTTACAAAACAAACCCTACATTTACATAATTCATGTTTTAATCCCTATGATACTTACATTTACCAAACAAGTACTTTATTTTACAAATTTACAGAACATCACCTCAGAATTATATGAAGTACGAATTAGACCCTCAGTATTTAGTAATTACACAATTGGTCCCTTAACTTTACAAAACTTACAATTTAAATCATAATTTATCTATAATTACATACCAAGCCCATAAATACTCAAAATTACACATTATACTCTTTATGATATTATTTACACAAAATAACTTCAAGTTTCCAAAATTTACACTTTTAGTCCCTCTACTTTAATTAATTACAAATCGACCCTTATAAATATAATTAATTCATTTTCTTGCAACATTTACACTTAGGACCCTCAAGTTATATTTTTCCCACATTCCTACTGACTTATATGACATTACAAAAATATCCCAGAAGTTTCAAAGTTGGCAAAACAAACCCTTATAGTTTTAAGAACCAATCGTATAGACTTTTTAAATTTGTAAAACCAAACCCTACTTCTATCCAATCATTATGCCATCATTATTACTTCATTACTAGCATTAATTACATCAGATCTAATCACATAAACCCTAACCCTAATCGTTCTAGGGTTTTCTTCATAATTTTCTTTATTTTTCTTTTTAAATCCGATCCAAACATAAATCAAGATCAATTATTCTGAGCTTCTACAAATCACATGGTTATTTTTCTAGGCTTATACTATCAGTATAGAACATGTAAAAATTATAGTTACACTCCAGAAAATCGTATGACAATATTTGGAAATTACGTGTGTTATATCTCTTTTAATTTTCGTACGCATGATTAAGCTTGCATGATTCATGTTTAACATTTTTACTGAGTTATATTCAACCCAAAGATCACTATAAAAATACTAGATCAATTATACAACGTAAAGATTAGTCGTGGGAATTTTATACCTATCGTACGTATGAACCGAACAAAACAAAGCACCACGATCCAACGAAGGCTTCAATACTCCAACTCCTATTTTTCGTAGCTCTCTTACACCTTGATGAACTCCATAAAAATGCTTGCTCAGGTCCAGAAGATCGAATGGAGGCTTGGTCGATTTTTGGTTTAGCGATTTAGGGTTTCGGCTATAAAAAGGGTTTTATAAAATAATTTGATTTGTTTAAATATTTAGCAAACCGACTAGGAGGGGAATATATCTCAGAATTTTCAGCCTAAAGGTAAATCAAGATTACTATTTGATTTTGTGTATAATTCCTTAATTTATTTGATACTTATCCTAATTAAAATGATTTTACAAAATATAATTAAATTAAATAATTATATATTTCGGATTATATATATATGTACATGTGTGACTTAATAATTTTTTTTTGGACATTCAAAATAATGTAATGTTGTCCCAGAAATTAGTTTTGTTTCATATGTAGTTTGTCTTCAGAAGTTTGGAATCAATTCAGAATTTTTTTATAAGTGATTTAATTATGTTTTATGGTTTCAGGGTAATTTGGTCATTTACATGCTCTCTAAATTTCAGGTATTACATCTTTCTTGGGGACCCAATTGCACCACTCAAAAGAAGAAGCCGGGATAACATTTGTTGCTTCAAATACACATTTCTTAACATTCTTTACTGAGAATTCATTCGAACTACCCACTGTCCAAGACCAAGTGTCGATACCAAAGGAGGTTGTCACACCAATCAAAAGAAGCATCAAGTTATCAAGCTCATATTGTTCTTCATTTGAAAAATCTAGTCTCCTCCATTCACCATTAAAATTCGAGTGCTGTGATGAATTTGGCAATCGATCCGAAACCAAGCAAGCTTTATTCTTTTCCAATGCAAAAAGTAGAGGAAACTTTTTATGCAACACATCGTCCGAGAGCCACTAATCATACCAGAAAAAAATAGTCGACCCATTCCGAAGATTAGCTCTGATGGCTTTATCCGAACCAATTGGAAGCAAACTTGGTACACTAGCTATTTGCTTCCAAGCACTCCCTATAGAAATCTTGGCCGGAATATTAGTCCATCCCCGACCACTGCCATGTATAAACGTTTTAAGTGATGGAGGAAGTAATGCTTCATTATTCGCTCCTTAAAAAATATTTTATCCCGAGCTTTTTAGTTTTCTCAAAATATGCACTTTCAAAGATTATGCTAAAATAGTTATGAAAATCTAATACCAAGTATAATTTGTATTTTTTAAACTGTTCTTTTCTACTAGTACTCAGAGTATTATTTTTACTTTTATACTCCCTCCGTCCCAATTTTATTGTCACTTATTCCTTTTTCGGACGTCCCAAAATTATTGTCACATACCCAAAATAGAAAGTGAATAGATAGTGGAGTTTGGTAAAGTTTACTATATTACCCTTGGTTGAAATTAATATTGCAAACTTTAAAGAAGTGTTAATTAATTGGTTAAGGGTAAACTTGTCATTTGGCAAAAAAGTAAAAGAGAGAAAGTAGTGATAGTGACATTTTTCTAAAACAATGTGTTTTTTGTCGAGTGACAATAATTTTGGGACGGAGGGAGTAATTTGTATGTTGTGTGGCAATCTTTTGAAAACCTAATAATGTAATCCTGTGTGTTTCTTCTCATCATGTCACACAATTTTGAAAATAATACGAATATCACAGTGTTAACTACTAAGCAAGGTTGCAAAAATCGCGAATCGGTAGTCGGGCGGTCGACCACCTTGTAGCTTGTAATCGGTCTAGGCGGGATTAGTCGATGATTAATCGGATTGGCATTACTGACAAATTTTAGTTATTTCCGGCAAGTTTTGTGTATTTCCGGTGAGTTTTAGGTATTTTCGGCAAGAAATTTTCTAAAAAACAACTTGTAATAGACTTAAACAGTTACTATAAGTGATCAAAATAAGTTTACAGTGGGTTTTGGGTACTTCCAGCAAGATTTATAGGTTTTCGGCAAGTTTGACCACCATTGACCGCCGTTGACCAGTTTGTTTGACCCAGTTACATAAATCGGCTAGGTCAGTGGCCTTGTAGCACCTAATCGGCGATTAATCGGCCTTGTAGACCTTTTTTTGCAACGCTGCTACTAAGTTATTGTTTTTGTTTAAAAAATGTTGTATTAAGTCGTGAATTGGATATCAACACTCATTTTAGGACAGTGGAGTAAATATTTAGAACAAATCTACTTAAGCTTAAACTAGTTTAAATAAGCTATAAACTCACGGGCAGTAGAAATTAAGCTTATTAGCCTTCCAAAGGTATAATACACTTGTAAACTCATAACTTATATGATTATACCATATAACAAAACTGGGCAAAATATTTCACAAGCCTGTACAATACCATGTTAATCACTCCAATATACAAGCAGACAAGTGCTAATCCTTGCAGTTATATACAATTAATACATTGGCTATTACTAATATACACTTCCATAAGACCATAAGAGAGACAAAATGAATTGCAGGTATGCTATACTCAGGTGGATTTTTGAATATCTTGCCTTTCTAAATAAGCCGATGGAAACCACCCTCTCTTTCTGTTACATTCGCCTTCAGACCATCCATTAGGAGACACCTATAAAGGACCAGTCCAAACTGATCATTTAACATTTGTATGCACATCAAGAAGAGCCTATATGTGTATAACAGCATAGAACCAAAATGATTTATCTAGACAGAATAACCAAAATGAACAAAGTTGCAGTAAATTTTGAAGAAAAAAAATCCAGATATGCGAAGTGCCTGATTTGACTATCATTCAATAACTAATTTAATCATGATCCAAGTTCCTAACTGTCCATTGGGGAGGTACAGGCATATTGTCATGTAACTAAAATTAGCATTACTGTACAAGAGAATAAGAGGTGGCAATCTTGACAGGTCAAACGGGTTGCTTTTACAAGTTACTTAAGTAGCCAAAATCATAGTTGGGATACAGGAAAACACATGGGTCGATTCAGGCTGTTTTTTTATCTTTTACGGGTCAAACACGAAAAAGAATAAGTCAGGAATTACAATGGGAACTGATAATACCTGAGTACACAAAGACCAACAAGCTGATTTCATTACTCCCAAAAGACCAACAATGACAAGATTCATTGTTTGGCATTCCACATACCAGGTACCAAACTGATACTCCGTATATGGCTTAATTGAATGTTTGGATGTGTGTAAAGACGGCTGGTGGAAAGAAAGAAAAAATCTCTAGATAAACAGCTTTGTTCAGTTGATATAAAAATTGATTTTTTGACCTCCATATAATCAGGAACCAAAATTTGTCTATGTAAACTGTTAGGATTGGACACACGGTTAAGGTGGTTAAACCTTTTGTTCTTTGTGTGTATGATATATTGAGTGAATATGATTAAGTACGCGGAATTTACTTAATCACACTTAGAAGGTTATTTGTGTTATGGAAATGGAATGGTTATGTTTGTTCTATGACAATGAACAATGAAAGATTAACACCAAACGATTCAATATTATTAAAGATAATAATACGAGTGATCTTGAAATATCACTAGGGTTACAACCTTCAATCTTAAGTTTTTCTAACTTGTGATATATTTGTGTTTGTTCTATGTCTTAACAGTTATATGTTCTAATAATAAAACACACAATAACACACTTATGCACATCAACTTATTCGCACATAATATCGAGACTAAGATATTCTTTTATAGTCCAAGAAGATCTTTACAATATTGCTTAAAGTCTAGCCGACCTACTTGTTAACTTATCTTGAGAGTGTCAGTACATAAGATACAACATGTATCTGTGTACACAACTTGTTAACTAAGCACATGAGGTAAGATATTATCTACCGTATATTCTTGACTTTAGTACACAAATATCTTTTCAATACTTATCCATCTAGCAGTCTCAACTCAACAGTATCAACTAGCAGTCCCTTCTTTGTACTACCAGTTAGAACGGTTAGTTATAACTTGAGCAGTCCTAAGATATACATCACCAGTTGGAACTGTTAGAGAATTCTTCTCAGCAGTTGGAACTGTTAATACTTGTAATTCTTGATACTTAATCTTCAGAAAATTTAATTCCCAACATAAACAGTCAAAACTCAAAACTGATTATTGCTACTTCAACTCACAATGATCATACACTGCATTCCAAAACACAAATCCAAACACCCCTCAATACATATCATTAACTAAAAAAGATCCAACAAGTCATACTTACCAACCATTCTTGGTGACCTTGAATACCCTCATGGTTTAACCTCTTAACAGCAATGACAGTACCAGTACTTGGCTTGGCAGCTGTTAGCGATTGTTCATCAACAACCCTTAAAAACCGAACCAAATCCACTTTCTCCTAACACACTATCAGGACGGAAGTTTCTGGTAGCTGATTTAAGCACATTAAAACTAAAAGATTTCAAATTCGCACTCTGCAAAATCTCAGTCTGGCTTCTAGGACTCCAGGGACTAGGTGGCACCGAGGCGGAAGTAACCTTACCTGTTAAATCACAACAAAATTACCATGTTATTACTGATGCATACAGAGGCTAAATATACCATTATGTTAAATTTTTGATCATAGTGTTACTAACATGCATAAACATTTGGTTTTGTAAATTGAGTGATATTACAGGTACTTAGTATATTTGGGAACTATAATTTCACAACAATCATTTGGCCATTTGGGTAACATGAATAACATCCCAAAATACCAAAATTGTGCAAATAAGTACAAAGTAACATCTTTAAAGCAAATTAACAAAAAAATATCTTACAAAGTGTTTGTTTAAGCTTATTTGTGGGCTTTATTAGCTTATGTAGTTTCGGCTTACTCTATCATCATAAGTTTATATAAGCCCATAAGCTTCAAAATAAGCCGAAATCACATAAGCTCTTAGGCCCACAAATAAGCTTAAACAAACACCACTATAAGCCATCATAAACCAAACCAATAAACTCACCATCAAGACGAGAACTATCAATCTTCAATCGAACACTAAAACAAGAACCCATCTCCCCTTTTCAAATTCACCAAAAACCCACCTCAAAAAACCAATCTTTTTCACTTCCCAACAATCTTTACTCAATTTTTTATTTATTATTATTTTTTTTTTAAGAAAACTCTGAGAGGCATAAACACAAACAGTTGACGGGTGTGAACGTAAAACATACACACAAGATGCGTATTCAATGTGAAAACTTATTTATTATAAATAAATAATTTTGCGTCTGTGTTCTGGATCAAAGGTTCTCGAATGCGTGATGGATCTGTGTGTCGTAAATGGATGATAGTATGATACACATTCTAGTAAATGGATGAAACCAAGAAGAAGAAACAAAATATTTTAGATCTTAAGTTTCTGGTGTGTGTTTTTTATTTTGATTTACCGAAATAGTGTTTAGTGTGTGTTAAACCAAGAAGAAGAAACAAAATATATCTTAGATCTTAAGTTTCTGGTGTGTGTTTTTTATTTTGATTTACCGAAATAGTGTTTTAGTGTGTGTTTTTTATTTTATCATTGTAGTGTGTGTGTGTTTTTTTTAAGAAAAAAAAAAAAAAAAAAAAAAAGTACAATCAAAAAGAAAAAAAAAATAAATAAATAAAACCAAAATCTTCCAAAAAGATCTTTTATTTTTCAATGCAAAAAGTATGCCGTCAGTCGAGCATTTGCAAGTCGAGCACCGTCGGTTGAGCATTGACTTTTAATAAAGTGAATAGTAAAAGAGATTAAAGATTTTGTGGTACAAAAAAAAAGTACATGGAATGACACGTGGCAGTGGAGTTGAGCAGTCGAGCAGTTGAGCATGACCAAAATAAGAAAAGGGTATGGAAAATGACTATTAAATGGATCATGTTTTTTTTTTTTTTTTTAAATACTAAAATGGTAATTTTCTCTAAATAAAAATTTAGAGCCCGTTTGGTTTATTGATGGGTTAGGATTTGGATTTAGATTAAGATTAAGATTTGATGTAAAAAGAGAAAATAAATATATTATTATTTTATTAAGTTATATAATAATATAAAAAGAGAATGTGAAAATATATATATATAATATATATATATATATATATATATATATATATATATATATATATATATATATATATATTAATTAATGGGGTTGTCATGTAACCCTACTATGTATGGGAGGATTTGCTAATCTCTTGATTTATGGGTTATGTCCCAAATATTTGCCATGTGATTTAAACCAAGCACATTATAAATGTCAAATCAAATAGAAACTCACTCAAAAATGGTAAACCAAACGGACCCTTATCTGTTAGACCATGCGTAATGAGGCGTGATAACCCCACTTTTTGCCTATTCCGCGCCCCACCCCCATTACCACTGGGCGTGGTTCAAAAAAAAAAAAAAAAAAAATCAAATTTACTTTTGGCGTGGAGTCTTCCGCGCTTGTGCCCCTTGACACATTGACAACTTTTATGCCATACTTGATTTTTCTGTTTATTTTATTTCTTTCTTTGTTTTTTCCAACCAATCATATATCACAATTGTTTTTTATTTTAATTTCTTTTTTCTTCAAAATATACTAAATGAAATGCTACATGGCGCTCCACGCTCCACCCTCCATTACACACCATTTTGCTCTAAGCCACTTTGCTGACTCACCCGACACGTGTCGCTCCATGCCCGGCATTGCGACCTTCTAGCATTACACATGGTCTTAGCTAGCCGTTGGGGGCCCAACTCCCCGCTTAAATTCAACATGAATCTAGAAAATACTCTTTCCAGGTTACGTTTTTCGAGAAAATAAGACAATTAGTTTTAGTGTTTTACTAATCCCATATCAACAAACGTTATTAGACAAAAATATGAGATATCTATTTTTTACAATTTTGCCCAATGAAACAAGGTCAATATCGTCAATTTCACATTTGGCCAATTTGGAATATTCAAGTTTTCTTTTGAAAAAAAAGTTGAGATCAATATAAATCTCGTATTTGTCATATATTAAAAAAAACAATTTTTAGCCGTCCATTTTTTTATCTAAATTAATAAAAAAACTATTTTTCACCATTTTTAAAAAAATATATCTTGCAAACGATAAATCTTCAAGCTACAAAAAATAAACTATCGCGACGACAATTCAATTAAATTATCAATGCATTATTATATACTTTCGACGAACTTATTTATTTTAAATTTTCGCCCAGAAAAATCACATATGATTTGTAAAAATCACATGTGATTTGTAAAAATCAAATCACATGTGATTTTTACAAATCACGTGTGATTTTTCTGGCGGAAATTTTAAAAAAAAAATGGTCGAAAGTATATAATAATGCATATCAATAGAAAGATAATTTAATTCTCATCGCGATGGTATGATTTTTTTAGCGTAACAATTAACGGTTTGCGAGATATTTAATTTTAAAAAAAATGTGAGTTTATATTTTTTGTTTTGATAAAAAAATGAATGGTTAATATTATTTCATTGGATCTATGACAAATATGATATCTATATTGAACTTTTGACTTGAAAAAAAGGCTGCCAATTGTAAAAAAAAAAAAAAAAAAAAAAAAAAAAAAAAAAAAAAAAAAAGTCCTCATGTCTCAAAAGTCATTTTCCCTATTCTAAAAGAATTAAATCCGGATAAGTGCACATATATTAGCTTGTACATTATGCACCAGACTTGCACAAAGGTTTAGATTTAGAAATTCTAGCTATGACAAAATGATATTACAAGAAAAACAACACAAAAATAAATAAAGTGAGACTAGCACCAAATGGCTCACTCCTTGTTGAACCACCCATAGCTAAACCAGCTAACCATGATCCATTTGCCTCAAGGGCTTCAGATCCGGATCCGGTTCCTGACCCAGGCAATGAACCTGATCCGGTTTCTGATTCTGAGCCCGACCCGGATGTGGTTCCTGATCCCGACAATGAACCGTACCCATAACCAGTTTCTGCACCCAACCCAGATATAGCCTCGTCACCACTGCTAGGCGTTGCGTCAGTGGTGCCGGCTGCAGGCGGAGACGTGTCACGCGATGCTTTTTGACTGCAAAAAGCCAAAAACACAATTTCTCTAATTACATGTTTATTGTATATCCATTGCATCCAAAAATAGCTTTTGCTAGTATTTTTAAGATGCATACAAGCTACTTTAAATGTTACCACCATAAACATTGAAACATAATTACTACGTACTTTGTGTAAGAGTGTACAATTGCACCAGCACGCGAGTTTGTTAGTGTAAAGGGTGTGGCCTAGGGAAACTTACAGGAATAAGGTCTTCCTTTTCGGGAAAAAACCAATTCCCTCACCCACCATATGCAAGGAATCTTTTTGGTATTGCGGGACTCTAGTCCCGAAAGGTTTTAGGAGACATGCAGGAGAGAGAGTGAGTTATGGATGAGAAAATAATGTTTTTTTTATTTTGTTGTGAGTGGGTATTTATGTTTTGGAGGTATTTTTAAATGATAAAAAATAAAAAACAATTGATGAAAGAGTGAGAAGATGATGCAATGGTGGAGGGAAAGTTGAAAGAAAAATGTTTTGCATATAGAAAAAGCTGATGTGGAGAATATGTGGCGAGGGAAAACTTTAGACCACATACTCTGCCTTAGAAAAAAAAGTTGACAAACAAAAGTAATGACACATTTTTACATTTTTGTTGAAAAATGTACAATTAAAGTGGTCATTTCTTGTTCATACGTACTCTTTTATCTTCTTCTTAAACAATGGGTGGTCATTTACTCATTTTCATCTATAGATTGCAACAAAAATGTACCATCAAGCATTGGATGCCATTTACAACGTTAACATTGTACTAGCCCTTATTCAATTTGGCTATATGTAATAATAATGATGGAATAATAATATTAGTAAAACAATACCCATTGAGTTAAAGCTACAATAGAATAACATAAACCAATTAATTCCATTGTGTGTGATGTCGGTAGGATATACAACAATAAAATTATTGGATATAGTATAAGACTATAAGTTAAAAAAGATACTGTACTAACCTTGGCATGGAAGGACAAAACGTGACCGTATAATCAGCTCCAACACAAGTAAACGTGCTAGTCGGATCATCATAAGCATAACTATACGACCTAGGACAAATCGACTTAAACATTTCCGAATAAACAGATGGCTTGCAAGTCGCGGGCGTGTTATATGCGCCACTACAACAATACTCGGCACTCCCGAACGCTTCACACGCACTCCTACACCCCATACCCGACTCCGTGCGCAGCTCACTCGGACATTGTTGGTTCAAATCATTAACACACCCGGTTGTCGCACATAAACCCGTCCCACCCGACACCTCCACTATCAGAGCTATGTTGTACCCATCAACTAAGCTAACGTCATAAAAGTCCGACCCACCTGATACATTATGTGTAAAGTATTACGCGATACAATGAGTATATATACGCTTTACAAAAACAATCTCGTATATGCGTAAGCTACTATATTTGGTGACGGATATTTAGATTAGTTCATATGTCCAATATTTTCGGCTTATGAACTTACATATTTAAGCTCAATAACGTTGTCGTTAGCAAAACCCGACATAAAAAGTGAGCACATACACTTTTTCAAATTCGAATAAGTACATAAACCCGGAAAATAAGCTAATCCGGACACTAATAACAACTTTGAATATTTACTTTTCTAAGAAAAATAAATATATAAAATTTTGACCCACCTGTCCCCAATGTGAACTCAGCTAAAGTAGCCGGTGGTGCGGCTCCAGCTCCATTACATTCAACTTGGTTAGAACCACAGTCACCGGTTTGACAAGACCCTGAACCGGATCCATCAAAGTTACACCCGGTTCGACCCCAGAACCGGCCAGACCAACCAGTTGGAGCTTGGAATGAACGTGAGCTTGATTCGGGTAACTCGAAACCGGTTGTGGAAAGTGACGGAGATCCAGCATTTGCTAGTATGCCTGGCCATACTGTGTACTCACATTTGTTGTTAAATGTAAATGTTGCTCCAAAAACACCTAGTACAAAATATATAAACAAAGTTATACAAACTACTGACAGTTCAAGATAAACAGAATGCTACAGCTTAAAAAGTAAAGAAAGCTCATATGGGCTATGGAAATAAATATAGATTAAGTATCTTTTAGTAAGAAATGTTACATTTAGTGAGTAATGAGAGTATAAGAACTAGTGTGAGAGTGTAACTAGAAGAAAGTAGATCCATTGATATATTTAATATATTTTTGTAGTTGTTGGTGAGATATGTTTGGATTTTTGTTTTTGTGTTTTTGCTAGTGTAAAGGTGAGGGTTGTACTGGTGCAGGGGTAGTTGTTGGTGGCGGTTTAAAGAAAGAAGGAGAGGATAGAGAGATTGCCACCACCTATCAAGCAACGGTCTGATACAGATTTTTTTATTTTTAGTCTCAAGTGGGGAATTGAGGGGACATTGGCGGCCACCAAATTATGGCATCGCCTATACCCACCCTTTAATCGGCACCCTAAGTCGGAGGGTGTACCTTTGTAACTTTTTATTTTTATACTTTTGTACTTTTTTTTATTTTTGTATTTTTTTTTTTAAAGTATGTATTTGTTTTATTTTATTTTATTTTATGTAATGTTTATATTAGTGTTTATTTGTTGTATTTTTTTATGTTATGTTATTTGTATTCGTTTAATTTGTTTTTATTTAATTAAACAACAATAACAAGTTAATATTAACACATTAAACAACTACAAAAACAACTGTTATTATTCAATTAAACAACAATATTAATACATTATTTAAAAACAACAACACCTACTACATGTGAAGATTATTTATGTCATATAAAAGCTCATGGAGCATTGCACCCGACTGACATGCGTGATTCTCAGGATTCCTTACCAATTCCAGTGATACCTCGAACGTCTTTATTCTTGTCATCAACATCTTGTTTTGAGACACTAACATCTTATTTCTTGTTTCAAGCTTGTCAATCTTATTATATTGCTTGTCAATCTTATTATCTTTAGCTACGCAGTTTGAGCACTGCGTTGAAGAAGAGGCTTGACTAAAGTACTTGTTTTGAAAAGCATCCTTTCAAATAAAGTATCCACACCCATAGTTATCTGTTCGTGGCTGTTACATGTTAAGAAAATTATAAGAAATGTATTCTTAACAAACAAATAATTTACATAACTAAGCAAACGTAAGGTTATTTACCACGGAAAAATGACATGCATAATACGGTTGACCATAAGTAGTATATGTACGAGATGTCCTTTTTATAATCAATCATCTCCGACAACGACACAAGAAAGGATTATTTTGTTTCACCTGGCCAAAGAATTTGTATAATAATTTACAACATAAATCAGTAATGTATTGTTAATTTAAATAATACAAACAGTTATTTACAATATATTGACAGTAATCGTTCACTATGTTTTGTCGGTATAATTATTTACAACATAAATCAGTAATTTGTTACAATGTTTTGTCTGTATAATTATTTACAGCATAAATCAGTAATCATTTATGTTGGGAATTAAATGTTCTGAAGATTAGTATCATGAACTACACATTCACAAACTTAGTTCTGCTCAAGGAAATTCACTAAGTATGATTCTACTGCTAGTGTATTTCATTGTGCTGCTAGCGTTAGAGATTCTACTGCTAAATGATGCTGCTGCTAGTGAAGATGATTCTGCTGCTGAGTAGATAACTGTTGATTATTCTACTGCTGAGAAGATAAGTATAGAAAGATATTATGTGTACTAAAGTCAATTATACACGGTAGATAATATCTTACCCCATGTGATCAGTCATTATGTTATATTCTCATAACAAGTTGTAATCTAAGATACATGTTGTATCTTAATGACTGACACACTCAACATAAGCTAGCTAGTAGTTCGACAAGACTTAACAATATTGTAAAGATCTCTCTTGGACTATAAAAGAGAGATCTTAGCTTAGTCATAGAAACGTGTGTTTTTCAAGCGACTAACTTAAGTGATTCAAATAGAACTCCAAGAACATAGAACAAACACAACAATTGCATATCAAACCTTTGTATTATTCTCAATAATATTAATCGTTTGGTGATATACTTTTCTGTGTTCCTTGTTATTCACACAAGCATAATCGTTCCATTTCCATAACCAAAATAAACCTTCTAAGTGTGGTTAAGTAGATTCCGCATACTTAATCATATTAACTCAAAAGTATCACATACACAAAGTTACAAAGGACTAACACCCTTTAAGTGTAACGAATCCTTCACAATTGGTATCAGAGCAAGGCTGATATTTTTGAATTAGAAGAAGAAGAAATGGACGTGGAAGCTATTCAGACAAATGTTGCTGCAAAGTTACCAATGCTCAAACAGAATGAGTTTGAGATGTGGAGGTTAAGGATAGAGCAATATTTCCAAGTGCAAGATTATACACTGTGGGAAATTATTGAAGATGGAGACTCTTTCAAGCCTACAACCACTACATCAACAGTTGAAGGCAAGGTGGTAACAACCCTGCAGACCAAGCCAACATCTGCAGAAGACAGAATAAAGAAGAAGAATGACCTAAAAGCCAGAAGTATGCTGATGATGACCATTCCAAATGATCAACTCTTAAACTTCAGCAAGTTCAAAGATGCAAAGTCATTATTTGAGGCCATTATTGCAAGGTATGGTGGGAATGAAGCCACCAAGAAGACCCAAAAGACTCTTCTTGTTACACCCCGTGCCCGCTTAGACCAAAAAATTAAAACTTTTTACGCGAAAACACTTGACTTTTATGGACATCCGGTCACTCTTTTGACAACTGAAAAAAATGGGTACACATTCAGGATTTGAGGCTATTTTTAAATGAAAGTACACTCAATTACCTTCGAAACGATAGGTGGTACGACCCATAACGACTTACGGATTAAAAGATATGAATTTTTGAAAATTGCCAAAAATCTGAAAAACGGTCCAAACCGCGAAGGTTTGAACTTGCTGTCCCGAAAATCAATTTTCGCTATCTCCGCTTGGAAACCCGAACTCCCGAACTCGAAACTTAACCAAACTTTGCAGGTTTACTTGGTATATCATTGGGCTCATTTTCATACAAAAACATTTACTGAACGACTTCCCGAAAGGGTACTTTACAATTGAGACCGGTTATGCAAATAACCCGTTTTGACCCATTTTCACTACAAACCATCCATACGACTTCCGATTTACACCAAACTTGACCAACATCAATAATTAACATATCAAACGTGTTCCCACGACACTTGACCCGTTTACTACACAAAATGGGTATATTTACAACTAAACCAAACGCCCCTTTAACTTTATGCATAAACACATAAACTACACTTTGACTCATCGTTAGACTCCCAAATCGTCATGACCACTTTGACATACATTTTGACACACGACTACACTTTACAAATTAATAAAAGACCAACGGGGGTACAAAATTTATACTTGAGCTCGGTATTCTATACTAAGCTCCTAATTGCAATCCACCTATCAATCCGCTTCCAAATCCTTAGGCTATAGTCCAAGTACTTCCATTTCGCCGCACATGAACCTACAATAAAACATTGACAACTAAAAGAATAAGCTTACGCTTAGTAAGTAACCCAACACAAAACACATATCATACACATACTTTCACATAAGCATCATAACCGCTTCAAAGGCTTCTAAACTACAACATTCAACCATATCACGCATATCCTCATAACATAACTAACATCAATTCACAACAATCATAACCAAATACATACCTTACTTAGTCCAAAGCCGGTAAACTAACATACTCCTAGCCAAGTCACTAGCCACCACTTCCTAACTTACAACCATCCCGAATCCAAGTCCCATGTTCTTACACCATCATAACACATACATGATAATACATCAAAGTCATCATCATCCATCATCATCATAAATCTTCTACAACATATCAAACCCTAATAACATAACAAGGGTTAACATAACCCATAAGACATACTCATCTATCTTTCTACATCACCATATGATCATATCTTGATCATATGATGAAACCCACTTAACCCATAATCTAACACTTCATTAATCATCAAGAACATAGATACTTACTTGTGATGATCATAGCTAAGGGAGACTATGGTCACTTGCTCTTCATCTTCTTCTTCTTCTTAAGGCATCATCAACTTTTTCCCTCTCTTTTTCTCTACTCTAAAACCGGCCTCATCTTATCAATAATGGAGGAATTGTCTAGAAATTCCTAGATTGAAACTTTGGCCTTTTGACATAATTAGTCCCTCAAGTCCCTTTTATTCTATTTTAGCCACAACTAACTCATAACATATTGAACACTTGACAACCTAGGTCCCTTTAGTTTATGCATCATACCTTATATAACTACATTAGTCATACTTTGACTATTAGCTGTCTATCGGATTGACTTCCACGTAACTTTGTTGACCACCCAATCACATAAAGTGTAACACCCCCAATTTCGTGATATGCAGCGGAATTCAAATTGGGTGTTACTTCATGGCACAACAGTTGAATAGTAGAAAACGATCACAAATTTAGTCGTTTTAAAAGATTTATCATTCGAATATCAGAGTTTACAAAATGAGGTCCCAGTGGTTTCAAAGTTTATTTAATAGGTTTTCGAATGATAATAAAATTTATAGCCTTCATAAGTATCCGTGCTCCTCCGTGCCATCCCTGCTCATTAGGGACCTGAGATAAATACATGCTAAAAGCGTCAACACAAAGGTTGGTGAGTTCATAGAGTTTATAAGTAAAAACTGTTGATTTCCAAAATCAAAGAGTTTGTGAGTCCATGGCAGTTGTAAATAAACAGTTGATTATCGAAGTCAAAGGGTGAGTAATACCATAATATTTATAGTTAAACCAGTTGATTGTCAAAAATCAAAGTGTGAGTGAATCCATAGAGTTTGCATAAAATCAGTTGATTATCAATAGTTCTAAGTTTAGGTAATAATTGTAATAAATACAATTATTAATAAAATAAGCGATGGGTTACGATATTATACACCCATAGTTGGTTTGTTATGAAGTAAGTGGTGGGTTAAGTTGTTATACACCCATAGTTGGTTTGGTTGCCCTAAATGGGTCAACACAAAATAGTTATTGTTTGCCAAGTAGTGATTTTCTGCTATATAGTAAATACAAGTTCAAGTTTGATAAAATAATGGCAATACTGTATCATGACTACAGTATCGTTCTATTGCCCTAAGCCTCATGACACTCAACGTTTAACAGGCATCAAAAATGATGTAAAGTAATATAGGCCCTCGGGATAGGTATTTGCCAATAACCTATAAGTTTGTTTAAATAAAGTGCACTTGGGTGGCTCATCCTAGCAGACCCAAACGGGGATTGTCAGTCCCAAATAGATCTATTCACAATTATTTACGTTCACTCGCAAGTGATTAAGGTTCATGATATGAGGGACTTCGAACATGGCAATAAAGGTAAACTTAGGCAATAGTGAATCAGGTATAGCATATAGTTGAAAATCACTTGTGATCATGTTTATAATAGGTATCTCTTCATGAGATATAAAAGCGTATAAAAGTGGATTTATAAGTTCATAGTAATCCGTAAAAGTTTATAGTGCCTTTGTAAGTAAAAGCAAGTATTACGTTTCAATAACAAGTAAAGTGGTTTATCAACTGAGTATAATGTTTAAGGTAAACTAGTAAAGTTTTATATGAAATACAAGCATGTATTTTCCACCATAAGTAATTCAAAATGGGTAAAAGAGTGGTCTATGGAACTCACAGTAACACGTATATAGATAAGGGTACTTGTAAAAGTATAAAGCGTGGATTTTCCCCAAAGCATTTATAAAAACAATTAAGTAGTGGAAAGTGGGGCTATAAACTCACGGTAATCCGTGAAAGTTTCTAAAGTACTTGTATAAGTAAATGAATATAGTTTGAGCATGTATCTCCCCCAAAAGTAGTTCAAAACGTATAAAAATAGGGGCTATGAAACTCACTTTGGAATGCAGTGATGTAGGTAACACAACGGTGCCAATGAGTATGGCAGAATAGTGTAAGGAGTATCGCACAACGATACAGAATTAGCGTAACCTAATGAATATAAGCTTGTCTCAAAACATAATACGCAAAAGTAGTCGATACGTATGAGTTTCAAAAGATAGAGTGTTGTAGTTTTCGTGGAATATTTGTATCAATGTTTGTAAGAGTTTAGTATCTCATTCGTGTGGTGGTATAAAGTCATAGACTCAGACAAACGCACGCCAAAGCATAAAACAAGTATACAAGGCAAATTAAACATGTAGAAATCAATTAAGCAAATAGGCAAAAGATACGAAGATGGTTAAGTTTATTTACGTCCAAAGATGTCAAATTAGTTATATACATTTAGCCCATTACGGTTTATATGTTTGGCCGTTAACAAATCATAAGGTATCCCATTTTAGCCAAATGAGTTAATAAGCCGATACTAAAGCTTAATACCAATAGTCCATTAAATATTTATGAAGTCAAATAGTCTAATAGTCCAACATATTGTGAGTCCGATAGTCATATATAAGTCAACTTGTCCAAAGTTTGTCCAATATCCAATATTCAACAAATGTCTATCTGATAATTCCAAATTATTATCCAAATTTCCGAGTATAATAGTCATATTCCGTATTAAAATCCAATTTACAATTCCAAGTATTATCCGAAACGTACTAACATGATTGCCAAATAAACAATTAAGTACTTGTTAGTTTAAACAACTCTTTTATCTTTGACACCTGAGCTAAACAATGCAAACACACCATTTTCAACTCATGGGCTTCGGCCCAGCTAGCACAAACCAAGTGCATATTTATTTACTTGTGGCTTTGTGGCCCAAGTGTAACAAAACAGATTTAAAAGGCTTCTTGGCCCATCAATGAGATAAACCAAGCACACCAAGCACACCCTAAGTGGCTCGGCCCACAAAACAAACACACCCATGAATACCTTTATTTGCTTGACGGGACAACAAACCACGACACACTGATGTCAAAACCAAACTACTAAACAACTCGACACCCTACTTTGACTGAACCAAACCAACAAACATAAGACCACCCTTGTGGTGTTTTCGTCAACCGAACGACAAGTACACACCAACACCCTATGTGGGTGTTGGTCGAACAACAAAGGCTCAACCAAGCGAGCTCACTCTAGTGAGTGTCTCGTTAACCAAAACGACTAACACAACAATATCAATTCACTATCCAATCTATATCCACCATAATAATTTCATACTAATCTATACCTTTCAAAACAGAATTTCTCACCTTGCTGAGACCACTTGGTCTCGGCTTCAAACTAGTCACGACAAACAACCAAACGAAACCAACTTAAACCAACAACAACGACATCAAAACAACCTCTCGGTTTCTTCTCGAAACCGAGGTCACAAGCACCCTATGTGGGTTGCTCACCTGAACCGCAACAAACCAAGTGACAAGAAGCAGGAACAACACCTTTTACTTGACTAATTATAACAAGCAAACACACCCTACGTGGGTGGTGGTCGACACGAGCACACAAACGCAACCACTCTTGTGGATTGGTTGGTGAACCGAGACCAAGACAACAATCAACACCCTATGTGGGTGGCTTCCTTTGAACCGAGAATAAAACAAAAACACCACCTTTGTGGTGTCTCGTTAAATCCAACCCAAATCCGAGACAGCTTTTACATAATCAAAATAAGCTCAAAAGATTTCATAATTAGCATTTCAAATCCAAAACCCAAACAAAATAAGCAAATCCAGATTCAGACCCGAACCCAAATCGGGTTTTACCCGACCCGAAAACAAAATAAGTACACAAGCACTCTAACCATTTTTAATTGATTTAACCACACGAAATATTCATAAAAATATTTTTAATCAAGTTTTAATTCCACGAAATCTAAATAGATAGGTTTTTAATTAAAAGAAATTAACATGATCATACCACAAAATCGAAAGAGATGGAGAGGTGATGGAGCGGCGATGGAGGTGCGGCTGTGTGGCGGTGGAGATGATGTAGAGCGGTTTGGTGGTGGCGGTGTGTCACGGTGACCGGCGGTGGAGGTGGTGTTGTAGGGTGCCGGCTGTCAGGTGAGCAAAGGAGGAAGGAGATGATATTATCTCTTCTCTCTTGTTTTCCTTGAATGACCAGGAAAGAAAAGGAAATGAATATAAAGATGTAGTGATGTAGGTGGGTTTGTAGTACTTGATGAGAGTCGAAGGGTTTATATTAAGGGATACAAATTCTATGACAAACATGTCGATCCAAGAACTTCATCACCATTTTGTCAATGATAGGAAGTGTGTGTCAGGGGGAAATGAATTTATGATGATAGAACTGATGAGTGTGGCGTACAAGGCAAAAAAAAGAATAGTTGTGTAAGGAATATCATCATGGAAGGAATCGATCACCACTTGAAATTATCAAGGCTCGGTTTGGTTTGTAGTGCACTAAGGTTCACATGACTTTGAGTATTTGTGTGAGTTTAATGATGATACATAGTGAGGTGGTCAGAGAGTATGTGGCATCTTATACTTAACATATACATAGATAAAATATGTTTTTGGATTTTGTTATAACAATTTTTGAAAGTTTGATGAAATGAACATCGAGCTCAACTTGGCCGATTAATTACCCGTCAAACGATCTCATGAGGTGAAGTGATTTGTCATTCTTGGTTCCTCAAATAGAACTTAATTGATTTGTAATAATGTTGAAGAAAAGCAAAAATTTAGCCCGTAAAATGGTTACTTAAATCGTGACGATAGATTACTCTCGTTAATCATTTAAAATTAGGTGGGAAATTTTACGGGATACTACATAAAGTCCTTAGCATATTCCATCTAGGGTGGGGCCTATTCGTAACCGGGATACGGGTCTAACAATTCTACCCCCTTATTTAGATTTCGTCCCCGAAATCTGTCATTCATTGCTAATCTACACTTAGTCACCTAATTCATCTCATCCCTAGCACCTTAACTACTAGTTTATTTAGTGCAACGATCTAAGTGATCTTGCAACTCTATGCATATACAACATATCACATGCCTTAATCCCTACTACTTCCCGTTTAATTCTATACCATCCAATTCTTGCTTAGATTTTACGTAATACAAAACATACTTATTACCACTAATCATCATTCTAGTCCGCCCTACTACCGTTACATCACCATCTCACTTGCTTTATCCCCTGCTCTCATTCTTTGACTACTTGATACTTAAGAAACTCGTGCTATTTGACTTTGCATAATTACACTCAACTAATACGTGCACGTTCTATTATTTTCATTCTTCATATTTTGTACCACGCCGCAAGGCACATCGTATCATCATTACAATTTCTTCATCTCCTCACGATTTCTCCTAAGTCTCAACTAAAAGCCATGGTCAAATTCTAACCCTCCTATCTTAGTCCTTATAATTCTCTAACCAATTCTAAACTTCCGCTTTCTACTTCTCTAACCCTACTCGTGCCGTGTCGGCAACACATAAGCCCACTCATTTATAATTCCTCATTTACATGGAGAGGCGTCCCAATCGATGTAAATCAAGAAATATAAACTCATGGTTATGTACTCCCGACATAACACTGCTACTCCTAATTATCAAATTAACTTTTATTATTTCATCCTGTTTATACTTCATATTTTCTTTTTAGACTTGGATCCATATCATTAACACATTCATTATGGGGATACTTTTATTGCCAAGGATGTAGGCAACCCCATTTGCCGATGAAGGCAATACTTATCATCCCGAAGGATCTTTAACATTCATCCTGAAGGATTCCTTAACATTCGTTTACTTGGTCATCCCGAAGGATACCACTTTTAACATTCATCCCGAAGGATCATTAACATTCACCCTTTATCGCCTTAGCAATGGATCCAAGTCATAAGCACCTCACATACATCATTACATTCGTATATTTTAGTGGGCGCAAGCGCATAGAGCATATGAGCCTGCTTATTATAATTACACACTTCCATGTGTTTATCATCTCTTACCTCAACTTACATTATTTAACCCTCGTTAACCAATCCTGCATCTTTACTATTACCCTTTTAGTCTCACTCGCTTCCTTTACATGTAGACCTTATATAGATCGTCAACTATAACACATTCATTCATTATTAATAATTACCGCTAATCGCCTTAGCCGTAATATAATTATTTCATGGCAATACCTTAACCTCATATATTCCCATCTCATTATAGCCATTAGCACTTAGGAAATTTCGCTCTATTTCATCATTTACTCAATCCCTATGCCTTTTCTCATTTGTAACTTTACTAAGTTCATCACGGACTTATTATGTAATAATTTATATCATTTCTTCACCACACACCTTCAACGTTACCACACGTTCATAGTCATGCTCCTAATACCTTGACTTTCCACTAACCCATCTCTAATACCTCATTAATGATCATCATACTAAATATAATTACTCATAAGGCCATGCTTTGGTCATCCCTATCACACAAGTCACGCGCTTTCATTTTTAGTCACATTTCCTATAAACCACCACACAACTTATTACATCCATTCGCCTTCGCTAAACTACCATAACACACAATCACATAATCATATAACAATCACCGACAATATCCAAGTGTACGGTAATCTATCATTTAAGTACGTCTAGTCCGCCATGGACTTACATTACGCACACACCAATACTATAAACATGAACAACTCCTAACACCTTACGCTCATACAACATATCACGTATTCCACCTCATAACTTAAACAATCAATGACTCGAGTTTAACTCATTAATTCTACCATTAGTAAGTCCACATTCTCAATATTCACATTACATCCAACCAAAGCCTAATCTTACTATTGCTATAAACACTTTCACATCGCACACCTAAGGCATCTATTTTTCGCGTCTAATTCATTACATCTATGTTTAGCTACATTCACATAATCATATAATAATTACCGATACAACCCGAGGTGCACGGTAATCCTATCACTTACACATCAATTCTTCCACAACATATATCACATAAAACACATCCATAAGTTCCTATCATTATACTCATATAGCAATCACATAATTCATTTTAAAAATCAACATTCACATCCAATAAAACTACATAATATTTGCCCGCATTCCTTAAACTTAAACTTAACGCGTCTACGAGTGGTTTAAGTCTAGGCAATCCTAAAGAAAACCTAATTCACTTAAACCAAAGCTCTGATACCAAGTTGTTACACCCCGTGCCCGCTTAGACAAAAAATTAAAACTTTTTACGCGAAAACACTTGACTTTTATGGACATCTGGTCACTCTTTTGACAACTGAAAAAAATGGGTACACATTCAGGACTTGATGCTATTTTTAAATGAAAGTACACTCAATTACCTTCGAAACGATAGGTGGTACGACCCGGGCCGACTTATGGATTAAAAGATATGAATTTTTGAAAATTGCCAAAAATCTGAAAAACAGTCCAAACCGCCGGTTTGAGTTCAAACCGCGAAGGTTTGAACTTGCTGTCCCGAAAATCAATTTTCGCTATCTCCGCTTGGAAACCCGACCTCCCGAACTCAAAACTTAACCAAACTTTGCAGGTTTACTTGGTATATCATTGGGCTCATTTTCATACAAAAACATTTACCGAACGACTTCCCGAAAGGGTACTTTACAATTGAGACGGGTTATGCAAATAACCCGTTTTGACCCATTTTCACTACAAACCATCCATACGACTTCCGATTTACACCAAACTTGACCAACATCAATAACTTAACATATCAAACGTGTTCCCACGACACTTGACCCGTTTACTACACAAAATGGGTATATTTACAACTAAACCAAACGCCCCTTTAACTTTATGCATAAACACATAAACTACACTTTGACTCATCGTTAGACTCCTAAATCGTCATGACCACTTTGACATACATTTTGACACACGACTACACTTTACAAATTAATAAAAGACCAACGGGGGTACAAACTTTATACTTGAGCTCGGTATTCTATACTAAGCTCCTAATTGCAATCCACCTATCAATCCGCTTCCAAATCCTTAGGCTATAGTCCAAGTACTTCCATTTCGCCGCACATGAACCTACAATAAAACATTGACAACTAAAAGAATAAGCTTACGCTTAGTAAGTAACCCAACACAAAACACATATCATACACATACTTTCGCATAAGCATCATAACCGCTTCAAAGGCTTCTAAACTACAACATTCAACCATATCACGCATCTCCTCATAACATAACTAACATCAATTCACAATAATCATAACCAACTACATACCTTACTTAGTCCAAAGCCGATAAACTAACATACTCCTAGCCAAGTCATTAGCCACCACTTCCTAACTTACAACCATCCCGAATCCAAGTCCCATGTTCTTACACCATCATAACACATACATGATAATACATACATAACACATGTTTTAGGGAGAGTTACTTACCTTAGTCCAAGCTAACAACATCAAATTTATCATCATCACCACTATCATCCATCATCATCATAAATCTTCTACAACATATCAAACCCTAATAACATAACAAGGGTTAACATAACCCATAAGACATACTCATCTATCTTTCTACATCACCATATGATCATATCTTGATCATATGATGAAACCCACTTAACCCATAATCTAACACTTCATTAATTATCAAGAACATAGATACTTACTTGTAATGATCATAGCTAAGGGAGACTATGGTCACTTGCTCTTCATCATCTTCTTCTTCTTAAGGCATCATCAACTTTTTCCCTCTCTTTTTCTCTACTCTAAAACCGGCCTCATCTTATCAATAATGGAGGAATTGTCTAGAAATTCCTAGATAAGATTAGTTAGGTGGAAACTTTCGCCTTTTGACATAATTAGTCCCTCAAGTCCCTTTTATTCTATTTTAGCCACAACTAACTTATAACATATTGAACACTTGACAACCTAGGTCCCTTTAGTTTATGCATCATACCTTATATAACTACATTAGTCATACTTTGACTATTAGTTGTCTATCGGATTGACTTCCACGTAACTTTGTTGACCACCCAATCACATAAAGTCCTTAGCATATTCCATCTAGTGTGGGGCCTATTCGTAACCGGGATACGGGTCTAACACTTCTTTAGCAACAGTTTGAAAACTTCACCTCAACCAACAATGAATCTTTAGGCCACATGTTTAACAGGCTTCAGAATATTGTGAGCCAACTTGCTATTCTTGGTGTTGAAATACCTTAAGAAGATTTAAACTCAAAATTTCTGAGAAGCTTACCTGAAGAGTGGGCTATGCATGATGTTGTCTGGAAGAACAAGCCAGACCTTGACACCGTGGAACTGATGGACTTGTATAGCAACTTCAAAATTGTGGAACAAGATTTGAAGAAGACTGGTGTTTTTAGTTCAAGCACTGGGAACATGGCATTTATGTCAGATCCTAGTACATCAAATCCAGTTGAAGATGTGAAGGTTGATATGGGAAGTGGTACTGCTAGTTCATCAAGCAGCACCATGGGTATTTTGGATGAGAAGACTTGTTGTGCCTTTTTAACAAGTCGAAATGATGGGTCCATGTTAACCCATGAAAACCTCCAAGAGATCAATGATGATGATCTGGAGGAAATGGACCTAAAATGGCAAATTTCTCTTCTTAGCATGAGGGCTAAGAAGTTCTATCAAAGGACGGGGAAGAAGATCACAATCAGCAGCAATGATACTGCTGGTTTTGACAATTCAAAGATAGAAGGCTACAACTATCACATGATGGGTCACTTCTCAAGAGAATGTAGAAGACCAAGGCAGCAAGATAGCAAGAACAGAGGTTTTGGAAGCAAATCCAGAACAGGGGAGGTTACTGAGCTAAAAGCTATGGTAGCTATTGATGGCTTAGGTTTTGATTGGAGTTTCATGGCAGATGAAGAAGAAGATTCTTCACAGATGGCACTCATGGCTTTCTCTACTGAGGTACAAAATCATAAAGTTTGTTCTAATACTCGTACTGCACTTAAAGAACTACAAACTTTAATCAAACATTATGATGACCAAAAGAAAGAGCTAAGCAGAACTCATCAAGACTTAGTAAATTATAAGTGTGGATTAGCATTCGTAGAGAAGCAGATCCTATACTACAAAGAAAATGAACTTGCTTTTTCTGATGACAAAGCTTTACTTAAACAGGACATATTCTTTAGAGATGCTGAAATTAAGCTTTTGAGAGAGGCTTATGATAGGATCAAAGAAGAAAATGGAAACATTCACTTGACTGTAGAAACACTAGAACATGCTTCTAGGGGTATAACCAACATGATTGAATGTCAAGTGAATAATAGAGCTAAGTTAGGGTTAGGATATAATGTTGTCCCACCTCCTTATAGAGGAATCCCTAAACCCCCAGGGATTGACCTAGAGCATTCAGGCTTACCTGAATTTCAACTACCTGAGCTACAATATGGTCTTCAACCAAAACTTAATGTAGTAGTTGATGAGCCTAAGAAAGTAAGTGAGAGTTTAAGTAAAACTTCACTTCTGAAGGACAAGATGTCCTTTGTTAGGAAATCAGGTGGTCCAATCATTGAGGAATGGACATTTGATGATGATGATAATGAGCATGTTATGTCTAAAACTGAAGTGGTTAAGAAAGCAGGAACAAGTGTTCCTAAGATAGTCAAACATAGTACTGATAGACCTAAATCCAATATTAAACATGTTAGGCAACCAGTAAGATATTGTGAGCAATATAGAACCACAAACAAGACCAGAGGTGACCAAAGAAATTGGAATAACCTCAAGTCTCACCAAAACAGTGATGAATTTGGATTTTATGGCAAAGCTTGTTTCATTTATGGAGAATTTGACCATCTTACAACTTTCTGCAACCATAGGGTATCTGGGTATACAACCAATAGGGTGAATCTAAAAAGGCAAACACCTAAAAGTCACTCTAATAACACAAGAACTACCCCCAGAGCAGTTTCATTTAAGTCTGGCCTAAAAGTAGTTTCTGCTGCTAGACCAAAAGATTCTACTGCTAGACAAGTAGATTCTACTGCCAGACCTTTTTACTCTGTTAACCCAAAACAAGCAGCACAAGGTGAAAAAACAACTTTTAAATATGCACTCAAAGCTGCTAACAGGCCTTTTCATACTAAAGCAGTGATTCACAAACAAATATGGAAACCTAAGGGTTCTGCTGCTAAGGAAAAGAGGGAAAATGCTGTTAAGTCCTCAGCATGTTGGATTTGGAGACCTATTAAATCCAATGGTGCATCAACTATTCTCAAGATATTATATTACATTGATGCAAAAGGCAAATCCAAGTCAGTAATGGCTTGGGTTTCCCAAGGAAACTAATTCCTTCTTTGTGTGTAGGAACATTCATCAACAGATCAAGAGGATCAAGGATACTCAGATAGTGGATGTTCAAGGCATATGACAGGCAACAAGTCCGACCTTTCAGATTTTCAATCATTAGATGGAGGCTATGTTACTTTTGGAGGAGGAATTGGAGGCAAAATTTCCGGTAAAGGTACTATTAAAACTGGAAATTTGGATTTTGAAGATGTGTACTATGTGCAAGAGCTTAAGTATAATCTCTTTAGTGTCTCACAAATGTGTGACAAAAAGAACAAAGTTCTTTTTACTGACACTGAATGTCTTGTACTTTCTTCTGATTTTAAGATGCCTGATGAAAGTCAAGTACTTCTTAAAATTCCTAGAAAGGGCAACATGTACAGTGTTGATATGAAGAACATTGTTCCTAAAGAGGCTCTAACTTGTCTTGTTGCAAAGGCCACATTGGATGAATCAATGTTATGGCATAGAAGGCTTGGTCACATTACCTTCAAAACCATAAATCAGATTGTTAATAATGGTTTGGTAAGAGGTTTACCTCAAAAACGATTTGAAAATGACCAAACATGCATTGCTTGTCTTAAAGGCAAACAACCAAAGCCACTTGTAAGCCCAAAATTTTTAACTCTAATGATCAATCATTGTTTATGCTTCATATGGATTTATTTGGACCTACTTCTGTTAGGAGCCTAAAGCATAAAAGTTATTGTCTAGTTATTACTGATGACTATAGTAGATTTACATGGGTTTTCTTTTTAGCTTCTAAGGATGAGACTTCTAGCATCCCTTAAGACATTTATTACAGAGATAGAAAACTTAGTAAGCAAAAGAGTAAAAGTTATTAGATGTGATAATGGGACAAAATTCAAAAATAGAGTTATGGATGATTTCTGAAAAGAAAAAGGTATTAGGAGAGAATTTAGTGTTGCTAGAAATCCACAACAGAATGGTGTTGCTGAGAGGAGAAATAGAACACTCATAGAAGCTGCTAGAACCATGTTAGCCGACTCTAAGTTGCCAATCACTTTTTGGGCAGAAGCAGTCAACACTGCTTGCTATGTTCAAAATAGGGTTTTGGTTGTCAAATCTCACAATAAGACATCATATGAGCTTTTTAGAGGTAGAACTCCTGCAATAGGATTTCTTAGACCTTTTGGATGTCATGTGACAATTTTAAATACCTTAGACCATCTTGGAAAGTTTGATGGTAAAGCAGATGAAGGATTCTTAGTTGGATATTCTCTCAATAGCAAAGCTTTTAGAGTATACAACTCAAAAACTAGAAGAGTAGAGGAAAACCTACATGTGGAATTTTTAGAGAATAAATCCAATGTAGCAGGTCAAGGTCCTAATTGGCTATTTGATCTAGAATCTCTAACCCATTCTATGAATTATGTGCCTGTTGTTGCAGAAACTAATGATCTTTCAGGTTCACAAACAACAAATGAGACAGGGTTATACAAGGAGACAAATCAAGATCATGTATGGATGCCAATCAGTACCAATGTGGCTTCAACTTCAACAAATGATGAATCTTCTTCTGGTAAAGCTAAAGAAGATGTTGAAGATGAACACAAGGAAGATGGAACCAAGGAACAGGAGAATGTTTCTACTGATGATGGTACTGCTGAGACAAAGCATTCTACTGCTAGGCTTAATTTTTTTGCTGCTAGGCCAAATGTTTCTACTGCTGGCCCTTCAGACTCAAATGAAGCAGATTTCTTAGATAAAGAGGTGGATTTGAGCAATATCACACCTAACTATCAAGTTCCTTCTACCCCACACACCAGGATTCACAATGTCCACTCCCTAGAAAATGTGATTGGAGATGTACAATCAGGTGTGAAGACAAGACAAAAACTGATGTCTTCAGACCAACAAGGGCTTCTTGATGCCCTTTATGCTTCAAAGCAGCATGAGTTTTCAAACTCTTGCTTGTTTGTATGTTTTATCTCTCAGGAAGAACCAAAGAACATTCTTAAAGCCCTAGATGATTCAAGCTGGGTGGAAGCTATGCAAGAGGAGCTTCTTTAGTTTAAGATTCAGAAGGTTTGGGTGCTGGTTGATTTACCTAAAGATGAAAAGGTAATTGGCACTAGATGGGTTTTCAAGAATAAAAGGGATAAAAAGGGCATAGTGATTAGGAATAAGGCTAGATTAGTAGCTCAAGGGTACACACAACAAGAAGGTATAAACTATGATGAGGTTTTTGCTCCAGTAGCAAGACTTGAGGCAATTAAGATTTTCTTAGCTTATGCTTCATTTATAGGCTTCACAGTTTATCAAATGGATGTCAAGAGTGCTTTTCTATATGGTACTATTGAAGAAGAGGTGTATGTCTCACAACCTCTAGGTTTCATTGATCCTGACCATCCAGAAAAAGTGTACAGAGTAGTTAAGGCTCTTTATGGCCTTCATCAGGCACCTAGAGCATGGTATGAAAAACTAGCTTCCTACTTATTAGAAAATGGATTTCAAAGAGGCAAGATAGATCAGACATTATTCATCAAAAAGCACAAGAGTGATCTTTTGCTAGTATAGGTGTATGTGGATGATATCATCTTTGGATCTACAAGGAAGGAGATGTGTTTGGAGTTTAAGAAGCTTATGCATGATAAGTTTCAGATGAGTTCCATGGGGGAACTTACATTCTTTTTGGGTCTGCAAGTTAAGCAATCTAGTGAAGGCATACTTATTAGTCAAGATAAATATGTTGTAGAGATACTTAGAAAATTTCAATTTGCTGATTCAAAAATGGCAAGCACACCAATGGACTCTGAGAAGCCACTTCTTAAAGATTTAGATGGAGACAATGTAGATGTACACACTTACAGATCTATGATAGGTTCTTTGATGTATCTCACATTATCAAGACCTGACATCATGTTCTCTGTTTGTGGTTGTGCAAGATTTCAAGTAACTCCAAAGGTTTCTCATTTAACATCAGTCAAGAGGATTTTTAGATATCTCAAGGGTCAACCTAGGTTGGGTCTATGGTATTTAAGGGAATCACCTTTTGACTTGGTAGCATTTTCGGATAGTGATTATGCTGGTGCTAGCTTGCACAGAAAGTCAACAACTGGAGGATGTCAATTCCTTGGGTGTAGACTTATCTCATGGCAGTGTAAGAAGCAAACAATTGTGGCTACTTCAACAACTGAAGCGGAATATGTAGCTGCTGCAAGTTGCTGTGGTCAAGTCCTATGGCTTCAAAACCAACTTCTTAACTATGGGTATGAACATTGAACAAAAGAAGTTTCAAGTGAAATGGAAGCAGCAGAATGATGATATTAGTTGCTGACATAATAGGTTTATGATGGACTGAGTTTGGGAATTCATTAACAAAGGTTAACACCTAAGTTAATTGATTCTTTAAAACTTCTTTCTTGAAACCTAGTTATCATGTTTCACATTGACTTGATGGCTTAGTTGGTCAGATAGTAACTGACTCAACTCACTTTCTATCATTTTATACTTTTAAGTATAATGAGCAAGTCTAAGAACATCTGATAGAAAGAACAGCTAGTAAAAGTGAATCTAACACTTGTTTTAGAGGCAACAATTGCTATGAGCTGGAAACCCTGTCAAGAAAGCCTTTTGAATAGGTTTATCTTTACACAGGCAGTTATTTATAACTGAAAAACATTGGTTCTCACACAACCAGAGGTTGCTTTAAACCGAATTCTAGATTAAGTGTCTGTTACATACTTAATCCCTTCAAAATGGTTGAAAGCAGTATGATTTTTCTATAATAAAATCATGAACATACTGCTAATTCAAAAGTTTCTTAAAAAGGATTTTCAAAGGGACTCAGTAAAACCATCCATTGATGGATAATTAGTCAATGCCCCATGAATCACCTCTCATAGGAGTTAACACACATAGAAGTGATGAGGGCAGCACATAAACTCTTAAGGTATTGATGGCTTCATGTACAATATTGCCTGAAAACAAGTTCACATTGGTAGATCAGATAATGATGGAATGATGGTGAGAGATCTTCCAAACAGGGGAGGATAAAATGTTATTTGCATCTCAGGGGAGGAAATATCTCAGGAGAGGAAATAAAGCCCAAGGAAGATTAACCAAATGTAAGAGAGGAAAAGACAAGAGCATACAAGATGATGACATGGAGGTAGAAAATGACAAGAGCAGAGCTGCATCTGGAGTATTATATATATTCAGAAGGGATGAGGCATTCCCAAGGAGAAAGTTCTATCTAGGTCAATCTCAGTTCACTACGTGTTTTCATCACTTGCAAAGGCATGCTGATAGATGATTTCACTTGTTGAAACAAGCATCCAAGATACACAGCACCATTGCCTCTTATAATTCCTCCATCCAAAGAAATTGCACCATCTTTTAGGCAAGAATGAAGCTTGAAGATTGGTATTGATATTGTTAAAGTCAGTCAAAGAAAGCAGATGAGTTAGACAGATAGATATTTAGTCTTACAGAAAACAAGAAAGCTCAGATCAAGGGTCTGACTATGAAGTGTTTGAAAGATCCTCACAATCAGAAATTCAATTCAGAAGAAACATGTTGATTTAGGAAAAACAACAAGTTTAGGGGAGGATTGTTGGGAATTAAATGTTCTGAAGATTAGTATCATGAACTACACATTCACAAACTTAGTTCTGCTCAAGGAAATTCACTAAGTATGATTCTACTGCTAGTGTATTTCATTGTGCTGCTAGCGTTAGAGATTCTACTGCTGAATGATGTTACTGCTAGTGAAGATGATTCTGCTGCTGAGTAGATAACTATTGTTTATTCTACTGCTGAGAAGATAAGTATAGAAAGATATTATGTGTACTAAAGTCAATTATACACGGTAGATAATATCTTACCCCATGTGATCAGTCATTATGTTATATTCTCAGAACAAGTTGTAATCTAAGATACATGTTGTATCTTAATGACTGACACACTCAACATAAGCTAGCTAGTAGTTCGACAAGACTTAACAATATTGTAAAGATCTCTCTTGGACTATAAAAGAGAGATCTTAGCTTAGTCATAGTAACGTGTGTTTTTCAAGCGACTAACTTAAGTGATTCAAATAGCTAGAACTCCAAGAACATAGAACAAACACAACAATTGCATATCAAACCTTTTTATTATTCTCAATAATATTAATCGTTTGGTGATATACTTTTCTGTGTTCCTTGTTATTCACACAAGCATAATCGTTCCATTTCCATAACCAAAATAAACCTTCTAAGTGTGGTTAAGTAGATTCCGCATACTTAATCATATTAACTCAAAAGTATCACATACACAAAGTTACAAAGGACTAACACCCTTTAAGTGTAAAGATTCCTTCACAAGTTACAATGTTTTGTCTGTATAATTATTAACAACATAAATCAGTAATCATTTACTATGTTTGTCTTTGTCTAATCTCAGTATACATGTGTTGTCGATCGTAATATAAAGTTGCCCATTCGGATGCATCGGCAACTCTGAACGCCCTTCATTGTGGGTGAGTATCCGGAAGTGGTGAATTTTCGTCTAGCGTCAGATAAATGAAGTGAGCACAGTCTTCATCCCCCACATGGGCAATCACAAGGGGGCCAGTTCCTTGTGATAAATATGGAGCGAAAAAAAGCAGAAAACACGTATGACTTTGTCGCTCGGATATAAATACAACAGGCTGGTTAATCACTGAAGCAATAGCCAACCCCGTGTTTGGCATACTCATCTAGTAGTCTCGCGGTGCAAATCCATCTTCGAACCAGTTTACTGATCTCCGAAGTTGGTCAAAGTAATTTTGCCACCACATACTTATGTAAAAGGTACTATTAGTGTTTAACTCTTGCAATAACCACATTCGAACATCGCGCCACCTTTCTTCGTGTTGACCAATACCGTGGGCAACGCACCGAAACCCACAATTTCCATCACCTCGCACATTATAAATACTTATGATGTATCGACGGAAAATCTCTGGAATCTGCTCAATCAAATACTCGCTAACTGCATCTCCAACGTATAACCTGTGTCTTATACTCTGTTCAACTCTAGGATCGTATATCCCTCTCACCTTCTTTAACATATTTTTCTTGACAAACGACGACATTTTGTCAAAAACACTCTTGAATTGTTGTATGTCATCTTCACAAGAAGGATCATCGTCAGGTTCACAAGAAGGACCATCTTCATTATTGATACTAGGCCACGGAACAGATAGGGTTCTCCAAAAAAATATCAACTGTATCCAGTGGAATGGCCATTTCTGCATTCATTAAAAGTGACTTATATAAATTACTGATATTAATGGGGAAAATAACTTGATAGTCATAAATTTAATATACTTACTATGAATTTGATAGTAAAGCAGTTCGTGAAAGCATGGTAGCCCATAAACTAACCGCAACTGATGACTACAATCTTGGGCGTCGATCGACAGTTGGAGTTCATCGAACATGAGTTCCAAAGCATATTTGGAAACTTTATACCATAATTCTGCAAATAGTGGTATATTACATTTATTCATTCTCTCGTTTTTGCTTCTATTAAAAGTTTCCTTTATCGCAGTTTCTTGCGCAACGAGAATCTTATCGATCGAACTCAACAACGTGCCTAAGTTGGACTGTGTGCTGCCCAAGTATAATTTCAACAACGAGTGTTAACACTCAACTCTGCATGTTGTTGACTGGCCGTAGCTACGATATTGATCGGTAATAAACGCGAGAAACATGTCTGAATAACCTTGCAGCTAGTTATTCAGATACGAATAAATATCAGAAAAAAACAATGAATTAATAAAAAGTCATTCGGGTACTTATTTATTAAATAATAAAAACAATTAATTAATAATTAAGTACCTGCATGTTCGACCAATAACTGTTGTAGGTGTTGATAATAATGCGTGAATATGCCGCGTATCGGAGCTTTAACCATCCAATCCCATGTTCCTTTAATGGACTCATACTCCTTTAGCGAATTGCATCTATTTCTGCAATACTGAAGCACATTTTGTGAAATGTGCCACTGACAGAGTAATTTGTTTGCGTTCGGGAATTCTTCTCTGCATGCCCCAACCAACGCTAAATCTCTGTTAGTGATGTTAACACGCAGGTAATATTTTTCGTCTATCACCTCCTTCACACATTGCAATACCCATTGAAAATTAGGCCCCTTTTCTTTGTCCAAAAAACAAAACGCCATTGAAAATGTTTTGTTTGTTGAAGTTAATCCGACAATTTCAAAAAATGGCAATTTAAACAACGTGGTATTGTATGTTGAGTCCATTAGCATGATTTCAGGGAATGTATACCATAGAGCATATGACATGGGGTGAACAAAAAATAGTTCCTCAAGCTCATTATGCTCATTTATCCTCTCGTAATATGTATACCCTGAATGCATCAAATGTGAGTAAAGGACTTAGATTGGAGTTCTATGACCTATTAGGGCTCCACGGATCTTACTTTGTGCGTTATATATAGTTTTAATGCTAGACACGTTATCCGGATTACGCTCCTTTATTGACGAAAATATATGACGTGGTGGTATGTGATACTCTGTCAATTGTTGCACCAAACTGAACTCATCATCCTTTAATCGCATTGCATATGGGAAACCATGCAACGACTCTGCAAAATCATGATTATGCCTATCACACTTCACCCTCAACCTCCAAAAATCTTGTGTTTTAGAATATTTCGCCACTAATTTGAATGGACAATCGGTTTTAGTGGTACTGGTTTGCCGTTTAATTTCATCTTCTAAAACTTCCCGTTCATACTTCCCACCCTTTGAACACCCACAAATGATTGCGTACAAATACCCCTTCTCTGATTTGGTTCTTTTTTTAACAATAACAAAACCGATCCCTCGAGCTATATTTTGCACCCAATCAGTTAGTTGCTCGGGAGAATTGAACACTTCAAAATACATTAAAACTTTTACAACTTTTATTTTTTAACAAATTACTTTATTTTTTTTAACTTTTACAACTTTTATTTTTTTTAACAACTTTCTTTTTACAAATTTTTTTTAAATTGTCTTAGAAAAAAAAATGTAAAACCGCGTACACCACTCCTACCCACAGACTTACCTTATCCCACCCTACCCCCATCCCATCCTTCTCTACTCTCTGACTCTCTCTTTCTCTCACTCAATCATCCCACCTCTATACTCTATCCTCTCTCTCTCTCTCTCTCTCTCTCTCTCTCTCTCTCTCTCTCTCTCTCTCTCTCTCTCTCTCACACACAAAACTGTGTTCTTGGTGGTTTTGATCTAAAAACTGTTTTTTGACGGTGGTTTTCTTTGTAGATCATAGTGTTATATCTTTTTAGATATTTTTAGATCTAAAAAGTTTGATGGTGAGACAGAGACAGGTATAGAAGGATAGGATGGGGGTGGGATAAGGGTAAGTTTATGGGGGGGGGGGGGTGGGAGTGGTATACTCGGGAGTGGTATACGCGGTTTTACCTTTTTTTAGATCTTTTTAGATCTAAAAAAGATCTGGGAAAAACTCACAGATCTTATGTGGTTTACGCGGTTTTACGTGGTTTACGCACTTTCAACAAACCATCAAGGTTCTTAGATCTTTTTAAAACTGCTTATATTTTTAGATCTTTT
Organism: Artemisia tridentata subsp. tridentata; assembly: GCA_021014915.2. Lineage (NCBI taxonomy): Eukaryota > Viridiplantae > Streptophyta > Magnoliopsida > Asterales > Asteraceae > Artemisia > Artemisia tridentata. Next base: position 258,142,862 of record CP139508.1, on the reverse strand, counting down.
AAGATCTTTTTACTTATAATTTTTTAGATCTATACTCGATATTTTTTATATAACGATTTAGATCGTGATGGTTTAAGTAGTTTGTTGATTTCTTGGTGAAAGGTTCTTAGATCTGTGAACCTTTTTTTTAGATATACTCGTTATTTTTTATATGGTCGACTGATGGTTTTGATGTTCTTGGTTGGTTTTGTGCTTGGTTGATGTTCATAGTTGGTTTTGATGTTCTTGGTTGATGTTCTTGGTTGGTTTTGATGTTCTTGGTTGGTTTTATATGGCCGACTGATGCTTATGTGCTTTGTGCTTGGTTGATGTTCTTGGTTGGTTTTATATGGTCGACTGATGCTTATGTGCTTTGTGCTTGGTTGATGTTCTTGGTTGGTTTTGATGTTCTTGGTTGGTTTTATATGGCCGACTGATGCTTATGTGCTTTGTGCTTGGTTGATGTTCTTGGTTGGTTTTATATGGTCGACTGATGCTTATGTGCTTTGTGCTTGGTTGATGTTCTTGGTTGACTGATGCTTATGTGCTTTTTGCAGGGTTTTGTACTTGGTTGATGTTCTTGGTTGGTTTTATATGGTCGACTGATGCTTATGTGCTTTGAGCTTGGTTGATGTTCTTGGTTGATATTCTTGGTTGGTTTTGATGTTCTTGGTTGATGATGGTTTGTTAAAACTGCTTATTATTAAAATAAGCATTTGTGATGGCTTATTATCAAATAAGGAGGTGTTCTGGTGTTCTTGGATGGTGATGGTTTGTTGAAACTACTTATTATTAAAATAAGCATTTGTGATGGTTTGTTGAAACTGCTTATTATCAAATAAGCAGTTATGATGGTTTGTTGAAACTGCTTATTATTAAAATAAGCAGTTGTGATGGTTTGTTGAAACTGCTTATTATCAAATAAGCAGTTGTGGTGGTTTGTTGAAACTGCTTATTATTAAAATAAGCAGTTGTTTTCTAAACTTGGTTTTTTAAAATGGTTTCTTAAAAAAACCGAGATACGGCGATGATGATAAAAAAATAAAACTTGTTTTGATTGGTATGGCATAACTGAATGGACGGTAAAGTGAGTTTTTTCCACTTTGCAACCTTCAAATTTGCAGCCAAAATGATAAAACGATAATAATCTGAGCCTATTAAAAATCTCGATGTTTTTAACGTTTTTTATGCATGTAATATTGAAAAAGCGTAAAATTTATTATTACCTCTTCTGTGTAAAATGGTGAACTCGACATTTTCCGAAGCCAAAGATATTTGTTGTAGTGTTTGTGCCAAATTGATTGTGTTTCACTTGCAGGTTTGTGAAATCTGATTGTGTTTCACTTGTGTTGTGTGAAATCTGCTTGTGTTTCACTTGGTTATAAAAATGAGTGTTGTGTGAAATCTGCTTGTGTTTCACTTGGTTATAACAATGAAATGGAATCTAACTTGACATAAAGTTTGACACAAAGCCTGTGAAATCTGCTTGTGTTTCACTTGGTTATAGCAATGAAATAGAATCTAACTTGACATAAAGTTTGATACAAAGCCTGACATGCTGAAATAAAAACGTGAACGGGGAGAATCTTAAGGCGATGATGATGTATTTACTACAAAACTTTGCAACCTTCAAATCTGAGCCTATTAAAAGTCTCAATATTTTTCGATTACGTTTTCTTTTCAACATAACACAAAAAAGAAAACATGGAGGGAACAAAATAAAAAAAACTTAAATACTAAAAAAAATAAAATGTGTGTGACAAAAAATAAAACGTAAATGGGGTATGCTATTAGTAGAAGAGAAAAAAGAAAAAGAAAAAAATACAGACATAATAAGATAAAACGTACAGACATGGTAGGGGGAGGTGGTAGGGGGGTTTGTATAGTAGCCCCCCTAAATTATTTTGTGTTTTTTATTGTTAAATTTAGGGTTTTGATATTTTGTGGTTTGAGGTGATTTGCACACTCTTTATTTTGATTGGGATACTTACTGTACAAGTATATAGAGCATATTGTAAACATTGTACAACTATATGTTATGCCTAAAATAGAGTGTCTCAATCAAAACCTTGAGTGTGCAAATCAATTCCCTTTGTTAAGATCTAGGTACAATGTGAGACGAATAACACTTATTGGTGTGTCATTTCATCGCCACTTCATCAACTCCCTAATAACTAAAGGAAAAGGAAGTGATTGTCATACTCATAATATAAGTAAAACACCCTCTCTAACAAAAAGAGCAAGACCTTGATCAAGTGGTTAACACCCTTTCCTCTGGAGACAGAGGTCAAGGATTCGATCCTCACCCCTTGCAAGGCCGGAGGTCTTTTTTTACATTTGGTAAAACCGGAAGCAGCCTCTCTACCTTAGGTAGGGGTAAGGCTTTCTACGTCTCAACCTCCCCCATACACCGTGGAAGACGGTATTGGGAGTTACTTTTTTTTTTTTTTTTTTTTTTTTTACCATCTCTAACAAAAGAAAGAAAATAATAATAATAATAATAATTAACACTTGTTGGGGGCAACACTTTTTTGTTTTCCATTTTTTTTATACAAACTCAGTTTAAACTAAAATTCAAATACAATATTTTAAAAAACTATACGAAATACAAATACATAAAAACTAAAAAGTATGATACTACAAATATTAAAATTACGATAAAATATAACAAATATTAAAACTACGATACGACAAATACTAATTTGAGCCAAAATATTATGCTCGGATCTCGTCTTTGATCTTTTTGATGCCCACCGCATCTTCTGGTCTCATCCCCTCGGTGCTAAAATTAAGAAACTTTAATTCCTCGAATTATTTCGAGTGTCGATAAAATCAAGTTTTTTAGCACGTTCTTGTCGCAACTCTTCTTGGACCAATTCCTTGAAAGCTTCTCTACTAGACGAAGATCCCGCCGACGCGTAGAGTCCGATTTCTGACTATAGGAAGGTCTTGGCTTCTCGGGAGGACATGGTATTGTATCATCTCGAAATAGCTCGTTCGGTTCTTCAACGTCATCGGCTGTACGAACGCGTCTTCCGGGTTGAACGACTTTGGCATCACGCCATTTATGGTGATCTTTCAAGACCTCCTGTAACACCCCGTGAACGATACGACTTAAAACATGAAATTTTTTTTGCAAAAAGTACACCCGAAAACTGACCCACTGTCACTCTTTTACAAGCTGACAAAAATCTATAAACACCAGGACCTTTAGACTATTTTTAAACGAAACTAGACTCAATTACCTTCGAAATGACGGGTGGCACGACCCGTGACGACTTACGGTTAAAAAAATGTGATTTTTTGAAAACCGACAAAATCTGTCCACAATTTCACTTTCAAACCGAAATTTGGAGTTTTGGTTCCAAATCTCACATCCAAACCGAAATTCGGAAGTTTGGTTCCAAATTTCACTTCCAAACCAAAATTTATCCGTTTTCATAATAAACAACCCATGCTACCTTATTTCCACACCAAACTCACTCAAGCCGTTAACATATCATACTAAATCGTTTAAATAATCAATCAACTCGTTTGTTACCCAAAAATGGGTAAAAACACACTTAACCCAAACACCCCTTAAACCATGAACATAAACACTTAAACTCGTATATAAGGCGAACCGTTAGACATACTTTACCGTAACCAAAAAAGACATAATTTTGACTCTTGACTACACATAACAAACCAATAAAAGACCAACGGGGGTTTAACTTTGACATTGAGCTCAGTACCTATCTAAGCTTCTAAACGATTTCTACCTTCTAACTTGAGTTCCATTCCTCAAGTCTAATCCGAGCCAAGGCATATCCAACGCACATAACCTACAAAACGTTAGACACTTAAACCGTAAGCTTTCGCTTAGTAAGTAACCCAACATAAAACATATATCATACACACGTTACCACATAAGCATTATAAACACATAATTGCTTCAAACCAATATATATTCAATCCTTTTCACACATAACATCATAAAGTAAGCCATTAACAATCCACAACAATCATGATCAACTACATACGTTATTTAGTCCAAAGCAAACAAGCTAATATGCTCTTAATCCAAATTCACTAGCCACCATTTCCAAATTTACAACCATTTCTTATTCCAAGACTTATGCTCTTACACAATCATAATACATATATAATAAATACACATATAACATATATTTTAGTGCAAGTTACTTACCTTCAATCCAAGCTAGTTACCAACCCTAATAATCAACATCATCATCATCATCATCATCATCATCATCTTCTTCTTCATACTTCCTAAGCCATATAATGATCATCATCTTCTTCTTCATACTTCCTAAGCCATATTCATTATAATACTCATTAACTTAATAAGCCATAACAAAGACAAAGGTTAAACAACCTAATAACACACTCCAAATCCTTTTATGATTGATGAGTGTGTAAATACTCATCATTTTACACCCATAAAAGACACAAAAATGACCAAAAACACCCAAATATATTGCAGATATCCTTGGTTTTGTGTTTTTATGTGTTTCAGGTACAAAGGATTGAAAACGGAGCGAAAATGGACATTTTTGGATCTTCTCGACAATATTGGTGCATTTGATCATGTGAAGACGGAGTCAAAGTCAAATCCGGGGTTTAGCATTGGATTAAGCTTGGAAAAACGAACCCGACACCAAAACCTATTTTTACCATTTACCTTAACCCTAATTACCCTAATTACCTAAAACTAATAAATCCCTAAAACCAAATACCTTAAACCTAAACCCAAAATAAACTAAACCTTAACCCAGCCAAACCGTTTGAACCCCCTTGGTGACCCAGGCCAAAAGTCAAATAATAAAAAAGACGGGGTCAAACTCATCACTGCCTTTTATCCCTTTCCCCTTTCCCGCCATTGGAACCCAGCTAATCACCCAACACCATCATCACCCCTACCCTTGCTATCTCCGCTTACACACTCAACCTCCCCCTCCTGCTACCCTTCACATGTTACCATCTTCACGTGTTAACCACCTCAAATGCCAGGTTGGCAATCCACAACTCTATTTGGGCGCCAAAGTGATATTAAGGGCTGTGATCATCTCTACTTTAATCCAAAGGTGGGATTTAATCCCAAGAAGCACAGAAGGAGTTCAAAGGCAGTTTTACCTCAGAAAAGAAACACAAAGTGTGGAAGACCCTTAGTTTTATTTTTAGTATAAATAGGAGTCTCTTGTAAGCCATATAGCAGAAAATTAGTGAGTAGTTTTTATCTTTAGTTTTAGTTTTAGTTTAACTCAGTTTCAAATTAAGTTTCAGTTGTAATTCTAAGCTTGTACTCAGTTTTTCTTAATTAATAGAATTTCCCAGTTCACCTTTAATTCCTGTTTTCTATTTCGAATCCTGTTTATGCAAGTTATTTTCAAAACAAAACCTCAAGCTTCAATAAGCTTAGTTCTCAGTGGCTTATACTCATTCTAGCTTCTATAGCTATTAATGAGTTGTTTAGGATCAGTTTCAAACATCAACAATCAAGTACCTTAGCATGACTGTGGAAAGCATATTGGAAGTGGCCTGCAATGGATGGGGCCAGATGGATTTTTACTAGCTTGTTGTAAAACAAGCTAGAGCTTGTAGCTGCCTTAAATGGTGCCTCTGTTCAGCTGAGGCAAAAGTGAGTTTCAAAGTTCTAATTGTAGCTTAAATTTGCATTTTATAGCATAACCAGTTTAGATATGTTTTTATAAGCTCATCACTGTTCTTTTAGCTTGTTTAATTCATATATGAGCTTATTATAATAGTTGTTATCAATTTGTAGATTGTTACCTCATATTTCAAATTTTGTTCTAAGAATCTGTCATAAAAGTACATTATAGGTTAGACTTGAAATTTGTTGCTCAATTCTATGTTTCTGAGCTTTATTCAGCTTATTACACCACAATATAAGCTCATTTAAAAGTCTCATGGCTTAATTCAATTAGTTGCTTCATTAAAGTTCAAAACTGATTCATTAAGTGGTGTTTGGTTTAGTGTTGATCTCTGTGTTCCTATCTGTTTCTAGTGTCACATTCAGCTTAGACAATTCATATAGGAGTTATATAGTATAGTTAAGGCATAAAATTCATAAGTAATTAGATAAAAAGTCAAAACCATCTTCAATCTTGATTTATGCATACTCAGTTAGGTATTTAGGTTGCATAATCAGTCACATATGTGCATTAGTTGTTAAGTTAGCTTAATCTAGTTTCATTATAGCTTAATATTGCATATTCAGTAATCCAGGATCCATAAAAGCTCATTTTAGTCAAACTTGCAATAACCATCAAAAGTCAAATTTACCAAAAACCTGTCCAAACAGTCCTTCATACCAGATCATTTTCAGTACTTAAATGGTTTTCAAAATCTAAAAACAGTTGTTTTTATGTGTTATTTGGTTGATTTTGTTGATCCGTTTGTAGCTTTTAGGGGTTAGGTTGCTGATTCACTAGCTTATTTTTAAGCTCAAAAGTGCCTACTTGGGCTGTTTTGAGTATGCAGTTTTTTTTTTTTTTTTGCTAAAAGTGTCTGAGTTGCACTGCTTATTTGCTTGGCTTGTATCTACTGATCTAGTTGATCTCAGTGCTTAATTATTGGTTTACAAGATGTTTGTAGTACCAGCTTGAAGTTTATGAGTTTTATTTTCAATTTATAGCTTATTAGATAGCTTAAAAACTGTCTGCAAAAGCCCCACTTGGACTGATCAAAGTCTGCAATCAGTAATTGTGTTCTTTGAGCATCTGATCTAGAGTTTTTTTAGATAAGCTATTGAGGTTAACTTTTGGGCATATTTGGTTTATAAGTAGCATTTGAGATAAGCTTTGAGTTCCTGTTCTTAGATTTTCCCAAATATCTTTCCTAGCTTATAGATCAGCTGAAAATTGGCTGTTGAGTCATTTTGAATCTGTCATTAGTAGTCAGCTGTTCAGCAGCTTATTAGCTTATTTCATGAGCTTATTAGATCTTATTCAGTTGATTTGAGCTTTAATCTGTTTGATGATCTGTTTCTGAGCATTTGATAATTTTTAGTAATCATTAGCTTATTTTTGTGCTTATTCCCAACTGCTTATTAGCCCAATTTGCTTATTATGGGTTAGATAGCTTCTGATTTTATTTTTCCTAGATTAAGAAATAAATTTTAGATTTACCTGCAAATTTTTAGATTTTTCCAAAGTCATTTGCTATTTTTAAATCATTTAAATAGTTTCTTTTAGTTTTTAATTCATAATAAATAATTTAAAAGTCAAAAAAAAAAAAATCTTTTTTTCAAAATTTTCTTTTGTAATTTAGATTTTAGGAAAAATAATTTGGAACTTGTAGGATTAGTATTTCTTAGATTTCAGTTTTAGTCTCGCGTTTTCCCGTCTTTTAAATTACGTAATTGCTTTCTTTGTGTTTAGTTTATTTATGCTTTGTAGATTTGAATGTTTAAGTTTACCTTAGCCTATTTATGCTTCCCGTAGTTGTAAATTTAATCAAAATCCAAAATCTCTCCATTTTCGTATTTCAAACACGATTCACAAACCCGATTTCACAAATTCCATTCATCCTTCGTCGGGGATAACGAACCGGGTCACACATACTCCACTTGTGTTTCCTTGAAAAAATAACATGTTGATCACAACGAATCAATTTTTGGCGCCGCTGCCGGGGAAGGTTGTAGTGAATTTTAAAATCTCGATTGTCGATTCGTGTTTTATAAACCAATCTTTGTGAATGTTTATAGTATTTTTGTGAATATTTTCTAAAATAAAAAAAAAAAAAAAAAAAAATCCAAAAAATATTTTCATCTTCAAATTTGGTTTTCTTTTTAAACTTTTGTTTCTTTTTGGTGTATGAACACCCGTTCTTCTACACCCGATCTTATTTCACCAGTTTCCAATCCCGAAAGAATTATTCGTCGAGGTCGACGTCTTGATTTTCAAGACGACGAAGAAATGGCGGACAATCGAACAATGGCCGAAATGCTCCAAGCACCCACCGAGGGTTACGGAGATGCCATCATTTTACCACCAATCAATTCTGATCATTTCGAATTGAAGACACCTTTGATTCAACTCGTGTCTACAAATCAATTCCACGGGTTTGACCGTGAAGATCCATATGCACACATCCGTTGGTTCAACAAGTTAACCTCGACCATTAATTACAAGGATGTGCCGCAAACAGCTATCAAATTGATGCTATTTCCGTTTTCACTCGATGGGGCAGCCCGGATTTGGCTGGAAAAAGAACCCCCTCGATCCATCGAAACTTGGGAAGATCTCGTACAAAAATTTGTCAATTTTTTCTTTCCACCGTCAAAGACGACTAATCTAAAGAATGAAATTTCGGGATTTCGTCAAGGTTTCGATGAAAACTTCGGAGAGGCATGGGAACGATTCAAGGATCTTCTAAGAAAATGCCCACATCATGATTTCACGGAATTGCAACAAATAAACACGTTTTATAATGGGTTGAATGGAAATGATCAAGATTCTTTAAACGCAGCTGCCGGTGGCAATATCTTGAATCGTCGACCTAAAGATGTGATTGAAATTTGTGAAAATAAGTCAAAAGTTCCTATTTCTCGAAACAAAGTGAATGTTCCTATCACTCAAGCTTCTTCATCCGGTAACTCATCAGAGATAGCCGCACCGTTAGCCGCTCTAACGGATGTAATTCGTTGCATGATGAAGGAAGTAAAAGAAATTAAGAGTGAAATTCACAAACCGGAACAAATCAAAGCCGTAAACAAAGTGTGTGAAACTTGTGGTGGCCCGCATGCGTATTATGATTGTCAAGCAACCGATGCTTCTTTTTACCAAGCTCCTGTAGCAGCCGTAAATTACAATCAATACCGACCGCAAGCGGAAACTCATTACCGAGCACCAAATGCTATGGTACCACCTGGTTTTCCACCCGTGCAAAATCAAAATAATCAAAACCGCTTTGTTCAAAATCAAGGTCAAAACTTTAACAATTCTCAAAATTTCAATCAAAACCGCAACAATTTCAACCAACCTTGCCAACCTCCAACTCAACAAGTTTATCAACAACCTCCTCAAGCTCCTTTGACAAATGACTTCGTGAAAATTACTGAGTCAAGCATACGTTCAATGCAAACTCAAATTAATAACATGAAAGTCGAGCTGAGGAAGGAAATTGATACTACTATGTCTCGTCAAACAAATGAGTTGAAGAATATGATGAGCAGTTTCATGAACATGAATATGAACATGAACCAAGCTTCTTCATCTTTCGGAGGACTTCCGAGCAATACCATTCCTAATCCTAATGCTGAGTAGAAAGCCGTCACCACTCGAAGTGGTAAGACGCATAATAGACCCTCGACTGCTATGCCCCCTCCCCCGAGGGAAGTGAATCGAGATACCGAGGTGACAACAGACACGGTGCATTTTTCAAGCCCATGAAGTACCGCACACGTCCAACCTCCAGATGTCCAAACTCAAGTTCCGGAACCCGATGTTCCGAAGACCAATCCTAAGCCTTCAATTCCATATCCTTCAAGGCTTAATGAACAAAAGCTCCATGATAAAACAAATCAACAAATGGAGAAATTCTTTAAAATCTTCAATGAGTTGCACTTTGACATAAGCTTCGCAGATGCTCTCGTTCTTATGCCCAAGTTTGCATCTACACTCAAAAGTTTGCTAAGCAACAAAGATAAGTTGGCTGAGATGGCAAAGACCCCGCTTAATGAGCAATGCTCGGCGGTTCTCCTCAAAAAGCTTCCCGAAAAGCTCGGAGACCCCGACAAGTTTTTAATCCCATGTGATTTCTTGGGGATGGTTCAGTGCTCAGCCTTGGCCGATCTTGGCGCAAGCATTAACCTTATGCCACTCTCGGTATGGAAGAAATTATCTCTTTCGAAGCTTACATCGACTTGCATGAAACTCGAGCTAGCGGACCGTACTATAACTCATCCGCTTGGAATAGCCGAGGATGTCGTTGTGAAAGTAGGAAAGTTCCACTTTCCCACTGATTTTGTTGTGGTAGACTTTGATGCCGATCCTCGAGTTCCACTCATTTTGGGTAGAGCTTTCTTAAGAACGAGTCGTGCTCTCATTGATGTATATGCTGAAGAGTTAACCATTCGTGTTGAAACTGAAGAAGTCACGTTTAACATCAATCAAGACTCTAAACCTCGAACCACCAAAGGCAACGTTGCTACGGTGAATCAAAAATCTAATCTCGCAATTGCTTCCAAAAGAAGTGATTCGATACTTTCAAGATTTGAGGTTAAGAGTACTTCAAATAAACGTGCTGAACTTAAAGCTATGAAAATTACCCTGGGCACAAGCAAATGGTTTGAGAAATGTGCTGGGGAAGTAAAGAGTGTTTTTGATTAAGATGAACAAGAACCGGAGACCACAACGGAAGTGGTGGAAATTGCTAGCTCTAAGAGCACACCACTTGTCCCACCTCCGGAATCGGTTTGTCGTATCGAGATTGTTGAGGGAACTAAAAATTCCACTCCTATTTCTGCACCAATCATTTCCGACTCTTCCATTACTTCTCCTCCGATTGAGGGAAGTGATATCTATATGGAAGAGCTCAAGATGTTCTTATTTGATGCTCCAATTTCGCCGGAAATTGTTGAGCCCGATGGTGATCCGGGGGGAGATGCTCCGTTATTAGAAAAAATGATGTTTGATGAACCATTATTTTCCCTCCCCCCCGAAGGAAGTTGTTAAAAATAAGCCGTCAGATCCTCCGGAGCTCGAGCTCGAGGATTTTGTTCCCGAATATGAGAGTTTCATCTTTGATACGGCTGAAGAGAGTGGTGGCAATCCCACTTCTCATTCTGATTTTTCTCTCCCGGCTTATGAAGCCTTTTCTTTTGACATCGATCTTTTGGAAGAGACGAGTAGTGGCAGTACCACTTCTCATGCTTATATCTCTCTTCCCGAGTATGACTCATTTCTCTTTGATAAAAATGATCCGGTTATCTTCGAAGAGTTCTTCGGTGAACTCTCTCAGCCGGAATTTGATCATTTTTATTTCGAGATTGAGAATGACTCTAGTGTGGGGGGAGATGTTATTGATTATAAGGATTTGGTTCTTGAAGATTTCATCCCGACCCTCCCTCCCGTTGAAGACGATATGGCCTTTGATGATGAAGAGTTTATTATGATAATCATTAAAATCTTGCTTCTCTTCATCACATATGGTGTGATCTCTCTTTCCCTTTTCTCCTTCGGGAATGAGGACACCATTTTTGACCCCGGTATCATCCTTAATAGTTTTCACTATTAAAAATACCGCGGGTTTATCTAATCGGTGTGGAACTTTCATTAAATTCAATGTTTATCCAAACCATTTGAATGAAAGTCCGATGGAGATTGTTTCTTCCACTCGCTTCCCCAAGAACCAATGAATTCGGGGTCGAGTCAAGCTAGTGACTCGGTTAACAAAAACATTAGCAACACATGGGTAAACGCCCATGCTTCTGACTTCTTTCTATTTTCTAACACTAAGTGCGGGGGAATTCCTCTGCCGTGCTGTGCTTTTTTGTGTTGTTTGCTCTTATTTTCAGGTTTCCCTGAGATCGTGATGATTGATGCGCCTGTTTTCAATCCAGCCACCCAATATCCGATCTTGTTGCTAACGTTTATCTAGGGATATCTTTTCAACCTTTTTTGTGAAAATGGAGATTTCTGTTCCACACTTGGCTAGTGGTATTACCTTTTTACGTTCTAAGTGGCGGCATAATAGCCGGTACTTTGAATATTGAGGGCAATATTCAATTCTAAGTGTGGGGGGGGGGGGAATTCTCGCGAATTTTGTCACATAAGTACCTTCTAGTTCCCTAGTACCCCCGTTTTTGACCAAAATTTTAAAATTTTTGTCATATATAAAAAAAATAAAAAATAATGTCATCAATAAAAGTGTGTTAGTCTTGATTAGGTTAGAACAAGGGGAATCCCGACTCTGCTAGAGTGTTGATCTAGCTGCTTCCTTAACGTTTAGACTAAGTTTTTACGATTTGTGCAAATGAAAATGCTAAGCGTAGAATAGTTGGTTTTCTTTAGAGCTTATACAAGTAATCTATGGCTTTTCCTCCCAGTAGCTCCTAATCTGACTTAATAAGTGCTTATTTTCAAACTTTTGAACACACAAGATCATTTTTTCATACGATTTTGAAAAATACTAGTTCAAGGCTTTATTTAAACTTCGGAACAAGCATATGTCAGAATAATGCAAAATGAAAGTGAGACGTTGCTTGAATGTTGCAAAAAGTTAAGTAATAAATAAATGTGCTAAAAAGCTAAGGTTCAAGATCGGCCCTTGGATCCTTATTTCCGGAAGGCGTTTAGGTCTTGGCTACCCCTCTTACACCGGCCCTTGGACCCTTAATTCTGAAAGGCGTTAAGGTCTTGGAACTCTCCGTTGTAACGGCCCTTTGATCCTTTATTCTAGGAAGGTGTAAGGTCTTGGTTCCCGTGAAACTCCGTTAGTTTATGTTGCACAAGTAAAAAAAATTAAAAAAAAAAAAAAAAAAAAAAAAAAAAGATGAAAAAATGAAAAGGAAAAAATAAAATAAAATGGAATGATATTGCAAAATGCAATAAAGTTTTGAAACTTGCTTGTTGTAAATTTTAAATCTATCTTTTAACTAGTATTAGTCAAAATTTTATAAAAACATCGATTTTTGTGATCAAAATTTTGAAAATCAAGCGCATTCACCAAACTATAATAAATATGGGAGTGAAAAGTTAAGTCTCGACTTACATAAATTATTAGTATAAGTAGTGTTAGCATTTTACAAAAAACGTTTGCACATTGAGTTTAAGCTTAGTTGGGAGTATAAAAAAGAGAATGACGATTTCAATTCCCTGGAGACACCCATTTTGTGTGAATCCCGTTCCATGATACCATTTTTGAAAATCAAGCATGTTATTTATTTTTGTTCTAGTTTAAATTTCTCGCATTTAATAAAAAATCGAAACGGGGTATACTTGGTTCCTTTCATTACTTCATATGATCGGATTGCTAGGGACTAGCAATAGTTTAGTGTGAGGGATTGATGAGTGTGCAAATACTCATCATTTTACACCCATAAAAGACACAAAAAATGACCAAAAACACCCAAATATATTGCAGATATCCTTGGTTTTGTGTTTTTATGTGTTTCAGGTACAATGGATTGAAAACGGAGCGAAAACGAACATTTTTGGATCTTCTCGACAATATTGGTGCATTTGATCATGTGAAGACGGAGTCAAAGTCAAATCCGGGGTTTAGCATTGGATTAAGCTTGGAAAAACGAACCCGACACCAAAACCTATTTTTACCATTTACCTTAACCCTAATTACCCTAATTACCTAAAACTAATAAATCCCTAAAACCAAATACCTTAAACCTAAACCCAAAATAAACTAAACCTTAACCCAGCCAAACCGTTTGAACCCCCTTGGTGACCTAGGCCAAAAGTCAAATAATAAAAAAGACGGGGTCAAACTCATCACTGCCTTTTATCCCTTTCCCCTTTCCCGCCATTGGAACCCAGCTAATTGCCCAACACCATCATCACCCCTACCCCTGCTATCTCCTCTTACACACTCAACCTCCCCCCTCCAGCTACCCTTCACATGTTGCCATCTTCACGTGTTAACCACTCAAATGCCAGGTTGGCAATCCACAACTCTATTTGGGCGCCAAAGTGATATTAAGGGCTGTGATCATCTCTACTTTAATCCAAAGGTGGGATTTAATCCCAAGAAGCACAGAAGGAGTTCAAAGGCAGTTTTACCTCACAAAAGAAACACAAAGTGTGGAAGACCCTTAGTTTTATTTTTAGTATAAATAGGAGTCTCTTGTAAGCCATATAGCAGAAAATTAGTGAGTAGTTTTTAGCTTTAGTTTTAGTTTTAGTTTAATTCAGTTTCAAATTAAGTTTCAGTTGTAATTCTAAGCTTGTACTCAGTTTTTCTTAATTAATAGAATTTCCCAGTTCACCTTTAATTCCTGTTTTAAATTTCGAATCCTGTTTATGCAAGTTATTTTCAAAACAAAACCTCAAGCTTCAATAAGCTTAGTTCTCAGTGGCTTATACTCATTCTAGCTTCTATAGCTATTAATGAGTTGTTTAGGATCAGTTTCAAACATCAACAATCAAGTACCTTAGCATGACTGTGGAAAGCATATTGGAAGTGGCTTGCAATGGATGGGGCCAGATGGATTTTTACTAGCTTGTTGTAAAACAAGCTAGAGCTTGTAGCTGCCTTAAATGGTGCCTCTATTCAGCTGAGGCAAAGGTGAGTTTCATAGTTCTAATTGTAGCTTAAATTTGCATTTTATAGCATAACCAGTTTAGATATGTTTTTATAAGCTCATCACTGTTCTTTTAGCTTGTTTAATTCATATATGAGCTTTTTATAATAGTTGTTATCAATTTGTAGATTGTTACCTCATATTTCAAATTTTGTTCTAAGAATCTGTCATAAAAGTACATTATAGGTTAGACTTGAAATTTGTTGCTCAATTCTATGTTTCTGAGCTTTATTCAGCTTATTACACCACAATATAAGCTCATTTAAAAGTCTCATGGCTTAATTCAATTAGTTGCTTCATTAAAGTTCAAAACTGATTCATTAAGTGGTGTTTGGTTTAGTGTTGATCTCTGTGTTCCTATCTGTTTCTAGTGTCACATTCAGCTTAGACAGTTCATATAGGAGTTATATAGTATAGTTAAGGCATAAAATTCATAAGTAATTAGATAAAAAGTCAAAAGCATCTTTAATCTTGATTTCTGCATACTCAGTTAGGTATTTAGGTTGTATAATCAGTCACATAGGTGCATTAGTTGTTAAGTTAGCTTAATCTAGTTTCATTATAGCTTAATATTGCATATTCAGTAATCCAGGATCCATAAAAGCTCATTTTAGTCAAACTTGCAATAACCATCAAAAGTCAAATTTACCAAAAACCTGTCCAAACAGTCCTTCATACCAGATCATTTTCAGTACTTAAATGGTTTTCAAAATCTAAAAACAGTTGTTTTTATGTGTTATTTGGTTGATTTTGTTGATCCGTTTGTAGCTTTTAGGGGTTAGGTTGCTGATTCACTAGCTTATTTTTAAGCTCAAAAGTGCCTACTTGGGCTGTTTTGAGTATGCAGTTTTTTTTTTTTTTTGCTAAAAGTGTCTGAGTTGCACTGCTTATTTGCTTGGCTTGTATCTACTGATCTAGTTGATCTCAGTGCTTAATTATTGGTTTACAAGATGTTTGTAGTACCAGCTTGAAGTTTATGAGTTTTATTTTCAATTTATAGCTTATTAGATAGCTTAAAAACTGTCTGCAAAAGCCCCACTTGGACTGATCAAAGTCTGCAATCAGTAATTGTGTTCTTTGAGCATCTGATCTAGAGTTTTTTTAGATAAGCTATTGAGGTTAACTTTTGGGCATATTTGGTTTATAAGTAGCATTTGAGATAAGCTTTGAGTTCCTGTTCTTAGATTTCGCCAAATATCTTTCCTAGCTTATAGATCAGCTGAAAATTGGCTGTTGAGTCATTTTGAATCTGTCATTAGTAGTCAGCTGTTCAGCAGCTTATTAGCTTATTTCATGAGCTTATTTGATCTTATTCAGTTGATTTGAGCTTTAATCTGTATGATGATCTGTTTCTGAGCATTTGATAATTTTTAGTAATCATTAGCTTATTTTTGTGCTTATTCCCAACTGCTTATTAGCCCAATTTGCTTATTATGGGTTAGATAGCTTCTGATTTTATTTTTCCTAGATTAAGAATTAAATTTTAGATTTACCTGCAAATTTTTAGATTTTTCCAAAGTCATTTGCTATTTTTAAATCATTTAAATAGTTTCTTTTAGTTTTTAATTCATAATAAATAATTTAAAAGTAAAAAAAAAAAAAAAAAATCTTTTTTTCAAAATTTTCTTTTGTAATTTAGGTTTTAGGAAAAATAATTTGGAACTTGTAGGATTAGTATTTCTTAGATTTCAGTTTTAGTCTAACGTTTTCCCGTCTTTTAAATTACGTAATTGCTTTCTTTGTGTTTAGTTTATTTACGCTTTGTAGATTTGAATGTTTAAGTTTACCTTAGCCTATTTATGCTTCCCGTAGTTGTAAATTTAATCAAAATCCAAAATCTCTCCATTTTCATATTTCAAACACGATTCAGAAACCCGATTTCACAAATTTCATTCATCCTTCATCGGGGATAACGAACCGGGTCACATATACTCCACTTGTGTTTCCTTGGAAAAATAACGTGTTGATCACAACGAATCAATGATCATCACCTTGATCATATATCCAAGACCCTCTATAAACTCTAATCTATCTAAATACTCAAATGAGATTACTTACTTGTATAAAGACTTATTTAAGGCTTTTCTTTTTGATATAGGATCATAGTCTTCATCATAAGAACCTTCAAGCGTCAAGCTCATGGTTTCCCTCCTTTTCTTCTTCTCTTGAGCCGACACCCACACACACACACACACCCACATAAAACTTATCCAAATGAGCTACTAGAAGATTCATGGACTATCTAACCCTTTGTTAGTTGAAAGTTTGCCCAAATGGAAACAATGGTCCCCCAAGTCCTATTCTCTTCTACTTTAGCCACTCAACACTTATAACTTATTTAACACATTACAACTTAAGTCCCTCAAGTATATTTTCATTATATATGTGACACATGATACTTTCCATAACCACATTATACAATACTTTGGCTATCGGGTTTGACTACAACGTAACTTTCATTGACTAACCAATTACAACAAGCCTTATTCAACTCATCTAGAGGGGGGTCTAGTTGTACTCGAGAAACGGGTCTAACAATTCTACCCCCTTATTTTGATTTCGTCCCCGAAATCTCCCGTCTATTACTAACCAAAACTTAGTTCCATCTTGCTCCCATTCTTAGCATTCAATTTATTTTTATTTTTTTATTTATTTTTTTTTAATTTTTTTATAACTACTTCGTTTCATCGATCTACATGATCTTGCAACTTAAGGCACACTAGACACTATTTAAACCCTTAATCCGTTCTTCTCTCGCTTAATTCCATAGCCATACGGCCTCTACTAAAATTATCAAGTCATCTAAGACACACTTGCTCAGGCAATTACTTCACTTAGTCATCAATTTAACCATTACACCACACTCTTACTCTAATCCTTACATTATCTTAGGCATACTTACTATACTAGTTATCGTTCAATTTCGATCATCTTACATTACATCACAATCTCTCTTGCTTTAATCCAAATTTTCCATCAATAACTACATGATAATTGAGATAATCATACTATTTTGATTTTATATACGTCACGCTTGACCAATATCCTCACGTTCTCATCAAACATCTCGTTTCTTCGACTCATCTCTATATATCAACTTGCTTGTTATTATGAGTCTTATAGGAGTATTTCATACTTCGACTTCAAATCATCATATTTTAACATTTGCCATCACATTACACATAACAATTAGCATCAATTATTTTCATTACTCACATTTTGTACCACGTCGCAAGGCACATTATATCATCATTACAATTTCTTAATTTCTTCAACTTATACTTAACACTCAAAATGTAGGTTTATCATAAGTCTCAGGTAAAGTCATGCTCTAATTCTACCTTCCTATCTTAGTTCTTATAATTTCTAGCTTATCTTAGACTCCTGCTTCCTACTCCTCTAATTCTACTCATGCCATGTCGAAAACACATAAGCCCACTCATTCATACTTCCTCATTTACATGGAGAGGCGTCTCAATCGATGTAAATGAAGAAACATAAACTCATGGTTATATACTTCCGACAACACACTAGTACCTAATTATTATACGTCCCATCTCTTATTCTTCTCGTCGTTTTGCATTCTACCTTTATATATATATATATATATATATATATATATATATATATATATATATATATATATATATATATATATATATATATATATATATATATATTTTACATTTTAGCTTGGATCCATAATACTATCTCATTCGTCATGGGGACTTTTTTATATGCCAAGGATGTAGGCAACCCCTTTGCCGATGAAGGCACTTTAGCTTATCCCTGAGGATGTCATTACATTTGTATCCCGGAGGATACCGTTACACTTGTATCTCGGAGGATACCATTACACTCGCATCCCGGAGGATACGATTACACTTGCATCCCGGAGGATACCGTTACACTTGTATCCCGGAGGATACCGTTACACTTCACATTATCGCATTGGATCCAAGCTATTAACATTTTAACATACACACATTATCTCATCCATTTTATTTATTTTACATAAGCATCGTAGAGTATACGAAACCGCTTATTACAATTACACATTTCCTATGTGTTTACACTTTTCATCACAACCTACCTTCTTAACTGATGCGTGGTTTCGCAACCTTACAACAGGTTTTACCTCTCGAGGGATCTCAAGAGGCTTACAACCCCACCAGGCAGTGTACCTGACCGATGTAGTACAGTGTAGTGGTAAGTACGGGGGATTGATCGTTCTCCACAGGGAATAGTGTTCGTTAGGTATGAAAAACTACTCTAATAGGTCTAAGGGTGAGAGAAGATTCTTTTTTATGTTTTTATAATTTTATGAAAGCAAGTAAAATCTCGGGTTTGAAAGAGTGGGCGGAATTAGTTGCTAGTCAACTAACCCAAGTTACTACGAATGCAAATAAAATAAAATAACAGAAAATGAAAAGGTGGTAAAACTTATATGGAGAGAAATGTGTTTACTTAGATTTCCTTACTCCCTAACTATCTTTTACCGGTTGATTAGTGTGTATTAATTGCGTGGATGACGGGTGTATTCCTTAATACCAATCGTGGGGTGGCGTACGTACTTCCCCAACTCTACAAGCTCCTACTTCACTCCTATGTCGAGCCGGCTAGGAAGCTCCTAACATGGGATCACTAGAATTCGCTTGTGCATTAAATACAACCATAAAAACCTTAGTACGCATTGGTTCATGTTTCTTAAGACGTTCAAGCAAGTTACCGAATAGGAAGTTAGCCAGTTTTCTTAAGCCTAACATAGATGAACAATCATCCAATACAACTAATAACACACTAATAACCAATAATCAATAGCTAGGTTTCATTAGATCTAAGCAAACACAAGATAAATCTAGCCTAGCATGTTAAACAAAAGACAAGAACAAGATAGAATCAAACAACACATAGACATATTGAATGATTAATTGATAACTTATCTTCAATGTAACATGGAAGATCTCAAGGAAAAAAGCCTTGAAAAAGCTGCTAAAATCGTCTTAGGGTTTTCACACACAAAGTTCCCCAATAAGTTCCACACTAATGACAAAAAATTGCAAAACTATATATAGACTTTCAGATCTGACGGCGTCACGTTATGGAGTGTGACGCCGTCACCTCGCCGCTTTTAGGGTTCCCGGATGACCTTCTTGACGCCGTCCCTCTTTAGCTCTCCAAAATCCGTTCTGGCTTATCAAGGCTTGACGCCGTCAGACTTAGGGGTGACGCCGTCCCTCTTTAAATTAAGCCGTGACGACCTTGATCAGATTAAAGGGTGACGCCGTCAGAATTTCCATGCAAATTTCTCTGGCTTATCATGAGTAATTTTCACATCTACCACTTTTGCCAAGCCATGACGCCGTCCAGAACAAATCCTGACGCCGTCAAAGGTAATTTCCAGCACAATTTTGAGACTTTGTCGTTTTCTTCACTTTTATGCTCCAAAAACGTCCAAAATGCCTCCTTTTCCAGATTTCTCCTCAAAAGTACCTAAAATGACAAAAGGAACGATTTAGGGCAATATTTGATCAAATAAATACGATTTAGGGCTTAAATGACCCCTTAAAAGCGGTACACTTTTCGCTTCATCATTAACCCGCATCAGTCATTACCATATTTTACATTACCCCTTAGTCTAACCGACTTTCCGTATATAGACCTTACATAGGTCATCAACTTCAACATCTCAGTAGCATTCATATATTCTTCTTATACATTTTAGACATGTTTCATTAATCAACACTTTTGTTATAATAGTCATTGCTAATGGGGCACATTAGCCGTGACATAATAATTTTAAGGCAAACCTTAACCTCATACATTCTTCATCTCATATAGCTATTAACACTTAAGCTATACCAATTCATCTCATCACTTACATAACCATAGGTTTAATCCGCTTCCATAACTTCTATAATATTAAACACTTAGCAACTAATGTGTCAACATCTACTATACCTGCTCCGCATCACAATTACCATACCATAACAACACATTATGCATTTAAGTTCGCTCTTATCCCGCCTCTAATACCACTTATTGATCATCACTATATATGACCTATTAATGAGACCATACGTTGGTCATTATTAACACACAATTCACATACGTCCCTTACGAACCAAGTCTCTATAAACCTTCACTCAATTCATCACATTCATCCGTGTGCTCGTACAAGGCTCACCGACATCCTCCAAGTGCACGGTGTTCCTATTACTTAGACACAAAGCTCGTCCGCTCTAGACTTACACTATTTACATCTTAATACTATAAAACACATTCAATATTTAGTTCGGTTACTAACCCATCTCTAATACAACTTACCACTTCTAATCACATCTTGCTATTACTACCCTTCTATAACACACATTCTTATGTCAATCACCAATACGTTAATCTCATCACTTACACACATCTAGCCCGCCATATGTTCACATCATATACATCTCCTCCTCACGAATAAGCATTTACCTCACTTATCGTCCTAGGTTATATAGAACCTATTACATAAACCATCTACAACTTAAACACATACTTAAGAAACTTTTAAATCTCATGAGCCTATCATTCGCATTATCATTAAACGATTACCAACCATATCGAAACGTAAGATAATCCTTTATTTACACATCTTTAGTCCAACCTGAACTTATTTCTTATGTTTGTCAAACTATTCACTACATGTCACCACCAAGCAATAATGGCTAACTCACTAATTCTAGGTTTCACTAATTATTCATTATTCAAGCATTTCTTAAACTACCACTATCCCGTTTCTCTTCTCCTTGTCTTACACACACCCAATCACTCACCTATCATCTTTCATTATTTAGGATATAATCTATAGGATACTTACCGATTTTATACTTATACATATAAATATATATACATAGCCATAGGTTTCATATTTCATCCGAGTTGTCACATTACACTGATCATTTTCTTGTCAACCTCACGTTAACCTCTCGTTTCATTTTACACTTGTTCATTATTTTAATGTTTGCCTATCTTGATTCCCCATGACTCGTCTAATTTAGACTCTCTTGCATTACACTTCTTCAACTTCTTCTTTATGTCTTTTCATAATGCGCATACACAAATTACTTAGTTTATAACAAAGAATAGCATCTAATACATAACGTCAAACACATTAGTACATACTTAATCTCTTTTATGCGCCTTGCGTTTCACATTCTAAAAGAAAGTCAACATTACTACCCACTTACGTTTCATTAATCTTTAGTTAATTCATAATTTAAAACATTTAAACATGTCTATGTTATACCATTTGTCTATTTTCTTTAAGGTAATTACTACTTCACTTAACCAATTCATGCAATAGCTACTTCTTGTATCATTCATTGCCCCTACATTTCTTCATTATCTTACAATTTCACATTTCAACAGTACGCTTTACCCAAGCATCTAAATCCTCGTCACACATACAACCTCATATATCCTTAACGTTCTCATGAAGATAAGTCTTACTCAATTCTATATCCCTTACTAGGCAATTATCCTTTCAAACACAATTCATACAAATCATTCGCCAAACCACAATTAATGCAATCTAAGCCAATCTTAATCTTCTGCGTATTATACTATAACATTCTTCTTACTTTCAAAACTGATCACAATATCATCTTACCAATAAACTCATTCTAATAACTTCATCTACGACTCATAACTTATAGGGCATCAGTTCGCAAAATTAAAACTTTAGTCTATACGATACAAGAACTATCATTCACTTACTTAGCACTTAGCACAATATATTCCAAAATAGAATTACATCACATATACATTAACACTATAAAACAAATACCACACTTATCAACTTGCATACTTATAACATATCATGCATTCCATTTAGGCAATCTACAATCCGCGTTTAACTTATTACTTCTATATTCACTAATTTCACATCACAATATTCACATTACCTCTTAGCTATAGTCTAATCTCATTATTACTATAAGCACTTTCACGTCATACTACTAAAGTATCTATTTCTCGCATTGCTTAAACTTATGTTCATCGCGTCTACAAGTGGTTTATGTCTAGGCAACATAAAGTGAAAACCTAAGTCACTTAAACTGAAGCTCTGATACCAAGTTGTAACACCCCGTGAACGATACGACTTAAAACGTGAAATGTTTTTTTACAAAAAGTACACCCGAAAACTAACCCACTGTCACTCTTTTGCAACTTGACAAAAATATATAAACACCTGAACCTTGAGACTATTTTTAAATGAAAATAGACTCAATTACCTTCGATATGACGGGTGGCACGACCTGTGACGACTTACGGTTAAAAAGATATGATTTTTCGAAAATCGACAAAATCTGTCCACAGTTTCACTTCCAAACCGAAATTTGGAGTTTTGGTTCCAAATCTCACATCAAAATCGAAATTTGGAATTTTGGTTCCAAATTTCACTTCCAAACCGAAATTTATCTGTTTTCATAATAAACCACCCATACTAACTTATTTCCACACCAAACTCACTCAAGCCATTAACATATCATACTAAATCGTTTACATAATCAATCAACCCGTTTGTTACCCAAAATGGGTAAAAACACACTTAACCCAAACACCCCTTAAACCATGAACATAAACACTTAAACTCGTATATAAGGCGAACCGTTAGACATACTTTACCGTAACCAACAAAAGACATAATTTTGACTCTTGACTACACATAACAAACCAATAAAAGACCAACGGGGGTTTAACTTTGATATTGAGCTCGGTACCTATCTAAGCTTCTAAACGATTTCTACCTTCTAACCTGAGTTTCATTCCTCAAGTCTAATCCGAGCCAAGGCATATCCAACGCACATAACCTACAAAATGTTAGACACTTAAAGCGTAAGCTTTCGCTTAGTAAGTAACCCGACATAAAAAATATATCATACACACGTTACCACATAAGCATTATAACCACATAATTGCTTCAAACCAATATATATTCAATCCTTTTCACACATAACATCATAATATAAGCCATTAACAATCCACAACAATCATGATCAACTACATAGCTTATTTAGTCCAAAGCCAACAAGCTAATATACTCTTAATCTAAATTCACTAGCCAACATTTCCAAATTTACAACCATCTCTAATTCCAAGACTTATGCTCTTACACAATCATAATACATATACAATAAATACACATATAACATATGTTTTAGTGCAAGTTACTTACCTTCAATCCAAGCTAGTTACCAACCCTAATAATCAACATCATCATCATCATCATCATCATCATCTTCTTCTTCAAACTTCCTAAGCCATATTCATTACAATACTCATTAACTTAATAAGCCATAACAAAGACAAAGGTCAAACAACCTAATAACATACTCCAAATCCTTTTATGATCATCACCTTGATCATATATCCAAGACCCTCTATAAACTCTAATCTATCCAAATACTCAAATGAGATTACTTACTTGTATAAATACTTATTTAAGGCTTTTCTTCTTGATATAGGATCATAGTCTTCATCACAAGAACTTTCAAGCGTCAAGCTCATGGTTTCCCTCCTTTTCTTCTTCTCTTGAGCCGACACCCACACACACACACCCACATAAAACTTATCCAAATGAGCTACTAGAAGATTCATGGACTATCTAACCCTTTGTTAGTTGAAAGTTTGCCCAAATGGCAACAATGGTCCCCCAATTCCTATTCTCTTCTACTTTAGCCACTCAACACTTATAACTTATTTAACAAATTACAACTTAAGTTCCTCAAGTATATTTTCATTATATATGTGACACTTGATACTTTCCATAACCACATTATACAATACTTTGGCTATCGGGTTTGACTACAACGTAACTTTCATTAACTAACCAATCACAACAAGCCTTATTTAACTCATCTAGAGTGGGGTCTAGTTGTACTCGGGAAACGGGTCTAACACCTCCCATGCTTCATAGTGGACAAACACAAACCCTCACATTGCTCTAAATATTTTATAACAATGAGCTAGCCACATCAAATCATTTTCACCACTCATCCGTTCATGTTTGTCTACAATCCCGGGCAACTTGTTGCAATCCCGTGTCAACGTTGTCCACTTATCATTGATCATATCCTTCTTACGTTTGTGGGTTGTATTGCGGTTGTATTCACTTGTAACTTTTGCCCAAAATGATTTTGAATTTCGGTCAATGTAAAGTTCTCGGTCCTCAGATATTTGTCTGTAAGTTTTAGCCAAAAGTTTTTCATCCGCTTGTGCACAACGGGTATGTACGACGTCGGTTTTTGTCACACCCCCAAAATTTCGCAGCAGAAGGTAACTGGGGTATGACTTCATAGCACAAAGAACATAGATATAAAGAACGAACTCTACTTGAGTCATTTAAAAATACCTCGTTTGATACATTTAAATAAATAAGATTTTCCAACAAGACAATTCCCAAAGTTTCACATCACTATAAAATATATATTTTGATACAATCAAACCATAATAGTTTATGTAAAAAATCTAAAATGTGACGCAACCGCAACGATGACTCTAACATGAGACTTCAAGTGCTAAGTAAGATCATGCAAGTTATGGACCTAAGAAATAAATGCTAAAACGCCAACATAAAGTTGGTGAGATCATAGGTTTAAGTAAATATAAACTTGGACCACAAGATTTCCGGGTGTGACTATTATAACAAATACAATATCACAAAAAAGTATTACGATTGCACTAAGTTCATGACCCTGAAACCTTAACCGACGTTTACGTTGTTATAAGTTGCTGCCCCAATCGGTGTCTAACCCAAGAACACCTAGAGTTCCCCAAATGAAATACGTCCGTTTGATATGGAAATCAAGTAAGCGCTACTTACCCGGACGGGGTGTCAACCCCAATAGATCTATTTACAACATTCGTGCTTACGAAGTAATTAACGGTTCATGATAGTGGGGGCTATAGTGGGTTAACGGGTACTTAGGTTATCCGTAAAAGTTTAACGTACTTGTGTCCATAAGTAAAAGCAAGCAATGTATTATCATCCCAAAATTTTTCGAAACGAGTATAAAGCAAGTAAATGCGTGGCTATGAAACTCACCTCAATCAAGTAGTACAATGGGAAATATTATGCAAGTTCAACGAAACACAAGTCCTAACTGCGACCTAAATAAATAAGACATCTTAGGAATGGTATGATATGTTCGGTATACATATGAGTTTCAGAAAGTTTTATCACCCATATAAACTTGTAGTGAAGTTTTAAAGAGATTCGCAAGTCAAATTAAGGAAAAACAAGTAAACCGCATTTTTGGTTCCAAAAACTCCTTACTATAGTTGCTGTTAGAAAGTGTTTCTCGACTTCAAATGGCCGTAACTCACTCGTTTCATGGCCAATTTTGCTCACACAAAGCCCTAAACGTAGGTTTACGTGTCTAGTTTCAAGAAAATATGGCCTCATTTAGTGAAATAATGTTTTATATGCCCAAAAAGACCTTAATAGCTGTTGTCTTCAGTTAATAGTTTTGTTCAAAAATTTTGTCCAACTTCACGAGGCTATAACTCCTTCGTTTTTCAATAACTTTCAAAATTCAAATACCTGGAGTTAGGTCTATGTCTTAGCTATCCAAAAAGTCTAATTAGAGCTTTCAGTTTGGAGTTTAAGTCCTTGATACATTAGCTACATTATGCGGATCCAAACAGTTATAGTTGTTGGACATATTCTTTCGGGAAAATGTTTAAAAATACTAATAAATTTCCAAAAATTATAAATTTCATGGAAAATCTATCTAAGACCTAGTAGAACACAGTAGTAGGAAGAAATTTGTCATAAGTATTCTCTAAAGTGGTTAAACTAGCTAGCAAGTCGGGTTATTTTCTGACCAGATTCAAGGTTAATTAAAACTAAGTTTAAAACAACTTTCAACACTACAAATTTAACAAGGTGATATAAAATGATGCTTAATAAGTTAAATATGAATAAAAAGGGTTATATGAGATACTTGCAAAGATTGGTGGTGATTAAGTGATCAAGAAGTGCACTAGAACAACCCAGCACACTAGAAAACCCTAATTTCTAACTTCCAAAACCCTAGCTTTGCAAACCCTTTAAACCAAAACTTA
The DNA here is from genome assembly GCA_021014915.2 of Artemisia tridentata subsp. tridentata. NCBI lineage: Eukaryota > Viridiplantae > Streptophyta > Magnoliopsida > Asterales > Asteraceae > Artemisia > Artemisia tridentata. The sequence continues at coordinate 258,116,491 of CP139508.1, read as the reverse complement.
AAAACACTTGTTATTTGTGTTGTTTGCTTCCAAATAAAATGAGAGAAATAAGGGAGTGTTTGTGAGTTTGAATGTGGTGAAATAAACAAGCTAGAAGTGTTCCTCTTTATAGTGTATTCGTGGTATGGTTAAGTAATGTTTTATGTGTCACATGATGGTGTAATGTCCAAGAAGGAAGAAGGCTTAGAAGGTTGTGGTGTGCCCTCTTGGGACGTCCAAAAAGAAAAGGGAAGGAAAGGTGTGGTCTTTCATGTTTACTAGCTAATTGTGTCAAGTACGAGAAGAGAAATGGGGGTTTACCAAGCCAAAAGTATGTGTTTGCATTACCCCTTATAGTGGCCGGCCTTCCAGAAGGGGGGAGGGAAATTTTTTTTGAAAGTGATAAATACTAGTTGATATACTACCTCAAAGGTGGTGGGGGTATTGGGTATGTTGTGCATGCATACATGTGGTATAATACAAGTATGAAAGACTTATGTAAAATTTGTAAAAGCAAACGCAAATGACTTATAAAACCTGCTCATGAGAGTAATAATGTACTTATTAGACATAGACTAAACTTATTCTAGTGCCGGAATACACTCAAAGCTGTTTCTCGTTATATGTGGGATACACAAGCTCAAGTATCCACGTGTTTAGTATAAAACATTCAAGTTTATGGGTAAGTATTAACCTGGAAATGTCCGTTGTCACAGTTTTCTTTGGTCTCGGCTTTTTTCCTTTTCCTTTGCCGACAGGAGAAGGCTCGGTTTGTGAAGCTTGTGATGGTGAGTGTGATGATGAGTGTGGTGGTGAGTTATGTAAAGCTTGTGGTGGCATCATTTGCGCTGGTTGTGAAAAATTACCGAGATTCATTTGGTTAAAGTATTGTTGTTGTTAAAGTTGTAGTAAAGCCATTTGGGTATATTGATCTTGGTTCATTTATGGTGCGAAAGAGGCTTATAGAAAATATGGCATCGGGTTTTGCGGGTATTGTAAAAATGATGGCATCGGGTTTTAGTTTGTAGATTATGCGAATGATGCATCGAGTTTTGCCGCTGTTGGGAAGAAAAAGAACGGGCGGATGATGGTGTAGCGGGTGACGGGGAACTAGAGTTAGCGGGTGAAGAAGACGAAAAAAATATATTGTTAACTAGCCAATCGTTGTTGTTTTGTTGTGACATGTTTGGAAGATAATACAATGAGTTGATTAATTGTAACACCTCCAATTTCGTGATGCGCAGCGGAATTCAAACTGGGTGTTACCTCATGGCATAATAGTTATAATGATAGAAAACGATCTCCATTTGAGTCGTTTTAAAAGATTTACCATTCGAATATCAGAGTTTACAAAATGAGGTCCCTTTAGTTGTAAGATTTACAAAATAAATTTTCGAATGATAATAAAATTTATAGCCTTCTTGATGTATCCGTGCTCCTCCGTGCCATCCTCGTTCATTATGGACCTGAGATAAACATGTTAAAAGTGTCAACACAAAGGTTGGTGAGTTCATAGAGTTTGTAAGTAAAACAGTTGATTCCAATAGTTTCAAGTGTGAGATGATAATTGTAATAAATACAAATATTGATGAAATAAGTAGTGGGTTACGTTGTTATACGCCTATAGTTCGTTTATTTGCCCTAACTAGGTCAACAAAAAAGTAGTTCATTTGCCCTAACCGGGTCAAAGATTGGGTGAAATCCATAGAATTTGTATGCTAATAAGTTGAACACAAGTTTTAAGTTTGGGTGAAAGTGGGCTACGTTGTTATAGGCTTAAAATGTAGTAGTGATAGTACCGTATCATGACTACGGTACTATAGTATTGTAGTTCATGCTAGGATCTCTAGGAAATAAGAGTTTCATTGTTGCTGCCGATAGTGTTAAGCTGGTTCCTGCCGATAGCTTTGGTTCCTGCTGAAAGCTCATTGCTGCCGACAGTGTTATCTTGTTCCTGCCGATAGTGTTGTTGCTGCGGATCGTATTATTTGTTATCCGTATATTTAGAATGTTTGTTAAGATTTATTTTTAGAAGAGATTGTTGTTTATCTCTTCACACGTTTTCTTGTAGAACGGGTTAGGGTTAGGTCATCTTGTTAGTATAAAATATAAACCCGTCTATGAGTTTATACACACCTTTAACGTTTTCAATATTCAATATATCACAATTCTTAGTTCATAGTTTGATCCATAGAGGATCATTGTCGTTTAGAGTTTTCTTCTTTATTATACTTGCTGTTTAGTTTCCGCATAAACGCTTGTATAGCATACAGAGGTTCTTGTTTATACCAAGCTCAATCAAGCTCGAAGTACTCGGTCCTACAAGTGGTATCAGAGCCTGGTGAGGATCTCTGATAAAGAAGGAAACATTGTTAAATCTTCTCTCTTGAACCTTGTCACAATGTCACTATCAGGAGATGGTTTTGAAATGTGCGCAAGGAAGATTAGGAACTTATTCCACAATAAGTCCTATGAAGAAAAAGAAAATTTGGAAGAATATGCTCTGTTAGGATTCCCATCTCAGGTACAAAGATGTAACTCAGCATGTCAAGAATTGTACTCAACTCTTAATAATGAATATGATGACATGAAATCCAAGTATAATGAATACTTTATTAAGGTACAAGCTTATGACAAAGCAGTTAAAACATTAGAAAATCAAAAAGCTTGGTACCAAAGTAATCAGTTAGCTTATGAAGAAAAGATAAGAGTTTTAGAAAGGAACTTGAAAAACACCACTAATGATCTTAAATATTCCGAGTCTCAAAAAGCTAAGGTGGTGTTAGAGAAACAGGAATTGCAGTCTCAGCTTGACAATACCTTGGCTAGGTTTGATAAATGGAAAGATTCATCTAAAAACCTAAACAAGTTAGTTGATAGCTCTATGTCTACAAAAACTAAAAGAGGTTTAGGGTATGGTAATCTGATAGGGGAAAATCAATACTATGATCCTAATGAGTATAGTGTCTTCAACCCTGAACCTGTAGACTACCAAATGCCTGTTAAATATGTGCCTGAAGGAGAAATGAATGTTGTTCCTCCACCTATCAGAGGAGTCTTTAAGCCTGTCCCTATTCATTCAGGCCTTGACCTTGATTCAGATGAGTCACACATGACCTATGGCAAAAAGTCAAAAGACTTATCTAAACCTGATGACTTTGTCTCCTGTTCCTCAAGTGACAAGTCATCAGAAGCTGAGTCTAAAGACTTTGTTTCATGTGACTCAAGTGAAAAGTCAACCACACCCAAATACAAGAAGCCCTTTAGTTCAACTAATGATAAATCTACTTCTAAATCAGCCTTTACAGTCAACAGCTCAATTAATTCATTTGAAAACAAAAGTGTCTCTAGTTCCACTAGTGATAATGATGTCTATATTAAGAAAAGTTGTTGTAAAAATAAGGCTGTTAGGAAGAAGACATGTTTTGTGTGTGGCAGTCAATATCATCTAATTAAAGATTGTGATTATCATGAGAAAAGAATGAAAGGTGGGCAACAACAAACCAGTTCATTGTGGAAAAATGTTAAACAAATACCACCATATGTTCCACAAGCAGCAGGAATGAATTTTTATAGGAGTCCCTTTCCTGCTAATAGACCTGTTCCTGCTGGTTCCTCTGTTCCTGCTGATGTTCAGGGAACCATTCCTGCTGGTACTTCTTCATATATTCAAAGGGATTTCAGACCTGTCTATAATAATCACATCTTTGGAGGGGGAATGGCTTATTCTCCATGGTTTCCTTGGTAATTGTTCTGTTTAATTTATCATGTTGTTGTAATTGGAAAGGTGGTGTTAGCCTAAGGGGAGGCTAATGCTTGGATTTTTGTCTTGCTTTCTCATTCATTTATGTTTTGTTTGTATTTCTCTAGTTTTGTTTTGCAGGTTTTTCAGTGTCTTTTGTTAGTTAACTTTGTTTTGCAGCTTCTTAATGCTTGGTCTTAAAGCTAAACACAGCAATTTTCATTCATCATAAGAAAATTTAGCACATTCAGTTGCTGGTTACAAAAGATTACGGGTTTCAAAAGCTACCTATCAACATCATTCAAAACATCATACCAACCTTCATACATCACTCTATCTAAACCCTACCACATATTCCATTTTCCCTTTACCCTTACCTATATTATCAGGCATGAACCTCCTTCCTCTCTGGCGACAGATCTCTTCATAAATATGGGGGACTGGAAGTGCCAATATCACTGGCAGTGGTTGTCTTGGTTCAGGGGGTGGCTTTGAAGAGCTTGAGGTAGTTGGTATTTGATGAGTTTTGGAGCGTGTCCTTGCAGTTGGATGGCTTGGTTGTGGAATAGGGTTGCTTGATTGTGGAACTGAATGGCTTGATTGTGGAATAGGCTTGCTTGATTGTGGAGCTGGATGGGATGGCTTAGGAGTGGGTCTGGTGGGATTCTTCCTTTGTCTTGGATCTTGGCCTTCATGATGTCGATTTTCTCGACTTCGAGGGTTTGGTTTTTCTCGGCTAAAGCTTTCTTGATGTTTAGCCTTGCCTTTTGGTACCGGTACTTTATAGAAAGCTGCAGTTGTCCTTTCCATCTCTTCAGCTAGCAGAGCTTCAGTTTCCTTCATCTGTTTCCTGAGCTCATCTGTAATGGGAAAATTGGGAGGGAAAGTCTCCCATTCACCCTGACAATAAACCAAAGACTTCAACTCTGATGAATCTTCATCATCAGAGCTAAAGTACTCAAATGAAGAAGGGGTAGATGGAAGAGGATCAGATGAATCCTCCTCAACCTTGGCCTTACCTTTGATTTTAGAGGATGATGTTGTTTTAGGAAAGTAGTTGTTCCATCCTGAGTCACTCGAGGAGGAAGAATCTGATGAGATTTCTATGATTGGATGTTTGGATGAACTCATTTTCTTGCTTGATTTTGAAGAGTTTTGGTTAAGTTATGTGATTTGAGGGTTATATAATGATATGGAGATTAGTGCGAATTTATTGGTGGTTGGTATTGTGATTTAATTCGGGTGAGCTGTTCTTAATGACTAAGTTCGGTAGGTTGACTTTGGTCAAACCACCTCATTCCTGCCGATTGGTCAAACCTCTTATTGCTGCCGATTGACCAAGTGTTACTGCCGAGTGGTCAAACCTTCTTAAGTTAATTGGTCAGTGTTACGTGCAAAGAATTGTAGCAATTTAAAGTGATATTTTTGGCAACTCAACATATAATTGCACATCTCTCATCTCAATTTCTCAAAAACCTATTGAACCCTAATTTTCCCATTTCAAACCCTAAATCATTCCTTCAACACAATGACAACTCTTCGTTACAAGGATGATCATAACAAGGTTGCTTATTTGGAATCTTCTTCAAGAAGTGTTGGTTATGATGAAGTTCTGGCATTTCTTCGTGGGTCATCTATTCGTTATGCCCTCACTTATTGCCCAGTGACGGTGTATGATTCATTGGTCAAATAGTTTTGGAGGACAGCTAAGGTAAGACACGTCGTGGGAAGGGAAGATGATATTGTTGCTACCATTGATAACCAAGAAGTGATTATTACTGAGGAGTTGATTCGAGTTCAGCTTCAATTTCCTGAGGAGCAAGGGGAATATGATCTTTCAAGGCAAGACATTACTGATGGTATGGCAGCTATAGGGTATCCTGTTACTGGAAGTTGCACTTTCTTGAAAAGTAAGTTGTCTCCTCAATGGAGGTTTCTGATTCATACTTTACTCCAGTGTCTTAGTGTTAAGACAGGTGGTTGGGATCAATGTCCAAGTCCTATTGCATCTGGTCTAGTTTGCTTATCTCAGGGTAGGATCTTTAATTGGGCAAAATATATCTTTGAGGGAATGATTGAGAATATCAGTAATGGTAAAAACAGCTTTTTTATGTACCCTAGATTTCTTCAAATCATCTTAGGTGTTCAGACCATTAATACATCCCCTAAGATTATCAATAGGTTGACTGCCAAAATGTTTGCCCTGATGAAGATGAACTTTAATGGCCAACATTTGCCTTTGTTGCCTCATATGTTACACAACCCTGATCCTGCTGATATCCCTGATCCTGCCGACAATCCTGATCCTGCTGATAATGTCAGTATCTCACAATCACCTAATGCAACTGAGCAAGAGACTTCAGTTGCTGCTGATGCATCTGCATCTGTTGCTGCTGATGATCCATTACCACCATCACCCAGACCAGTGACACCTACACCTGAATCTAATGATCCTGATGAATTCAATGAACAGACCATCTCAGTTGAAACACCCATTGTTCAGCCAACAGATTCTGTGGACTTACCTTCTTCTTCAAGGCTTTCATCACCTAGTCCTACTAGGCAGCCATTTAGTTATGACACCAATGCAGGGGAAGGATTTAATGTTTCTCCACCCAGAGTCAATGAAGCTCCTAATACCTCAAGTGTTCCTGCTGGTGGAGCTGAGGATGCTGTTGATCTCACCTCTATGTCCCAGTTACTTGACAGATCTGTGAAGAAAATTGAGGCATTGGAGTCAGAACTTAATAAGACAAAAAGGAATTTTAGTGAGAAAGTGGAGAATTTGGAAAAGGAGCTCAGGGATTCTAATGAAGCTTTTAGTAGAACTATCCAAGAACTAAATGAAAGGATCAACATACTGGAGGGTAGTCATGTGCAAAAGAAAAGAAGGGTTATTCTTTCTGAGTCTGAGGAAGATCAGGATGATATGATATTTGATGGGCTTAATGTCCTAGCATCTGTTTCTCTTGATGGTGCAAATACTGAAGTACCTACAACTTCTGATCACAACATCACTACTCAAGCTTAGGTCTCCACTGAAGCAAGGACCATTGCTACTGATGTCTCCATTGCTGCTGATGTCTCCATTGCTGCTGATGTCTCCATTGCTGCTGATGTCTCTGCTGTTGCTGCTGATGTTGACAGTATCTTTTCTGAATCTGAGGTTCCTGTTGATACTACTGAGAGTCCACTCATTGCTGCTGAAAGCAACACTATTCCTTCTGAAGCTACTCATAATGATGATGAGGTAGCTAGACAGATTCATGCACAGGACATTGCTGCTGAACAAGCAAGATTAGCTCAGGTTGCTCAAGATGAAGAGCTTGCAAGGCAATTGTCTGTTGATGAGAAGAACATTGCTGAAATCATGAATAACCCAAGTTCAGATGATCCTTCTTCAGAAGTGTTTAGTGCACAAGTTGAATATTTATTGAACACTGACATGATTATTAGAGCTCATGGGTTTATGGTTCTTCAAATGTCAGAATTGGACTCAGATGAAAGGTCAGATCTGCTCAAGGCATTCATCTTAAAGAAACAAAGAGCATCCACTTGGAATGAATTGATGCACAGGATCAAGGAAAGACAAAGGTCAGGATTTAAGTTGCCAACAAATAAAGATAATATCAATTTTATGAAGGTATATCTGAGAAATGAAGCCAATTACAAGCTCAGTGACTTCAAAGGTTGGGCTGATGGTGCAGTTCAAAAGTTGTTTCTTGATACCTATGCAAGGATTAATTCTTCCATTCAGACAGATATTTCACAAAGCAGGAAAAGAGAGCCTTCATTTTTAGAGTCTGATGTTGCAAAGAGAATGAAGTCTGGAGAAGGATCTCAGGATGCTTCATTCATTGCTCCAAGTTCTAATGTTGATGCATCTGAGGTACCACAAGAAGGTCTTGTTACTGCTGATCTTCCTGCTGCTAATGTTTCTGTCTCTGCTGCGCCATCTGTATCTGTTCCTATCTTTCAATATGGTCTAAGAACAAGGCAGAAGAGTCACTCTTTCCACTCTTCTTCTGTGGATATTCTTGAAGTGAATGATCATGATTTGATTAGGGTTGATTCTGAAAGTGATTCAGAGGGTGATTCCATTCAGTCTTGGGGTCATATTGCTCATTGGGAGATTAGATCTACTTCAGAAGGTGATGTCAATGTTTGGTTTTCTCTTGATGGGACAGTCAAATTCTTTACATTTCTGAGGGAGATCTTGAATAAGGTTGAAAGAAAAGATTTGGAGCATCTTTATGAGATTGTGGACAATCATTATCAATCTCATACTCCTACTGGGATTGGCCTATTGTTATGGGGAGATTTACAGGTCTTGATGAATGCATTGGATGGAGACAAGGCTAAATTGATATGGGGAAATCAATCTACCTGGAGAGTATTTTCTTGGAAGTTATATCCATCATCCAATGTTCATGTTGTAGAACTCAACTCTGGGAAGTTCTTGACTATGTTTGTGGATGTCATTTATCCATTATCTGAAGAAGTTTTGAAGAGAATGCTGTCTCAGAAGATTAGAGTGCCCAAGCATACAATTGGCAATGATCTCACTACAGCTGAACAATTGGTTAAATTCATCAAAGATCAACTAGCACCTAAAGGTTTATCAGCTTAAGGGGAGGAATGCAGATTAAGGGGAGGAATGAAGCTTAAGGGGAGGTTTTATTCTTCTTGTTGTTGTTGTATATTTTTCTATCTTTCTTTCTTTTGTTTCTTTTCTTATTTTTTTTTCTTTTGGTGTGATTTTTAGTTAAAAAAAAAAAAAAAAAAAAAAAAAAAAAAAAAAAAAAAAAAAAATCTTTGTATATTTTGTGTGCTAATAAGATGTTTTTGAGAAACACCTTGCAGGTACAGTGTTGGTGTTTACACCTGCACAATAAATGGTGCTCAACTCACCATGTCTTGCAGACAAGAAAGAGTTGACTCACCATGAGGGTACGGCTCTGGTGTGATTATCAAATCCGTTGATAGCTGTAATAGCTTGCTCAAAGCTATAGGGTACTTCAACTCACCCATGATTCAGTTCTGAGAGTTGAAACTGGTTCTCAATTCACCATGGATGTAACCCTTTATGGGATCCAAAGGATTGGCTAGTCCACGAAAGTATGGTTTGTGGTAAAGACACTTTGTATCCATATTTGGTATTCAATTCACCAAGGTTTGCTGTAACCTAAGAATTGACTAGTCCTGAGCAAACGGCTACAGGTAAAGACAAGTCAAATCCGTTTATAGTTGCTGATTTGCTAATAAATCAGATGGTTATCAATGTACCATGGTCTAATACACCTAAACATTGGCTACTCCAGTAGTGATGGCTATTGGTAAAGAGACATCAAATCCATTAATTTTCAATGATTCACCTCTCACAGGAGTTAACACACCTGGATGTGATGAGAATAGTATGAAACTTAAGAGATTTGATGTACATATTGTCATGGTAGCAGCCAAGTTCAAGTGAAAGTAATGGTGACCAGTATACATGTTTTGGAAAAGATTTCTAATTCCTGCTGAACTATTGAGGTTGCTGCTGGATGCTATAGAAGTTGGAATCTTGCAAGTTATGGATGTTGCTGCTGGTTACTCAATATTGTTGCTGCTAAGTCACAGTCCTCAAGCCTGAGAAGTTCAAAGCTCTATCACAGTGGAATCTTGCAGGTTAACCTAGTCAACCTCAAGATTAGGGGAGGATTGTTAGGATCTCTGGGAAATAAGAGTTTCATTGTTGCTGCCGATAGTGTTAAGCTGGTTCCTGCCGATAGCTTTGGTTCCTGCTGAAAGCTCATTGCTTCCGACAGTGTTATCTTGTTCCTGCCGATAGTGTTGTTGCTGCGGATCGTATTATTTGTTATCCGTATATTTAGAATGTTTGTTAAGATTTATTTTTAGAAGAGATTGTTGTTTATCTCTTCACACGTTTTCTTGTAGAACGGGTTAGGGTTAGGTCATCTTGTTAGTATAAAAGATAAACCCGTCTATGAGTTTATACACACCTTTAACGTTTTCAATATTCAATATATCACAATTCTTAGTTCATAGTTTGATCCATAGAGGATCATTGTCGTTTAGAGTTTTCTTCTTTATTATACTTGCTGTTTAGTTTCCGCATAAACGCTTGTATAGCATACAGAGGTTCTTGTTTATACCAAGCTCAATCAAGCTCGAAGTACTCGGTCCTACAGTTCAGTATATTGCCCCTAAGTCTCATGACACTCAAACGTTAACGTGTGTGATATCATAGAAATGATATAAATAAAATACACCATAAAATGGTGTAATTATGATGCTCTCGTGTAGGAGATTGCCATCTTCCTATTTCCCTTCAAATAAAGTGCATTTGACTATCAATCCGGCTAGCACCAAGGCTATCTATCCGGCTAGCAAAAATGGGCTGTCAACCTCCAATAGATCTATTCACTATATTTGCTTTCACTCGCAAGTGATTAATGGTTCATGATATGAGGGACTTGTAATAGTGGCAATAGTAGTGGTAACTTAGGCAATATCAATCAGGTATAACATACATAGCATACAGAAAATTGTACTTGTGTTCATGTTTGTAGCATGTACCTCCCTAGGAGATAGAAAAACGTATAAAAGTAGGTATATGAACTCATGGTAATTCGTAAAAGTTTATAGTACTTGTGTAAGTGAAAGCAAGAATTATGTTTCAATAAACGAATAGAGTGTGTCATCAACTAAGTACAATGTTTAAGGTAAACGAGTAAATTTGTAAGTAGAACGAGCATGTATCTCTCCAAAAGAGTTCAAATTAAGTGAAAGAAGGGGCTATGACTCACCTTGGAATGTAGTGACGTAGATAACACAACGGTGCTAAAGAGTATGGCAGAACAGTGTAAAGAAGTATAGCTCGAAGAATACGAAATCGTCATAACCTAATGAATATAAGTTTGTTTCAAGATATGACACGCGGAAAGTAATCGATACGTATGAGTTTCAAAAGATGGAGAATTTTAGTTTTCGTGGAATATTTGTATCGATGTTTGTAAGAAGTTTAGTATCTCATTCATGTGGTGGTATAAAGTCATAGACTTAGACAAAACGCACGCCAAAGCATATATAGCACCAGTATAAAAGGAAATAAACACGTAAAGAAGAATAAACCGGTAGAATCAGATAAGCAGATAAGTAAATGAGATATGTGGATTCAGTTAAGTTTAACTAATAAATAGTCATTATAAGTTTTCAACTTATGTTTTATTGGTTATTGGGTTAATAATCCAATACAGTCCGTATAATAAAGTCCGATAATAAGTAATTTGTTATTAAGTCATAAGTCCATTAAGAGTCCAATATAATAAGCCCATATGTATTCGTTATTTCCAATATGTCAACTTGTCCAGAGTTTGTCCACTGCCATATATAATATATACGTATATAGCGCATTCTGAGTTAATATGTTCAATATTAAGTACAAGTTATTTATACCTTGACAAAATAAATATTTCACATTAACTAATTTATAATCAAGCACACCCTATATTTAAAACTGTAGGCTATGAGCCGATTACCATAATCAAACTAAACGCACCCTTTATTGTATTTGTTGTTAACTGAGATCAACAAAACACCTTCGAGGTGTTGTGGTCGAACCAAGGGTAGTTCGAAAGAGCCCACCCTTGTCTCGCCAGACTAACCGATCACACAAACACCACACTTGTGGTTGTGGGGCCGAGACATACACAAACGCATGACCGCTCTTGTGGTCTCTTGTTGAATCCAAACACAACCAAAAATAACAACTCTAATAAGCTTAATAAAAGGAACTATGACCAAAGAAATTAGCAATTTGCAAATGAGCTAAAATAAACCCTCCCTATACGGGCTGTGATGGACTAGACGAACCAAATAATTTCACTCTTCGGGGTGGCTGCAATGGCCTACAAACGAACACCTCTTGGGTGTTGTTGCTAACCAACCAAAACAAGCACAATCTTTTGTGGTTTCTTGTCAACCCGTGACCAACCAAACTCACACACTCTCGGTGTGGCTGGGAAAAGCCGAAACAAACATTCTCAAAATAACACAATAATCCAAGTGCTTATTCAAATAAGCCAAAGAGGAAAAGAAAGAAGAATTAAGATAAGCCAAACACCCTTTGGGTGTGGCTGTGGTGGACCGAGACAACAACAACAAGCCCAACACCCTCTTGGGTGATTTCCAGTCGAGGTCGAGGATCAAACAAACACCCTTTGGGGCTGTTTTTGGTTCTTCAACACATAACAAACACAACCCTCTTGGGTTTATCATCAAATCGAACTCAATATCAAAATCAATAAGCCATAATCCCACTTAAGCTACATCTTACAATAATCAATATAGCTAAGAAGAACTAAGCATATTTAATCCATCTCGAGACCCATACGGGTTTGGGCTTGAAACCCACTCGGGTTTAAACACGATCCGATAATAAAATAAATCAAACAAACGCCTCTTAAATAATTTATACCACACGAATTATTATCCAAAACATGTTTCTATTATTGTTTTAATTCCACGAAAATGATATAAATGATTTATATTTGGAATTAGATTCAAATGATCGACATACCCATGATGTCGAGGGAGAGAGAGAGACGTGGTGGTGCGGCTGTGGCCGTGGTGGTGGCGTTGGTGGTGTCGCTCGATGCAGGAGAGTGGAGGGGAGGGAGAGTTACCTCTGCTCTTCTCTTTTGTTCTGAGTGGAGGGGAAAGAAACAGATATATGTATACTGAATGTGTGGTGGTGAGTGACTTATAAAATAGATAAGGATAATTATTATTATCTAGTGCATTGGGTATACCCCGTGTCCCGTTCAGCTCAAGTGTAGACGCGGTACCTCGGTTTGGTAATTGTGTGAAATATATTCTTGGAGACGTTTTTATAAGAATAATATAAAAAAGAGACTGTTGATTCCGAATAATGATTATCGAATTTAAACCATTTTTATTGCGGTGTCGGTAAGCAGGTAACGAAATATAACTTCTTGATAATTAGACAAAGGTGAACGTAAACGTTCAGAGAGTAATAGTTCGAAGTAGAGTGAATTATTTAACCTGAAAAAATTACTGGTTAACTGCCGATTACAGTATTTGCTTTTACGTTAAGGTAAAAGTCAAATAGTCAAGAAATAAAAGTCAAAGTCAACTTAAAAAAAAGGTCAAAGGGTAAAATAGTCATTTTGATGTTTGAAAATTTACGGGTTGTTACAGTATCCACCTCTCAATTGGAACTTCATCCCGAAGTTCGGTAGGTGTTATCTGTTGACAGTGTGTTCGAGAAAAGATGGAAGTACTTGCGACGCATCTGGTGTTCATGCTCCCACGTGAATTCGAGTTCTTACTGAAAGTTCTAACAATTTTTTTTGGACAATAGGGATGCGAGTTTACTTAAGTCGTTTGACCTTACGGTCTATGATCTTGATAGGTTCTTTGATAAAGCTCGAACATTCGTCAATCTGGATCTCTTCCAGAGGAATAGTGAGTATCCAATCAGAAAGACACTTTTTCATATTGCATACATGAACGATGTAGTGTACACCACTAAGTTCTGGTGGTAGCTCTAGGGTGTAAACTACCGGACCAATCCTAGTTAGGATCTTGTATAGTCCGATGTTGAGATGTCTGGGAAAAAGTGTAGGTATTTGTGGTGAATTTTGATCTCACACTCCCAGGTGAAATCAGGAACTCTTTTAATGTATTGATAGGTGAGCAAAAGTGCTCTGATTAATATTAGGACTCAACTGGAGGGCCCAATATTCCAGGGCCAATTGGAGGGCCAGGTATTGCAAGGCCATCTGAAAATGTTGGAGAACCAAATGTTGTGGCGCCTCCTCGAGTGATTGTTGTGTCAGGTGTTAGAGGTTGTTTTCACAAGGATTTCATGAGTTGCAAATTCAGCAATTTCAAAAGTATAGAGAGAGTGGTTGGTTTGACTCGTTAGTCTGAGAAAATAGAGTTAGTATTTCCAAAACATCAACTGTGCTGAAAACTGCAAAGTCAAATACGCCACAAGCATACTTCTGGAGGATGCTTTGTCATGGTGAAAAGTTGTTGCACAATCTATTAGTATAGAGAATGTTTACAAGATTGCTTGGACTAAGTTGAAGAAATTATTGATCAAGAATTATTGTCCTCGGAATGAGGTGTAACAAATTGAGGTGAAGTTTACTTGTTGTGGCGTGATATCACAATTTATATTTGTGGTTTTAAGAGGTGGTAGTAAAGTGCCTAATAATGGTTTCAACCAACGAGAAGTCATGGAAAAAGTTCATCTAAGAACTTCCACTCAGTATTCAAGAGTACGTAACTTCGTTTGGTCACTCACACTAGATGACACAATTTATATGTCTCGCAAACTAGTGGATCATGTTGTACGAGCTCGGTCTGCTCAAGAATTCAATAACGGCAAAAATAACAACAGTAACGACAATAATAACAAACGGTGTGGGGATGTGGAAAGAGAAAATTTCGAGAAACAATGTCTCTAAAATAAAGGTCAACAAATGGAAAGAACTCTTGGGAGAGCTTATGTGTAGGTGTCCGTGCACCTAAGTAAAGTAGGCATCTTACGTACTCAAGTAAGTGGGTGGAATATCGTACTCAGTCTGTTAGTTCGAGATTGAACCAATCCAAGAGTGTAATAAGTCTGTTAATTCAATAAATAGTTCATGATTGTAAGGATTTGTAACGGTAAAAGTGATAACTTAAGAATGAACTAAGGTAGTTCAAATGAGGTCTTAAGATTTTTGCTGAGTAATAGAATACTGGAGATTCTCAAGATCGAGTTCATACTAATGTCATATTGGATACAAATAAGCCCACTTATTTATAATTCATTATTTACATAGAGAAGCGTCCCAAACAATGTAAATAAGGAAATATAAACTTATGATTCGGCGATTCACAATTTCTTTATTTAAATAAAAAGGCGTCCCAATCCATTCAAATAAAGACATTGTAAATCATCCTACTTAAGAATTTCTGGCAAAACACTCATACGTGTGGAAAAGAAAAATAGTCCACACTGGGCTAGAATCATAGATTTTTAACAATGAAAGTTTCAGAAAAGAACTTGATGAATGTAGAGGAAGTTGCTGAACTTCAGCTTTTGTAGATGATGAATCAATTTGTTCCTTAGCAATTTCATATCTTTAATTTCTACCAAGGAAATCAATAGTTTGTGACAGGTTCCATGTAAAATAATATTCGTAGTGTCGTGAAAATTTTAGAGATCATTGTAATCATTTACAATGTCTGAGAAATAATTGAGACCATTGTGCAACACACAATGTCTGAGAAATAAATGAGACAATTGTGCAACTCACAATGTCTGAGAAATAAATGAGACCATTGTGTAACACACAATGTCTGAGAAATAAATGAGACAATTGTGCAACACACAATGTCTGAAAAATAAATGAGACCATTGTGCAACTTATAATGTCTGAGAAATAAATGAGACCATTGTGCAACTCACAATGTTTGAGAAATAAATGAGACCCCTGTTTCATTCACGGTGTCTGTGGGAATAGTATAGACCACTAGATTCTAGTGATTAGTTAAAAGTGTTTGAATGAATGAGTGAAATGTTCCGTATACTACAAGAGGTACGAGTAGGTACATGATTGAAGAAATGTGGTTGTGCCGTAATGCCTTAGAATAGGCATACGTAGATGTTTTTGTTCTACAGTGATCGAAAGTGTATCGAGTGTCTATATATCAATATACTAATGTGTAGCATAAAATACCTAGAAGTCACATAATCGTCTGGAGGATGGAAGGCACGGAGAACGAAAGGCTATAAAAATGTTTCGTTTGTAAAAGTGGTTATAGTTCAGGTCTCAATTAGATCCGTTTCTCAATAACTATAGCTCTGATACCAATCTGTAACACCCTCAATTTCGCTATACGCAGCGGAATTCAAACTGGGTGTTACCTCATAGCATAACAGTTATAATGATAGAAAAAGATCTATATTTGAGTCGTTTTAAAAGATTTACCATTCGAATATCAGAGTTTACAAAATGAGGTCCCAGTAGTTGTAAGGTTTACAAAATAAGTTTTCAAATGATAATAAAATTTATAGCGTTCTTGATGTATCCGAGCTCCTCCGTGCCATCCTCGTTCATTATGGACCGGAGATAAACATGCTAAAAGTGTCAACACAAAGGTTGGTGAGTTCATAGAGTTTGTAAGTAAAACAGTTGATTCCAATAGTTTCAAGTGTGAGATGATAATTGTAATAAATACAAATATTGATGAAATAAGTAGTGGGTTACGTTGTTATACACCCATAGTTCGTTTGTTTGCCCTAACCGGGTCAACACAAAAGTAGTTCGGTT
This sequence comes from Artemisia tridentata subsp. tridentata, assembly GCA_021014915.2. Taxonomy (NCBI): domain Eukaryota; kingdom Viridiplantae; phylum Streptophyta; class Magnoliopsida; order Asterales; family Asteraceae; genus Artemisia; species Artemisia tridentata. The sequence continues at coordinate 258,100,414 of CP139508.1, read as the reverse complement.
GCCCTAACCGGGTCAAAGATTGGGTGAAATCCATAGAATTTGTATGCTAATCAGTTGAACACAAGTTTCAAGTTTGGGTGAAAGTGGGCTACGTTGTTATACGCCCGAAATGTAGTAGTGACAGTACCGTATCATGACTACGGTACTATAGTATTGTAGTTCAGTATATTGCCCTAAGTCTCATGACACTCAAACGTTAACGTGTATGATTACATAGAAATGATATAAATAAAATACACCATAAAATGGTGTAAGTATGATGCCCTCGTGTAGGAGATTGCCATCTTCCTATTTCCCTTCAAATAAAGTGCATTTGACTATCAATCGGGCTAGCACCAAGGCTATCTATCCGGCTAGCACAAATGGGCTGTCAACCTCCAATAGATCTATTCACTATATTCGCGTTCACTCGCAAGTGATTAATGGTTCATGATATGAGGGACTTGTAAAAGTGGCAATAGTAGTGGTAACTTAGGCAATATCAATCAGGTATAACATACATAGCATACAGAAAATAGTACTTGTGTTCATGTTTATAGCATGTATCTCCCTAGGAGATAGAAAAACGTGTAAAAGTAGGTATATGAACTCATGGTAATTCGTAAAAGTTTATAGTACTTGTGTAAGTGAAAGCAAGAATTATGTTTCAATAAACAAATAGAGTGTCTCATCAACTGAGTACAATGTCTAAGGTAAACGAGTAAATTTGTAAGTAGAACGAGCATGTATCTCCCCCAAAGAGTTCAAAATAAGTGAAAGAAGGGGCTATGGCACACCTTGGAATGTAGTGATGTAGATAACACAACGGTGCCAAAGAGTATGGCAGAACAATGTAAAAAAGTATAACTCGAAGAATACGGAATCGTCATAACCTAATGAATATAAGTTTGTTTCAAGATATGACGCGCGGAAAGTAATCGATACGTATGAGTTTCAAAAGATGGAGCATTTTAGTTTTCACGGAATATTTGTATCAATGATTGTAAGAAGTTTAGTATCTCATTCGTGTGGTGGTATAAAGTCATAGACTCAGACAAAACGCACGCCAAAGCATATATAGCACCAGTATAAAAGGAAATAAACACGTAAAGAAGAACAAACCGGTAGAATCAGATAAGCAGATAAGTAAATGAGATATGTGAATTCAGTTAAGTTTAACTAATAAATAGTCATTATAAGTTTTCAACTTATGTTTTATTGGTTATTGGGTTAATAATCCAATACAGTCCGTATATTAAAGTCCGATAATAAGTAATTTGTTAATAAGTCATAAATCCATTAAGAGTCCAATATAATAAGCCCATATGTATTCGTTATGTCCAATATGTCAACTTGTCCAGAGTTTGTCCACTATCATATATAATATATACGTATATAGTCCATTATGAGTTAATATGTTCAATATTAAGTACAAGTTATTTATACCTTGACAAAATAAATATTTCACATTAACTAATTTATAATCAAGCACACCCTATATTTAAAATTGTGGGCTATGAGCCGATTACCATAATCAAACTAAACGCACCCTTTATTATATTTGTTGTTAACTGAGATCAACAAAACACCTTCGAGGTGTTGTGGTCGAACCAAGGGTAGTTCGAACGAGCACACCCTTGTCTCGCCAAACTAACCGATCACACAAACACCACACTTGTGGTTGTGGGGCCGAGACATACACAAACGCATGACCGCTCTTGTGGTCTCTTGTTGAATCCAAACACAACCAAAAATAACAACTCTAATAAGCTTAAAAACATGTACTATGACCAAAGAAATAAGCAATTTGCTAATGTGCTAAAATAAACCCACCCTATACGGGCTGTGATGGACTAGACGAACCAAATAATTTCACTCTTCGGTGTGGCTGCAATGGCCTACAAACAAACACCTATTGGGTATTGTTGCTAACCGAACCAAAACAAGCACAATCGTTTGTGGTTTCTTGTCAACCCGTGACCAACCAAACTCACACACTCTCGGTGTGGCTGGGAAAAGCCGAAACAAACATTCCCAAAATAACACAATAATCCAAGTGCTTATTCAAATAAGCCAAAGAGAAAAATAAGGAAAAATTAAGATAAGCCAAACACCCTTTGGGTGTGGCTGTGGTGGACCGAGACAACAACAACAAGACCAACACCCTCTTGGGTGATTTCCAGTCGAGGTCGAGGATCAAACAAACACCCTTTGGGGCTGTTTTTGGTTCTTCGACACATAACAAACACAACCCTATTGGGTTTATCATCAAATCGAACTCAATATCAAAATCAATAAGCCATAATCCCACTTAAGCTACATCTTACAATAATCAATAAAGCTAAGAAGAACTAAGCATATTTAATCCATCTCGAGACCCATACGGGTTTCGGCTTGAAACCCACTCGGGTTTAAACATGATCCGATAATAAAATAAATCAAACAAACGCCTCTTAAATAATTTATACCACACGAATTATTATCCAAAACATGTTTCTATTGTTGTTTTAATTCCACGAAAATGATATAAATGATTTATATTCGGAATTAGATTCAAATGATCGACATACCCATGATGTTGAGGGAGTGAGAGAGACGTGGTGGTGCGGCTGTGGCCATGGTGGTGGCGTTGGTGGTGTCGCTCGATGCAGGAGAGGGGAGGGAAGGGAGAGTTACCTCTGCTCTTCTCTTTTGTTCTGAGTGGAGGGTATAGAAACAGATATATGTATACTGAATGTGTGGTGGTGAGTGACTTATAAAAGAGATAAGGATAATTATTATTATCTAGTGCATTGGGTATACCCCGTGTCCTGTTGAGCTCAAGTGTAAACGCGGTACCTCGGTTTGGTAATTGTGAGAAATATATAATTAAAGATGTTTTTATAAGAATAATATAAAAATGAGACTATTGATTCCGAATAATGATTATCGAATTTAAACCATTTTTATGGCGGTGTCGGTACAGAGGAAACGAAATATAACTTCTTGATAATTAGACAAAGGTGAACGTAAACGTTCAGAGAGTAATAGTTCGAAGTAGAGTGAATTATTTAACCTGGAAAAATTAATGGTTAACTACCGATTACAGTATTTGCTTTTACGTTAAGGTAAAAGTCAAATAGTCAAGAAGTAAAAGTCAAAGTCAACTTTTAAAAAAAGGTCAAAGGGTAAAATAGTCATTTTGATGTGTGAAAATTTTTGGGTTGTTACAGAAATCTCCAAACTACATTTAGAGCTCAGGGTCACAGAACACTAGCTAACAAAAACCCGGGTCCTATACACCTAGTAAAATGCAAAAGCCTAGGATATCAAAACTGGCACAACAAACAAACTGGACACCAACTTCAAAAATCACCCAAATACATTGGGAAACAACAAGGCAAATTCAGTAAATTGACTCATTATCAATTTTACTACGAAACCACAACACGTAAACTAGAATGAAATTCTATTCAACTGATCTAGGACGTATAATACGCTGATCAAATCAAAAACCCATGCCAACATAAACCTGATAATATCTAGGCTCACTTAAACAAAGGTACCTACGATAGGAATATAAAAACATTGTTCAAAAGCAACAAAACGTTCAAACAAGGCCTAACACACGGCCAACATATAAGACTTTGTAAAAACACTACAAAGCAATCAAGCCTAAGAGGAGGGAGGCGCATCAGTATTCGGGGGAGCAGCAACCGCCCAGAGATCATCAACATTCTGATCCTTGCTAGCCACGATCTCTAGCAGATAGGGTCACGACCTAGTTCTCAGCTCAGTAACCTCCCTAACCAGCCCTTCTGCTGCATTCTCATCCAATTCAAGGTCTGAGACAAGCACGTTGGAATGCTTGGCATGTACCTTCCTACAAGCCCTGTGAGCACCCAGGCACATAGCCCTCTTCTGAACATGGAGAAAGGCATGTTGATATTTAGGAGAACAAAGCAAACAATTAACAAACAAAGGCAACTGCTGTATAATGTAACACCCCCAAAAAATCGCAGCGGAAGATTGTGTCACTGGGGTATTACTTCATAGTACAAAGATTAAGTTACAGAAAACGAACTATAAATGAGACGTTTTGAAAAGTTACCATTCGATTAATAATATCGGAGTTACAAATATGAGGTCCCAAAGTATAATAATACATAAGTGTTTTTAAAACATATCGAATGGTAATGATAAAAGCATAAGTCTTCCAAATATGTCGTGCGACTCTATGCTCAATGCAACAGCTATCGCCTTATTGACATGAGATAAACATGCTAAAAAGTGTCAACACAATAGTTGGTGAGTTCATAGAGCTTATTGCAAATAAGATGTAAAACCTTTATGAATTAATTCCCATGACAAGTATATGTCAATCTAATCCTGCTACAAATCCCGCCCATACAAGATTTGTAACATCTTAGGTCCACATATAAGTTCATATTTAATAACTGTAAATGTTGAACCTATTATGAGTAGGACATATGTGTATGCAATATATGCAAGTACTTAATGTAAAATGTAACAGCCAACTGAACCTCACGACTTTCTTTCATATGCTTACACCCTATACTAGATTATATTCAACCAAGGTCAAGAATAAGGGACACAAAGGTGGGGGTGTCAGCCTGATAGTACTATCAATACCTCTCCAATGGCTCCCTCTAGGAGTTAACCAGTTGCTTATGAATAATGTATGAACCATGCAAACGAGTTTAACACATTAAGGCATATATCGCAATGAAACTACACATCATGTTTGAAAAGTAGGAAAAAAATGTAGCACATCATAAAAGTATAAATGTTTTGTGTACTTGTATCTGTATGTAAATGCAAATCATGTATTTTGATAAAAACGAGTAAAGTATTTCTAAGCATGTATCTCCCCCAAATAGTTTAAAACGAGTATTAAAAGAGTAAGAGTGGGGCTATGACTCACCGTGAACTAATGATATGAAAACGTATAACAGAATTGATGGATAAGCCGGGATAACCTCTACGTACAACCTAGAAATATGATATCGTGTCTTAGGCTTTTTTGGAATAATGATGTGAAATCATAAACGTGTCTATATATGTGATTATATTGATCATGATGTCGTATATGGTAGTCGTTTTTATAAAATGGTTTATCAAACGTGTTTATGTATATCGTACTACCGTTCGGGTCATCACAATCCAGAGGTTATGTAGTAAACGTTCGAGGAGCTAGGGCACTTTAATTCGTAAATCCAGTAACTCGTCAATCTGTTTACCCAAATGAAACCCTTTACATGAAGCTCCCTAGTTTTGTAGTGCTCAATATGTAAAACATGTATTTTATATGTTTGTGAAGTTTATAAAGGATATAATAGTTATAAGGATTTATATGTTATGAGTATAGTTTCATATGTGAAAACTTATAAGGTTTACAAGTTAGGAATATGGTTTCTCTTGTGAAAACTTATAAGTTAAGATTATTGTTTCACATGTGAAAAACTGGTTTTAACATGTGAAAAACACTATTCCGAAGGTCAAATAGACTTTAGGAAAATTTATTTAGGATATTGCATGTTTCGCAAATGAGTTTTGGCCGTTTTCAAAATCAAATGAAGTTATAGGGTTGTTTGGTTATGATTTAGGAAAAATGGTTATTACATGTTCTCGTCAATCACTAAATTTGTTATTACAAAGTTGAGGTATGTGGTATTATTTGATGAAAAAGAAATTTATAAGTATGTGATGAAATCTGGAAAGTTTCGTGAAGTAACGAGGTCAGGGAACTAGTCCGTTTACAAAAAGATGTTTGGAAAATTTTATGGTTCGGGTCTAAACAGGCCCTACTGCCTAGCCCACCTCGTACGTTTTCAGGCCGAGATCTTTCATGGCTAGACGTAAAACATCATTCCGGACAACTTTCTTGTTTTATACTTTTGATGATTCGGAATCTAAAGTGGTTAAAATCGCGTTTTATCATTTCTGGACAGCTTACGATCTAACAACATCTAAGGTTTTCGGTATGATTTTCAACTTGTTGTATCTTTTGACTCTTAAGTCCGTTTTGGGTGATTCAAATTGCTATATTTTTAGTTTGATCTTGTCTATAACAATATGTATATATACAAGGCTATAGGTAATTGATTTTGCGGCAAAAATATGCATAAGATGACCAGTTTACTAGTTTGTTTAACATAAGGTAGTAAATAACTTTCAATTTGTTTGTAAAGTTTAGTACATCATGTGATCAATATAACTAGACATATATAGAATAGATTAAAAATGTAAAGGATCATGGGAGTAAGCTAGGTTTTCTTACAACTTTTGGCTTTCAAAGAAAGGAAAAAAGGATAAGGACTAGAATACTCTTCCACTCCTTTAGAATCCTTCAACAATTTCTTGTGACCTTGCAAGAGTTGTGATGAAACTTTAGATGAATCGAGTGGATTTAAACTCAAGAGAATCACCAAATATTTGTAATGATTGGATATGTAGATCACTTGTATCTTTAATTCTTGAATGAAACTTGAAGCAGAAATCAATTTGTAAGAGTGCTTGTGCTTGTTTGTGTTGAACGACCAAAGAGGGGGGGGGGGTTATATAGGGTTTTTGAGGAGGTGCTAAGAAAGGCTAGTCATCACCCTTACTAGTTAAGTAAAACCATGTGTATTGATATTAGGTTAGATTGAGTCTAGTGAAGACACTTGGGCTTAAGTAGCCAAATTGGTTACTTCTTCTTATGAAGAGGTATAAGAGATATTTCTCTATGAAACTTATGGACTAAGGCTGAGTTGTTTATTAGTTAATTATGTTGTGACTCATCACCAAGACTAGTAAGTCTTGGTGATTAACCCCATTTAAACGCCCCAACTAAAGGAGGAGGAGGGGGGAAATGATGAGGTGGAAACAAGAAAATTAAATGTTTTTTTGTCTAGGGTTTTAAGTGTAGTTGTGTTATAATTTGATCCCGATAGTCGTTATTGTTAAGTAATTTAAATTTCGAATAAAAAAAATTCGGATGAGGTAAAAATAAAGAATTCATGAAAAATTCTAATTAATTAATATACTAAATATGTAACTCGTAAAATATTTTGCGAAGTGAAATTAATTACTTGAATTAAAATATATAAATGACGTAATAATTCAAATTGTGATGTCATAATTTGAGAAAGGTTACATATAACCTTCTTTTTCTCAGCCTTGAAGTAAGCAACACACTCACGACTATCAGTATTGGACTGAGAAATCATAGCCAGAGGATCAGCCAGATCTTTGACCTGGGTTTCCAACCCAAAAATTTGGCCCTTCAAGCTAGCCACTTCCTCCTCATGTCGCTTCGCAGCATCAGCTTCATTGGCCTTTAAGGTTTGAAAGGATTTCTCCTTCTCAAAAGTAACCCTAAGGAAGGTCTCCTGCTGCCTCTTAACCTGGGCCTCAAGCTCCGCCTTCCTAGGTGTGCCAACCTGCGCAAGCTCTTCCTCAAGACTCTTCACTCGAGCCTCGGTAGCCTCTAAAAGCTTCTTGTACCTGGCGGCCTTAAAACCAACTCGGTAGGCATACCCCACCCGACCTTTAAGAAATGCATAATCATTTATTATATCACTTAGGCCACGGTAAAAAATAGCAAGACTTTTAGCAAGGGTGTAGAAAAATAGAAGGGGGGGGGGGTTGAATAGTTTTACCGATTAAAACTTCTTTTTAAAACTCATAGATCGACTTATGTCAATCTAGTTTTGACTTGTTGGATATTGATAGTAGTAAAGCATATAAAACTAAACTACGAGAGAGAGATAGAGAGACACAACCATAACACAAATATTTATAGTGGTTCGGCTACAAGGTCACCTTCCTTGCTCTATTGCACTCCCCAAGTCACCTACTCGAGAGTTCATAAACACTTCACAACACAAACTCCTTTCACTTGGCGGAGAAGCCTTCACAACGTCGCTTATACTTTATCCGGTACAAAGCTAGATACCGGGCTTTTCCACGAGGTAAAGCCAAACCTTCGTCGCCTACACTTTATCCGGTACAAGGCTAGATACCGGGTCCTTAGCAAGGGGGACCAAACCAACACACCTAGCACAACATGACTAAAGGAACCAACGTCCTTTTACACCTAACGACTCAACATATCTACAACACCCTTTTGAGAAGAAGAAAGAACAAGATGCACTTATGTGATCTTGGAGGAGAAAAATCCTAGCAACTCATATCACGAGCTTGCAAGTCTTCGAGAGGTCGTGATCTCGCCTTTTAAAAGGAACCTAGAGAATCACAAAGAAAGACTACATAGAAAGATCCTTGGATCTGTGGTTAGAGAGTTTAGAACATATAGATAAGGTATGTCTAAAAGGGGTGAGAAGCAAGAGAGAAATGGCTCACTATTTATAGGCAAACTGTCCACGGTTCACCCGAATCTGGCGGATCCCTTCCCAAAGGGATCCGGCCAGTGTAATCCAAGGGATCCGGCTATTTGGTATCAACGATTCAGATTTTGGGTTACATTTTCGGGTCTTGGGTAATGGGTTATGATCCATGGATAGATGACGTCATGCCTGATGTCAAAAACATCTTTGGGTCATGGGTCATGGACTTTTGGTTATGGGTTATGGACTTTGCATCATGGGTCACAGGTTTTACCCATTATGGATGTCATGGATAATGTCATGCAATGTATAACACCCTGAAACCGGGCCTAAGCATTTTATTACAAGATTGACATTGAAATAGTTAACTATGATGTTTATAAGTTTTAAGGTCTTACGGGATTGGTTAGTCAACCCGATAGTCAACTATAAGTACTAAATGTTATGTAAATGGTTATAGAAAGTATGATGTGTCACAATTATCAGAAAGATGGACTTAAGGGACTAATGTTGTCAAGTAGTGCATTAGTAATACAGTTACATGTGGCTAAAATAGAAGTAAATGGACTTGAAGGGCTTAAAGTGTCAATTTGGTATATAACTTTGAAATGAAGAAAGCTGTATCTTGAAATATACAGGATGTACACATTTCATGGTTATCCAGGAGTGTGTATTGTGTGTGTGGCGGTTTAGAGAGAAAAGGAGGGAAGAAGATGAAGTTTGATGACTAATCCATGAAGATTTTAAGGTTCCAAAGCAAGGGTTAAGTCCTAGTAATGATCTTCACAAGTAAGTAATCTCTATCTTGATTTAATGAGGTTAAGGTTTATAAGTAAGTGGGTTTTCATCATATGATCAAAGTATGATCATATGATGATCTATGATGGAGGATGGGTAAGTTTAAATGGGTTATGTAAACCTTTGTTGATGATGTTACTTGAATGTGTCACCAGGTCTTAATTTTATTTAAGAGGATTGATGATGATGATGGTGATATAGTGAATGGTAACATAGCTTGGATTTAAGGTAAGTAATCCGTTTATAAGATAATGTTATATGGATTTCAATGCATTATATGTTATGTGTTGTTGATGTTAAGGTTAATGAATAACTTCATGTGTATGTGCTTATGTGCTAGTAGATTGTAAGGCTAGTTTGGCATAACTAGCATAAGAATGTTATATTAGTTTGGAAGTTGGTTAGAGAGTGAATGATGATGCTTAAGAGGCTTAAGGTATGCGTATACGATTAATGTTATGAAAGATAAATGGTTACGATGTGTAATGTATGAATGATGTATGATGTTGAGTTATATCCGTTTTACTTACTAAGCATTCATGCTTACGGTTTAAGTGTCCAGTGTTTTGTAGGTTATGTGTAATGCTATGTATTGGACTAATTTTAAAGGTTCGGATATGTGCAAGATTAGAAGAATGGTAAGAAAGTATAGCTTAGGTAGATACCGAGCTCGTGCAATGTTGTACCCCCGAGAGTCTTAATGGTTTTTGTAAAGGTGCAGTCAAGTGTTTAAATGTATGTCAAGATTGTCTTAATGTATTGGTGGTCAAACGTTGTGTTTAAGTATGTTTTAAGTGTTCACAGTCATGGTTAAAGGGGTGTTTGGATTAACGGGTGATTATACCCATTTTGGGTTGTAATGGGTCAAATTGTTATGGAATGCGTTTAGTTTGTTAGTTATAGTTTATATGTCAAGTGAATGATGTTGGTAATGTTTGAAGCGTTGAAATGGTGTCAATTGGTTTGAGTGTATTGGTGTCAAATTGTGCAGATTTTTGCTTCAGATAGCCTGTGTCAAAGTTATGGCGTAACTGATTTATCAGTTACGGAGTAACTACTCCTGTACTCAGATTTTGGCTATCTTCGAAAAATCATATCTTTTAAACTGTAAGTCGTCATGGGTCGTGCCACCCGGCGTTTCAAAGGTAATTGAGTCTAGTTTCATTTAAAAATAGTCTCAAGGTATGAAAGTTTATATATTTTTGTCAATGGTCAAAAGAGTAACAGAAGGTCAGTTTTGGTTCACGCTTTTTGCGCATAAAAGTTGTAATTTTTGGTCTAAGCAGGCACAGGGTGTAACAAATTGGTATAAGAGCTTCGGTTTAAGTGAATTAGGTTGCCTAGACTTTAACCACTATTAGATGCGTTAAATGTAAGTGAAGGTAATGCGAGAAAGTAAATGTTTAAGTTTCGAAGCGAATTATGTGATTGGTTATATGAACCTAAGTTGATAATGATGAATGTATGCTATAGTGTTACTATGTATGTGATATAAGCCCGTGGAGGACTTGAGGTATTTAAGTGATTAGATTGCCGTACACATTGGTTAGTACCGGTGATTGTATTATGATTTTATGAGCGTGTTTTAGAATGATGATAATGGAATGTGACTAGAATGGTAAGTGGTATTAGAGATGGGCTAATAGCGAGTCAAAGTATTTGATGTTTAAAGTGTGGAACATAGTAATGATAAGTGTGCTAAAGTATAACATGTGAAAGTAAAAGGAAAATTGACACACTAATGGTTAAGTGTCTATAAATACGAAAAGTATAGAATGAGATTAAGGAATAATGACAAGTAATGATGAAATGAAAACGGTATAACTAATGTGCTAATAACTAAAAGAAATGAGTTAAGAATGTAAGTAAGAACGTGATGATATGTTGACTAGTTAAACACAAAGAGATCGTGTTAATGTATAAAGTGAAAATAAAGGATGAATGTAAGTTAATGAAGGTGTTATCAAACTAACCTATGTAAGGTTAGATATAGAAAAGAACTAAGTAACCTAAAAGAGGTAGTAGTAAAGATGTGGAAAAGGTTAACACACGTTAAAGAATGTAAGTTGTAATGAGAAGTGTAAACACATAGTAAATGTGTGAGTATGATAAGCAAGTTTCATATATCCTATGATGCTTGCTTTAGTTAAGTAGCATGAATGAGATAATGTGTGCGTTAAAATATTATGGCTTGGATCCAATATTAAATGTGAAAAGTTAAAGATAGTTATCATATAACCAATGAGTTAATGATGACTAATAATGGCATCTTTCGGGATGATCGAGTTAATGATAGTAAATGGTGGCATCCTTATGGATGGCCAAGCTAATGATGTTAATGGTGGTATCCTTCGGGATGACAAATCTAATGATGTTAATAATGGTATCCTTTGAAATGACCATGTTAATGATACACATGTGATGGTATCCTCCGGGATGGCCAAGTTTGTTTAATGACATGTGTTAATGGTACCGCAAGGGTACGGTTAAGTTCCCTTCAAGAGAATGTTATAAAGGTATGGATCCAAGGCTAAAAAGTTAAAAAGGTAACGTAAAGTGTAATAAGAATGAAGAGAAAGAAAGTAAAGTGAAAAAAGTAATAAGTACGAGTGTTATGTCGAAAATGTATAAGTAGGACGGTTTATGATTTCCTTAGTTAAATGGATTGAGATACCTTTTCATTTAATTAAAGAAATTGTGAATCACCGAACAATGAGTTTATGTTTCTTGATTTACATCGATTGGGACGCCTTTTCATGTAAATGAGGAAGTATAAATGAGTGGGCTTATGTATTCCCGACATGATATGAGTAGAGTAGAAGAATAGAAAATGGGGGTCTAGTATTAGTTAAAAGTCGTAAGAACTAAGATAAGTGGAATAGAATTAAAATGCGACTTTTATTGAGATATTATGAAAACCTTCTATTGAGATGTCTATAGTACAACTCGAAAAGATTAAGAATTTGTAATGACGTTATAATGTGCCTTGAGGAGTGGTACAAAAGGTGAGTAATGATAGTAACGGATGCTAATCTTTATTGTTGAAACTATAGACCTTGATAGATCTTTGTGAGCTCGTGGACCGTTAGTAATGTTTATGTAATCACAAACACACTAAAAGAAAGTCTAAGTTACTTGTATTCTATAGCGGAAAACAAACACAAGTAAGAACACAATTACTAAGAACTATTTGATCCTCTATGGATCTTTTGATTAATACTAAAAGTGTTTTTCTAAACTCGTACATAATACATAATGATGTGTTCCTTTTATAGACAAGGAACCCTAAACAACCCTAAACCGTTTCACAAGAAACGTATAATCTAAAAACTATTCAAGATATGCAATATCACTTTCTAAATAAACTCATGCATATCCTAACTAATAACATAATACGCGGAAACTATCCATCAGCAGAAACACATTCCGCACAATCTATACTTCCGCAGTAACATTCTTCAGCAGAATCATAAAGCTTCAGCAGTAACCATCAGCAGTAACCATCAGCAGAATTCTTCCTTAGCAGAATTCCCAACAATCCTCCCCTAATCTTGAATTTGACATGGTTAAGTTCAAGATTCTTGATAGATCTGTAACAACTCATGAGAAGAGGATTGACTTCGAACAGCAGCAGCAAAGAATCACATGAACCATAGCACTATGAATGGTAGAACTTGAAACTTCACATCTTTGCAGCAACAAATGACAATTTGTACATCAAAACATATTAGTTTCATACTATTCTCATCACATCCAGGTGTGTTAACTCCTGTGAGAGGTGAATCATTGAAAATAATGGATTTGATGTCTCTTTACCAATAGCCATCACTACTGGAGTAGCCAAATGTTTAAGTTCGAAAACTATGGTACACTGATAACCATCTGATTTATTAGCAAACCAGCAACTATAAACGGATTTGAGATGTCTTTACCTGTAGCCGTTTGCTCAGGACTAGCCAATTCTTTGGTTTCAACTGAACCTTGGTGAATTGAGAACCAAATATGGATACCAAATGTCTTTACCACAAACCATACTTTTGTGGACTAGCCAATTCTTGGGATCCCATAAAGGGTTACATCCATGGTGAATTGATGACCATTTCAACTCTCAGCAATGAAGCATGGGTGAGTTGAGTACCCTATAGCTTTGAGCAAGCTATTACAGCTATCAACAGATTTGATGTGTCTTTACCAAAGCTGTACCCTTTGGACTAGCCAACTCTTTGATGGACACAAGTCACATCCGGTGAGTTGATAACCATCAACAGAGATATACAACAAACCTGCATAAAAGTTAGTACAAAAATATATAATTTTTTTTTTTTTTTTTTTTTTTTTTTTTTTTTTTTTTTTTTTTTTTTTTTTTTTTACTAAGACTTAAATAAGAAAGAAATGAAATAAAGAAATAGAAAATATACAAATAATATACAATACCAGAATCAAGTAGAAGCTTGGTGTTGCAGAAGCTTAGACTTGATGAACCCAACCAATTGTTCAGCATGTGTCCTATCATTAGCAATTGGATTTGGAGGAATTTCCAACTTCCTTTGGAGCATGCGATTCAGCAGAGTCATGGACCATGGATATTGTTGATCAGAAAACATACATACTCGGATACCAGACTCAGTCTCCACCACATGGACATTGGGAATGGGAAAAAATTTCCAACTATCAACTTTCCATCTATGAGAAGCCTTCCAAACTGAATAACCTTTCCCTTGTGGAGTTTGAGAGTCAAAGAGAACTTGAAGATCACCCAAGAGATATAGACCAGAACCTTGTGGAGTATGCATAGCATAATACTCAGTGACCAACTTGTAAAGGGTCTGCAGATCTTGCCTATCCACCAAATGAAGAATTTCTTGCAAGAAAGTGAAATTCTTATAAGATTGATCTTGCCTGTAGATAGTATTAATTTGTCCATCTGTGATAGTCCATCTGATCAACACATTGTATGATCCTTCAGGAAACGTTTCAGAAGATCCTTCCTGAATAAATGAATCATCAGTAGCTTCTAGATCTACTTCCTTTGAAGAACTACTCATTTGAGCTCTGAGAACTTGCTTAGCCAGTCTAATTGATCTTCTACTTGCAATATGCTTCCCGATATGTGACATTCTCTTCTTCCTTCGACCAGGGATGTAAATTCCCATAGAGACATCTTCAGAAGCAATAGAAGTAGTATCTTCAGAAGGAATAGAAGAAGTAGGAATAGAAGAACTTGGAACAACACCCTCTGCTACAGGTAACCTATCAGCTTTGTCCCCATCTTGGCTACCCTTAGCCTCAGCCGGTTCAGCTTGTTTACCCTTATCTGCATTAGAAGGAGACAATGATGAATCTTCATGATCAGCAGATGTTACAGCAAAAGGTTCAGCAGAATTGGGTGGAGCTTCAGAAGAAACATGAATCCCAGATGATTGTTTTTCAGAAGCTTCATCAGCAGAAATGGTAGAAGTAACAATAGGCTCAGCAGATTGAAAGTCCGCAGGAGTATCTCCAGTAGATGAAGTACCTAACTCCACTTGCTTCAGTCTTTTGAGACATGGAGCCTCCAAACTCTCAGCAGTCCTCTTAGGTGGAGTATCAGAAGAGTGAATGGTCTTCATAATCTGATCATAAATTCTATGCAACTCTGAATCAGACAAAGCCCAAACTTGCTTCTTTGTCAAACCATGGCTATACACAGAAGTATACTGATTATAGACCACATTCCTCCTATATTGTTTCTCTTCTGCTTCAGTCTTGGGTCTATCTCTCCTAGCTTGTGCTTTCTGAGCAGCAATAGCCTTCCTCCTTTCAGCTGCAGCTTGCTTCCTCTGTTGCCCAAGAGCTACCATTTGTGCAGCAAAATTATTACTATCAAAGTTAGCTCCTAAGATACTTTGAGCCAAATTAGGATTGGATGCTGCTTGTTGAGTGTAAGTATCCCATTGTGCATCAGTGAAATGAGCTGATTGCTCATCTAGCTCTCTTTGCCTTTCAGGAGGCAAATCTGAAGTAAAATGATCAGCCATCTGTTTTGCTAATGCTTGACTCTTCACAAGATCCTCATATTCTTTAACCAGCCTTTCTTGCTCCTTTCTTTCTTCTGCACTTATAAGATCTGTACCAAGATCTTCTCCAATCACCCTTTCTTGCTCATTTCCAGAAGTATCTACACTAGTAACTCTGTCAATATCTTCAGGAGAAACTCCAATAGAAGCATCAGCAGAAACATGTTGAGTTGAAGATTCAACATGTGGAGCAGTAACTTCATCAGTAGTATCCAAGGTAAAGTATCGTCCAGCAACAAACACTTCAGTAGACACCTTGGAAGAGGTAACATCAGCAGAAGCCACATGAGCATCATCTGCATGTTCTTGAGCAACAGACAAATTTGGTAGTGTAGTTTCCTTGCTCAAGTACTGTCTTCTCCTTTTTCTGAAGAACTTAATCTGATCTCTTTGTTGAGAGGATTCAGCAGCTTTAGGTGAAGGAGTAGAAGTCTGCTGAGCAGCTTCAGCCAATAAACCAAGATGATCCCAATAACTAGCTTCCTGCTCATCATCAGATGCAAACACAAATTTCCTCTTCTTTGTCTGCCCAAGTTTATCCTCTAATTCTTGAACCCTTCTTTTCAGCACCACAATCTCATCACCAAGTGATGACTTAGTGTCTGCAAGTTCCTTCTTCAACTTCTCAGTTTCTTGAACATTCCTGTTGAGTAAAGTATACAGAGAAGTAAGAGTAATAGGGTCCTCAGCTCCACCAGCTGATGTCTCAGTGGTAAAGGGAGCTTCATTGGGCCTTTCAGAAGAAACATTTATATGCTCAAAATTTGAAGTGTTCTCATCTATTGGGTCTCTAAATGGGCTAGGTGTGGACAGTCTTGGAATCTCATCTTCAAGAGGTGTAGGAATATTAGTATCAAGAGACTGAATTGTCTCCTCTACCTCAGGAACAAGCTCTTCAGGAGCTTCATGAGATGGTGATGGAACAGGGGAATGTGGAGGATGGTCAGTAGAAACTATAGGTACTTCAGCAGCTAAGGATGGGCCCTCAACCCTTTCTACTGATGGAGTACCATCAGCAGTATTGGGAGCTGGTGGAGCATCAGCAGCATTGCCCTCATTAGCATCATCATTGCCATGTGGCAACATAGCTGGTAGAAGAGGATGATGCTCCCCACCATAATGAGTTCGCATAGAAGCAAACAATTTGGCACTAAGGGCTCCTATGGGATAATGTCCTCTATCCTGGGTATTAATGTCTAAAATTATCTGTAGAAACCTAGGGTACATCAGAAACTTATGCTTTTTCTTGAGAATATTTTCTACCAAATTATCAAAAATAAACTTAGAAAAATTATAAGTCAAACCCTGAGAAAGACACACGATTCCACAACCCAGTTGACTAGAGAATTGATCCCATCCTCCAGATTTGTTGCTGATGCATTGAAGTAGTGTATGCACCAAAAATCTCCACTTGGGACAAAACTTGTTCTTCAGCCACATAGTCGTATCCTCACTTTGATAACCCGCTGCTCTTAGACCAGTAAGTATCTCTGCTGTGTTGGTGTGATAAACCCCATTTTCATCATCCAACTGCAATCTTTCCCGAATCAAAGCTTCAGTCACAACATACTCAGTTCCATCAATCTTCGCTACTATCTCTGACTCAGACCGCTTCTCAGCAGATGCCCAAAATTGTTTTACCAAAGATTCATGTACTATGTCTGGATAATGAGTCAAAGCAAAATGAATCTTTGATCGCTTTATGAAATCAACCATCGGGTCATATATTTCCTGTCCCTTCGCTTTTCCCAGAAAAGCAACTTTATTGTGATCCTTCTTGAATTGTAGGGACTCCATTGAAGAACTTATGAGAGAATGAAGAATAGGTGTAGAGTACTTGAAGAGGGAATTAGTTGTTTTGGGCGAAGATTATATGAATAGGTTATAAATAGAAGTTACCCAATTATGGTCAAAATTTATCGGAACAAATGGTTGACCTTATCTGACGTGTAAAGTAACTTCACCATTCAAAATCAACCTTTCAGCAGAAATGATGGTCAATCTGCTGAAGTGAAGAGTCAATCAGCAGAATCAACTCAAGAGAATAATATCTTCGGTAAAGATCTTGAGTTTTAATTTGCCACCCAACCAGCATTAATTAGCATTTCCACTTGACTTCGCCTATAAAATAACCCCAATTCACAATCCACCCAAATCACTTAACCCTAATTTACCATCAAACCTTCATCCAATCAATAATCACTTATCAACTCAATGAATAACCAACCCGAAGTCATTGATCTATCTTCTGACTCATCAGCAGATTCAGGAGATAACAAACCTCAATCAACCAGACGTCCTTCACATAGAATGTATGGGATCACCAAGGAACAAGCCCGCAAGAAAAGACATGATGTGGGCTCTTCAAGCAGACCCAACAATCCACCCAAACCTCCATCATCATCTTCATCATCTGAGGATAATCGACCTCTATTTCGATATCCTCACCAAGACGAGCCACCTACAAGGAAGTCCCCTTTTCTTCCTTCTTCAGAAGATGATAGTGTGGTGGATCCAGACGACTCATCTAGGGGCTCTGATGACTCCACAGAGCGTCTTGAGCCAATCTTCAATAGGTTGGTAAGAGAGGAAGAGAGAGAGAAGCAGCAGCAACCAGGGAAGAGAATCCCCAACCTTCACAACCCCAACCAAGGCCTCCCACCAGAAATCCACCACTCCCAGAGACAAGGGAAGTGGTTATTGGTCTTCCTGCTCCTAGGACTGGAGTTTCATACCACAGGGACACAGGAAAGAGCAAGGGTGCAGAGGTGACTGGGAAGGGAAAGGGAAAAATGTAGTAGGTGCTGATGAGATGTTGCCAAGGACCAAAGATATAAAACTAGGTTCTTCAGCATCTTCAATCATGTCTGTTAGTCTTCCTGGTGCAGCATTAGATGATAGGAACTTGTGTCTGTGTAGTTGATCTTGTATAGGATTGGTCTTGATTAAGTTGAAGTTGTTTGTAAGCTGTAATTTCTTTTGAATGAATGAACAACTTGTCTTTGATTATGAATTGATCTCTGTTTCAGTACTTCCATTCAGCAGAAACACTCTTTAAGCTTACTTGACCATGTCCCATTAATCTTGAAGAACATCAACTGAAAATCATCAATCTCAGGCAGTTCTGCAAAACAGACACATAAAAGCAAACAAACCAAACCATACAAACTAAAATTACATTAGTGGATTAGTGTGTTAGCAAACATAATCAAACAAATCTATAAAATAGTACATACTTTACAATCACAATCCTCCCCTGAGGCATATGCCTCCCCTGAGGCCTATGCCTCCCCTTAAACATATCATTTAAGGGTTAACCATCCCAATATGGACCACTAAGTGTTGAAACCTAGGTCCATCAAAAGCTTTAGTCAGCAAATCTGCCACATTATCATCTGTGTGTATTTTAAGCACCTTAATCAAATGTTTTTCATATGCATCTCTTATAAAATGGTGCCTTATCTCAATATGCTTAGTCCTATTATGAAAAACTGGATTTTTAACAATGCATATGGTACTTTGGTTATCAATAAAAATTGTGGTATTCATGAAATTAAACCCATAGTCCAACAATTGATTTTGTATCCAAAGAACCTGTCCACAACAATTGGCAGCAGCAACATACTCTGCTTCAGTAGATGAGGTAGCAACAATGGTTTGTTTCTTGCATTGCCAAGAAATCAACCTTCTTCCAATAAATTGGCAACCTCCAGTTGTGGATCTCCTATCCAGATTTGCACCAGCATAGTCACTATCACTATAAGCTTCCAACTTGAAAGGAGACTCTTTTGGGTACCAAAGACCGAGCTTGGGTTGGCCTTTGAGATACTTAAAGATCTTCTTGACTGCATTCAGGTGGGAAGTGAGTGGTGTGACCTGATGTCTAGAACAAGCACTCACAGCAAATGTGATATCAGGCCTTGAAGCTGTCAAGTACATTAGTGAACCAATCATAGACCTGTACAAGTGAACATTCACTGCAGGATCTGGTTCTAGGTTATTCTTTGGCTTGGGAGCTTCATAGGGTGTAGTGGCAGGTCTAACATTCTCCATATCAAACTTCTTCAACATATCTTGAACATACTTATCCTGACTAATAAAGAGACCATCTGGTTTCTGCTGAACTTGGAGACCCAAAAAGAAAGTGAGCTCTCCCATAGCACTCATCTGAAACTCTCCCTTCATCAATTCCTCAAACTCCCTGCACCAAGCTTCTTTAGTGGAGCCAAAGATAATGTCATCCACATAAACTTGAACAAGTATGATATCCCTGGAATTCTTCTTAATGAAGAGTGTTTTGTCTATAGCACCTCTTCTGTATCCATGCTTCAGCAGAAATGATGAAAGCCTAGCATACCAAGCTCTTGGTGCCTGATGAAGGCCATAGAGAGCTTTGACAACCCTGTAAACATGCTTTGGATTATCTGGGTCTTCAAAACCTTTGGGTTGAGATACATAAACCTCCTCATCAATTTCTCCATATAGAAAAGCACCTTTGACATCCATCTGATACACCATGAAACCCATATAAGATGCATAGGCCAAGAAGATTCTGATGGCCTCAACCCTAGCTACAGGAGCAAATACTTCAGTATAATCAATTCCTTCCTCTTGTCTGAATCCTTGTGCCACCAATCTTGCTTTGTTTTTAACCACAATACCCCTGGCATCTCTTTTATTCTTCAAAATCCACTTGGTACCAATGGCAATCTTCCCTTCAGGGAGTGGTACCAATACCCAAACATTCTGATTCTTGAATTGTAGCATCTCTTCCTGCATTGCTTCAAGCCAGCTGGAGTCATCAAGTGCTTGACTAACACTTGTTGGTTCCACTTGTGAAAGATAACAAGCAAACAGACAATGCTTAAAGTCTATATGATTGTCCCTTTGCTGAGATGAAACATAAGAAAGAAAAGCCACTTGACCATATTTAGACCCTTTCACAGAGCTTCTAGTTCTAACAGGTGCTTGAGGATCACCAAGAATGTTGGATTGAGGATGATCAGTATGTATCCTTTTGGTTGCATTGGGGTTGACTTCAATTGTGGTGTCAAGATTGGTCATATTTGGTCCAAATTCACTGTCATAGGAGGCTGAGTTGAAGATACCAGCTTTGGGTGAGTGATTTCCAAGATCAGAGGGACTTGGAAAGCGTGTATAAGGTTCCTCAAAGTCTGTGGACACACTATTAGCCAGGGGAGAACCTTCAGACGATCCATCAGCAGATTTAGCAACTTCAGCAGAAACATGAGATGGATCAGCAGAATCCTGGTTTCCACTGAAGGGTTGTGCTGACTCCTCACTTAGTCTTTCAGCTTCTTGATTGGCTGCAAATTCTTGCTTCTTCAGTCTAGCAAGGTCCTCTGCATAGTGTGACAAATCTTCAATCTCCCCAGAAGTATTTCCTTCAACATGGTTAGGAGGAAACGAAGGTACAACAATAGTATGCTCATCTTGCTCAGAGTCACTCCCTGAGTCCTCTTCCAGGGTACCTGCATTGTTAGTAGGAGACTCTTTTGTACCTGCAGATTGTTCAGCAACATATCTAGTATAGCCCAAATAATCAGTTAGGTAATCCAAGTCAAAATACCAAGGATGACCTTGTCCTTGAACATTAGGCTTAGTTTCTAGATATCTCAGATTAAGGGTCTCTTCTATCTTTTTAGAACTTAAATTATAGACCCTATAAGCCTTGCTATGAGCTGAATATCCCACAATAAACCCCTCATCTGCCTTTTCATCAAACTTTCCTAAGGATCACTAGTGTTCAAAATGGTCACCTGACAACCAAAAGGTTTAAGGTAATGAATAGCAGGAACTTTCCCCGTGAGAAGTTCATAAGGTGTCTTGATATGAGGTCTAGTGATGGATACCCTGTTCAAAACATAACAAGCAGTACTTACTGCTTCAGTCCAGAACATGGTGGGTAATTTAGAGTCTGCAAGCATGGATCTTGCTGCCTCTATTAAGGTCCTATTCTTTCTTTCTGCAACCCCATTTTGCTGTGGGGTTCTTGGAGTGCTATAGTCCCTTTTTATCCCCTTAGACTGACAAAGTTCTATTAAGACAGCATTTTTGAACTCTGTCCCATTATCACACCTAATCCCTTTAACCTTTTTATTTAGCTGGTTTTCAACAAGGGTTATGTACTCTTTTAAGATTGGATATGTTTCATCTTTAGTTCTCAAAAAGAATACCCAACAAAACCTGCTATAGTCATCGGTGATCACCAGGCAGAAGGATTTGAGATCAATGCTCCTGACTTGAGCTGGGCCAAAAAGATCCATGTGCAGTAACTGGAGAGGTTCTGAGATAGTGCTCACAGCTGTAATGGCTTTATATGAGGCTCTGTGTTGCTTCCCTTTGTTGCAGGCAACACAATTGTGTTCATTGGTGAAGATTTTGGAGGGAAGCCCATGAACAAGACCAAGCTTAGAGAGTTTGTTTATGGTCTTGAAATTGACATGAGCCATCCTTCTATGCCACTTATTTGACTCATCCATGGATGCTTTAGCCACCAAGCATGTCAGATCACCTTCAGGTTGGACTTCATTCAGATTGATTGTGTATAAATTATATCTTCTGGGAACTCTCAGCAGAATTGGGGAATCTGCTGGAAGCTTGAAGTCTTTAGAAAGCACAAGACATTCATCCTCTGAGAAGAAGACCTTGTTCTTGCCATCACATATTTGTGATACTGAGAACAGGTTGAAGTGTTGCAGTTCCTTCACATAGAGCACATTCTCAAAGTCCAAGCCAGGTGTTCTGATGGTACCAAACCCAGTGATTTTGCCATCGCCTCCACCAAAAGTCACAATGCCTCCATCTTGAATAGGTACAAAATTCTGCAGCATGTCCCTATTTCCTGACATACTTCTGGAACAACCACTATCTACTATGCCTACTTCTTTACTTTTCAAAGGATGATCCTACAAATACAACAAAATTATACAAAAGTTAGTACACATTGGAGACTCAAGTCATTACTGACTTGAGCCTGCCTTGTGGATCATAAGAATTAGGCCATGTAGATTGATAAGATCCACCATTGTTCTTGGACCTTCTATGAATATTAGGTCCCTTGTGAGTCCAAAAACAACCTGCTGAGGGCTTAACAGCAGTATCCCAATATCCCATACCCATAGTCATTGGGTCAACAAAGCCAGGCCAAAGACCATTCTGAAAATAAGAACTAGTGGGTTGCACAAATGGTCTAGTAACATATCTTCTCCTAGCAGACTGAAAATTTCTATCAGCAGAATGTTTCTTAGGAGAATGTCTATCAGTAGAATGTCTACCAGCATAATTGCTGGCCCTATGAGATGCCTGTGGGACATATGGTGGAATATTCTGAACATTTGTCCACATTGGTCTAGGTTTAGTCTGACCAACACCCATTCTTTGCTCATGAAAATCACAATCCTTTATTAGATGAGATTTACTTCCACACACAAAACATTTCTTCTTTTTAGAAGATTTATTAAAAGAAAAAGATGTTCCAGTACAAGTAGAATTATTCAAATCACTAACAGAAACAGGATTGTTTTTGACACAATAAGAAACATTATTTTGCAAAGAATTAAAAGACAGGTCTTCAGAAGAAACTGTCTTGGACTTGACATCCTCAGCAGCAATTCTAACAGACTTGTAGGGTGTCTTGGGTGAAGGCTTGGGAGAGGTCTTTGTAGGGTCTGACTTTTCACTTGAATCACAACTGGTATAGGTGGTAGACCCTTGGTCAGAGGACTTGTCACTGTCAGAACAAGAGACAAAGTCAGAAGAATTAGAATCAGGGTCTGGCAAGTCAATTGACTTTTTGCCATAAAGATGGTGTGATCCATCAAAGTCAGAGGTGGTGGTGCTAGATGGCATGTGTTTCTCCCCTAATAGGTCCAGGCACAGCATGTAATTCTCCTTCCTTGACAAACTTAACAGGAACTAGATAGTCTACTGGTTCAGGGTCAAATACACTATACTCATTAGGGTCATAAAATTGATCTTTCCCTATGTAGTCACCAAACCCTAAACCAATTTTAGTTTTTACAGACATGGAACTGTTAACTAACCTGTTTAGATTTTTAGATGAATCTTTCCATTTATCAAACCTAGCCAAGCTATTATCTAGTTTAGTCTGCACTTCCTGTTTTTCAACCTCTAGTTTAGCCTTTTCCTTTTCACAACATTTTAATTCATTTTTAGCACAAAATAGATCTCTCTCTAACACCCCTATCTTTTCACTATAAGCAACCTCATTCTTCTGAAACCAGACTTTTTGTCTTTCTAGTGTTTTTAAAGAGTGTTTATAAGCCTTAACATCTATATAACTTTCATGATATTTGGCTTTTAATTCATCATGTTCTTTTTTAAGTTCATTATACCTTTCACTACAACCAAATACACAATTTTGTACCTGAGATATGCCCATCAAGGCATTCTGACAATGATTATCCTCTGAAGAACAGCTAGCCAGCAATCCACCCATATCAGCATTATCATCATTCTCAGGATCATGCACCTTCCAGTTGATATGTTCATCAAGAGTGACCATGGCTTTGGGGTTTTCAGCATTCACCTGATTCTTCTGATAGCTTGAATACCGAACTTCATCACCAGTCTTTCTATCCTTGCACTCTCTAGAGAAGTGACCCAACTGACCACATGAATAGCACTTGATCTTCCTTCTATCAAACCTAGCTGGTTCTCTTCCCTGAAACCCGAACTTTCTTCCAGACTTCTTTTCAAACCTCTTGACATTTAAAGTAAGCATGGCCACCTGCCATTTTAGATTCATCTCTTCCAAGTCAAGAGGATCCACCTGATCAAAATCCTCAAAAGCAAGATGCTGCTGATGTTCATAATCAGCAACAAACGACTGGAGTACATCCTCCATTACACCACTAGCCTGTGGTTGAGAGTAGGAAGATGTTACTGAGGAGCTTGAACTTGAAGCCTGAGTCATCTTATTGGAACTGGTGCTTACAAATGCTGAGTAGTTAGGAGTGGATGTACGAATGGGACTTCGAACATCAGGTTCAAGAGTCTTAAGTTTGTTGAAGAGATCATCAAATGAAAGCATATCAAGACCACCTTTTGCTTTGAGTGCAATGCTCACTTGTAGCCATGAGGGAGGTAGTGATCGAAGGAACTTTGCATTGCAGTCCTCATTGTCAGGTCTGGCCTTCAGCTGATTCATCTGGCTCAAAATCTTATGGAACCTGTCATACCCCTTGTGAATACCTTCCTCTTCAGTTATTTGAAACTCTTGAAACTGTTGTTTCAACATCGACTTCTTCATCCTTTTTGACTCATCGTTCCCACCAAACCTAGCCTTGATCGCCATCCAGATATCTTTTGCTTCATCCATGTAGTGAAAATCTCCCATGTGGTCATCTGGAATAGCTTGAAGAAGAATGGTTCTCACTTTATTTTCTCTTTGAACTGCAAGAATCTCTTCAGCAGATCTAGGAGGAAGAATAGTAATAACACCATGTTCATCCTTAGAATGCTTCTTCAAACTGTTTCCTTTACGGACAACTTCCCAAAGATTCCAATCAATATTGGTGATCCAGTTCTGCATCTTCATCGCCCATAATTCATATTCTTCCTTCTTAAGATAAGGAAACTTTGCATTGCTATTGGTGAGATTGAGTTGTTGCATAGATGTGGTGTTTTGGTTGTTGTTGTTGTTGTTGTTGTTGCTGTGAACTTCAGATTCATCATCTGATCCAGGCATGGTTATTGGGTGTGAGAGGGTGTAAACGAGAAGATGTTCTTAGTAACAAGAGACTCTCACGAGGCTCTGATACCACTTGTTGAAACTATAGACCTTGATAGATCTTTGTGAGCTCGTGGACCGTTAGTAATGTTTATGTAATCACAAACACACTAAAAGAAAGTCTAAGTTACTTGTATTCTATAGCGGAAAACAAACACAAGTAAGAACACAATTACTAAGAACTATTTGATCCTCTATGGATCTTTTGATTAATACTAAAAGTGTTTTTCTAAACTCGTACATAATACATAATGATGTGTTCCTTTTATAGACAAGGAACCCTAAACAACCCTAAACCGTTTCACAAGAAACGTATAATCTAAAAACTATTCAAGATATGCAATATCACTTTCTAAATAAACTCATGCATATCCTAACTAATAACATAATACGCGGAAACTATCCATCAGCAGAAACACATTCCGCACAATCTATACTTCCGCAGTAACATTCTTCAGCAGAATCATAAAGCTTCAGCAGTAACCATCAGCAGTAACCATCAGCAGAATTCTTCCTTAGCAGAATTCCCAACATTTATTGGTACCCTTATGTGTAAATGTAATGATGTAAGTCAAGTTTGACTTTATGAAGTCAAAGTGTTGAAATTTTTATAAGACTTATAGTCTTTGACGAGGAATTTATAGAAAGAAGTAGAGGAAACGAGGCGATATACTGAAACGTTAATGGGATAATGGGATGGCCATGGTAGAATGCGTAAGGGTTAGACAATGTTGACTTGTGAAAGTCAAATGCAACATAAGATTTACTAAGTGACTTATAATATTTAACGAAAATCCTTAAAATGAGATAGAAAAGAAAAAGTGGTATAGAAAAATGTTAAGAGAATAATAAGACGACGACGATAAAAATTGGAATGTTAAGTTGTTTTAGCCACTATTTGACTTATATAAAGTCAAAATAGTGCAAATTTACTCAAGTGACACTTAGTCCTTGATTAAGGAATTAGAATATATCAAGTTAAATTGTGGTGTAACGGTGATGTAAATGGTTAAATGACATGTTGATTATAGTAAATGAGCCTCGAATGACATAATAACCTTTGTAAGAGCCGTATAGTTATAGAAAACTAAACGAGAAGTAGAGTGGATAAAAGATTTTGGAACGTGTTACTTAGCGTTGCAAGATCATTTAGATCTTTGCAAAGGAATAAATGAGAGATTTCGGGGAAGAAATCTAAATAAGGGGAGTAGAATTATAACACCCTGAAACCGGGCCTAAGCATTTTATTACAAGATTGCCATTGGAATAGTTGACTATGACGTTTATAAGTTTTAAGGTCTTACGAGATTGGTTAGTCAACCCGATAGTCAACTAAAAGTACTAAATGTTATGTAAATGGTTATAGAAAGTATGATGTGTGACAATTATAAGAAAGATGGACTTAAAGGACTAATGTTGTCAAGTAGTGCATTAGTAATAAAGTTACATGTGGCTAAAATAGAAGTAAATGGACTTGAAGGGCTTAAAGTGTAACACCCCGTGAACGACACGTCATAAAATCATTGAAATTTAAACTTTTACGCGGAAACGACCCAACTTTAACGGACATTCTGTTACTCTTTTAACCATTAAAAAAAATCTATAAACGTTCAGACCTTTAGTCTATTTTTAGACGAAATTAGACTCAATTACCTTCGAAACGCCGGGTGGCGCGACCCGTGACGACTTACGGTTCAAAAGATATGATATTTCGAACATTGAAAAAAATCTACCAAGACAACCTGTGTACCATACGCCCAAGGTCCAGAAGGGCGTATGGTCTGTACTCAGAAACTGTGAAAATGCATTTTTAAGCAGAAGGCCTTATGCCAGCCCATAAGGGCGTATGACCAGTAACTCAGAAACTAAGAAAACCACTTTTAATTGTAGAAGGCCTTATGTCCAGGCACAGAAGGCCTTATGCTCCCATTTCCAGATTTTTCTAACAAACCCAACCTTTTACAACTTACTATAATTTCTGAAAAATGACTTCCATAATTCAGCATAACACCAAAACCTCCAAAAATCGTTAACATAACATAATAAATCATTTTCATAACCATTCGACCCGTTTGCAACCCAAAATGTGTATAAATACACTTATTCCAAACACCCCTTTATCCATGACTCTAAACACTACAACTCATTACTATAACGAACCGTTTGACATATTTAACTTTAACAACAAAGACATATACTTTGACACTAGACAACAAACATATAAACCATTTTAGAAATTCGGGGGTACAACATTGACTTGAGCTCGGTATTGTATACTAAGCTCCTATCACATACCAAACCTTCTACCTTTCGCATATCCATTCATTAATCCGAGCCAAGCATTGCCATAGAACCTACAAAACATTATCAACTATAACAGTAAGCTTTCGCTTAGAAAGTAATTGGCTATTACATGATTAATACTTCCATCATCACATATGCATCATGAATACATCACTATAACACATAACTATAACACTCATAAACACATAAGGCATTCAACACATACCTTAATTCTCCCATAATCCAAAGACTACTTCTATAACATCCCATTAATCAAGTCTCTAGGTTAATCACATCTTCTAAACATCTATAACCATTCTTAACACAAACATTCATAATCACATACTATAACAACTTCCATATTAAGCATATAGTAACCAAGTTACTTACCTTAGCTTCCAAAGCTAATTTACCATCATCATCATATTCATCATCATCACCAACATCATCACCATCATCATCCTAGTTCATAATCATCATACATAACACTTAATAACACATAACCAATAACTATTACAACCATCATAACCTTTAATCCTTTTTAATCATCATATTATCATATATGATCATATGATACTTAACCCATTAAATCATTAACTTTAACCCACTATAAACTTACTCATCTTTCTTTCTTGATCATCATATGATCATACCTTGATCATATGATGAATCCCCACTTACCCATAAACCTTAACCTTATAATCATTATTAACATAAGCTTAGAGTTACTTACTTGTGGTGATCTTTGCTAGGAATGACCCTTAGCATAAGGTTCTCATCATCTTCTTCCTAAGCTATTAGAACCAACCCTCTTTTCCCTCCTTTTCTTTGCCCCAAAACCGGACCCTAAACACCCTCTTATAAAATGATGGAACTTGATAGGATTCTCTAGAATCCTCCAAGTAGATATTACTTACACCACTTTGTCCATTTGGCATATTAAGTCCCTTAAGTCCCTTTCTTTTCACTTTGGCCACATCCTACTTATAACTCATTTACTACAATGGCAACTTAGGCCCTTGAAGTCCATTTCCTTTCTAGTTGTGACACATAATACTTTCTATAACCACAATACATATTCTTTGACTATCGGGTTTGACTTTAACTTAGCATTCGTTGACTAGCCAATCATGTTAAGCCCTTAGTCAATTCCATCTAGGGTGGCCTATTTGTATCCGGGAAATGGGTCTAATAATTCTACCTCCTTATTTAGATTTCGTCCCCGAAATCCCTCGTCTATTACTAACCAACACTTAGCCATATAATACACCTCATTCTTAGCATTTTCAATCTTTTGTCCATTTAGTTGCAACAATCTAGGTGATGTTGCAACTCCAAGCTTACTATAACACAACCATTACTCCTAATCCACTCAACTTACCGCTTAATTTCTATAACCATACGGCTCCTTCTAACTCATCATGTCATACAAGACATATTTACTATAACTAATTATCATTTTAATCAATTCTATTACTATTACTTCACATTCTCACTCGCTTTAATTTAAATTTTTCGTCAAGGACTATATGTCACTTGAACGAATCACACCATCTTTACTATTATTTCCACATTTTACCATAGCTATTTCACCATTACATTAACATTCTTACTATAACGCTTTATTTTTCCATACATCTTTCTTATAACTTTCATCACTTTATGACCATCATGGTCTTTGTTCACATTTACAACACGTCACAAGGCATACTATAACATTGCTTTACGTTCATCATCACCTCAACTTATG
The DNA here is from genome assembly GCA_021014915.2 of Artemisia tridentata subsp. tridentata. NCBI lineage: Eukaryota > Viridiplantae > Streptophyta > Magnoliopsida > Asterales > Asteraceae > Artemisia > Artemisia tridentata. Next base: position 258,071,443 of record CP139508.1, on the reverse strand, counting down.
CTTAAAACACCTAAAATGTAGGTTTGACATAACGACTCTCACCTAGGGTCAAAATCTAACTCTCTCTCTCTCTATCCCACCTATCTTGTAACACCTAAAATTTAAAAAGCATGTAAAATTACCAAATTGCCCCTACTAATTTAAAAACTTAATTTAAAAGCTTATAAAGTATCAAATAAGTTCCAAACTTCTGGCAATGCACAAGTTATGATCCCAAAATAATTTTAAGAACTTCATTTAACATTTATGCAAGCTGCGAAATTACCATTATACCCTTACATAAATCGTATAATATATATATGTATTATCATGACATGTTAAATTAAGGAAACATGGGAAAATAAGAAGTAAATCATCACAATTAATTTCCAGCCCATGATGCCGAGATTTCTGGCCATTTTCCCCCATGACTCGGTTTCTCTTTTTAAAATCAATCTCCACATTTTATTCTCCCTAACCCTAATTGCCGACTAGATAAAAACACACACAAAAATCCTTCAAGCCTCCATTCGACATCCCTGAATTCCTAGAGCATTTTTCTGAGTTCAAGCATCATCCAAGGAGTACCAAGAAAATAAGTTTGAGGTCGTGTGTGGTGTGGTTCGATCGTGGGAAGGTTTTCCTTGTTGCGCGTTTAAACAAGAGGTATATTTCGTGTAAATCCATTCGATCATCATGAAATCCGTTTCTCATTTTCCTAACACTCTTCATAACGTGTACAACCTAGGAAAAATAGTGGTGAAGCTGTTCTTGGTCGATTTCTATTTTTGAGGAATTATTTTCCTTTCGAGCGTTTAGAAACAAGGTAATTCGTTATTAATTCCCACGACCTCTATAAAATTCTTTTGCTATTTTTCACATGATCCTTATGTCGATTATGCTCAGGGAAAAATGATTGCAAGGTCTGAAGGTCGTTCGTGAGGTCGTGGTGATTTTTGGCTCGTTTTGGTGTCACGCGTATAAAAGAATTCGTTCCACTCTTGTTACACGTTCGAATCTGGTTTTGGTATTTTTCTCAGATCTTTTATGATATAAGAACATCAAATAAAATGTCTATATGGATCCATGCTCGTTAGATGAATTAAACGAATCTGCAACCATGAAAAACGTATAAAACATTTGTAAAATACTATGCGATTGATATGGACTGTATATATAAATTAATTACGTGTATTATAATGTCATAAGATCTGGAAAAATTTCCTAAGAATTACCATGGCCTAGATCTAATTATTTCGAATTATTTTGTATAATCGTTTTTGTTTTAAAGCGTGTATAAAGATAGAGTAAATTCGTGCGATCTGATTTGGAATGTATAGGGTGTGTTCATATGTTATTAACTGAGGTAAAATGATTGTGTTATGATAAAAATGGTTTGGAAGGATTAGGGTTTGAATTCATGGATTTAAAATGGTTAACGTGTGGTTTTAAAATGTTTAGGGTAGATTTTGTAATTTTTAAAACTCTTGGGTTATTTTTAGAACTAAATTTGGAAGGTGTACTTTCTGTATAAAATATAAGATGAGAGTGATATATGTCATTTTGTATTCTAAAGGATTAAAATGTATTTATGTTCTATTTATAAGTCAGATTGTAATTAAATTAATTAGAGGGACTAAACTTGTAATTTCTGGAAACTTGGTACTGTTTTGAGTAATAAATTATATTCAGGGGGTAATGTGTCATTTTGGTAATTTAATGGTTTAATATGTAATTATTAATGTTAAAAGGTGGAAACTGTAAGTTAAGGGACTAAATATGTAACTTTGATAACTGGAGGGACCTAATGTGTAAATTATGAATACTTGGGGATACATTCGTATAATATGATAAAATAAGTGATCATTGTGTAAAATGGATAAATTAAGGGTTTAATGTGTAACTATGAATACTTGAAGGTTTAAAGTGTAACTTTTGAAATATAAGGGTATAAAATGTAAATTGTGAAACCCTAAGGACCAAATGTGTAAATATGTTAAAAGATACCTAAATTCCATTAATAATGATTTAACTAAGTTATGTCTCCAACTTTCTAAAAATAGAAACTTGCTAAAAGTGGGAACCTGCTAAAAATGGAAAGTTACTTTAAATGGAAAGGACAATTAATTAAGAATGAATTGTAATTCCCTTCTACTCCTTTAGGTGTGAAGAAGGAGAGACTTTGAGCTGTCCCCTATTTCTGTGCTTATTTCAATTTGTGCTTTCTTCATAAGGTACGGATACTCTACCCATTTTAGTAAGGGTGTCTTTTCACCTATGCATTGATGTTGAGCTATGATTTAAACCTTTTGCCATGAACCTTTAGACATGAACCTTTTGACATGAACCTTTTTCCATGAACCTTTTTACATGAACCTTTTGATATGACCTTGAGATATACTTTCTGACTATGACTTAGAGATGCACCCTTTGACATGACATTGAGACCTGACTCTTAGTTTGATACCCGAGCCATTTTATGTTACCTAGCCAGGAAGGTAACCTGGCCATGTCTGTGATGCACCACTGGCATGACTCCCGTGTGGGGGAGTGATTTCTCACACCGTCCCTTTTATGATTTTCTGCCATGGCTACTATGATTTTGGGATGACTTTGAGTTTGGGGGCGTATGGGTTGCAATCCTAGATTTGTATGTTTAGTGGATTTAACTATGACTTTGAGTATGACTTTGAGGTGACTGGTACTGTATGCAATACATGCCTTTCACATTTATGGGAGCTAGCTACTCCACCCTTTTGATACATGAGGACACCCCTCATATTATCTGGTTGCCTGAGAGGTATCCCCTCTGATTGTGAGATTATGGCTTTGAGACTATGATATCAAAATTATGAATTTGAGTTTATGGGCTCGTGGTAGATAACTATCCTATATTTCCTTATTACTCTTTTGCTTTGATTATACCTCATGACATTTCCCAGTGCCTTATTATCTTTCGGTTTCATTATCTTTGCTTTGTATTATGTATCTGTTCACTGGGCTTTGTAAGCTCAGCCGCACGTTTTCTTTTTCGTGTGCGGCAGGTATCTAGCTGGGAGATGGATTTTATGCTTGGGATGAGAGTTAGTTGGATGCTTTTACCTTAGATGATGTCCTACCCTAGTATTGCCATTTGTTTAGACATTTTGATCATGGATTCATTTCATTATGTATTTCCTTTGAATTATTTCATTATCTTGTGAGACTTTTGTATGGGATTCAAGTCATGTTGACTTGGCTTATTTATTTATGATGTTTTATGGCTTCCGCTGTGTATATGTATGAATGCTTTGAAATGTCGCCATAATGTGATATCTCTACCCTTGTCGGGTTGGGGTGTTACAATTATGGTATCAGAGCCCAGGCTGCGACCTGTCGTACATAAGCTTTGGCCTGTGAAACATGTGGACCATAGGATTCGACCCTTAAGTTTTAAGACTTGACTGGTGAGGTTTTGGGTAGGCATAGGTTTCTGCTTCGTCTTCCATTTCGTGCTTATTTTCCCCTTATGTTTTGCTAATTCTTTTCATGATCATTCAGATGGTGAACACACGCTTTACTCAGTACACTAATGGGGATGATGGCCCCAATTTTGAAGAGACTATAGCCGCTGCTGTGGCTGCTGCTATTCCTCGAGTGGTGACTGAGGTCACCAATAACATCAGGAATGGGGCTAGTTCTTCTGGTGGTGGTGGTGGCAGTGCTCCACCCATTGCTCCACCCGCTGCTTCCCCAGCTGGTATCCACGTGTGGATCGAGAGGTTCAACAAGCTTAAGCCTCTCTCTTTCAGGTCCGCTGCTACTCCCCATGAAGCGGAGGACTGGATCACACATATCGAGAAGTTGTTTCGTGTTCTGGGATGTGCTGACGAGTTTAAAACTCGGTTGGCCACATTCAAATTTGAAGGTGATGCCCAAAATTGGTGGGCTGCTCTTGTTCAGGCGAAAGGGGATGATTTTGCTGAGACTTGTTCGTGGGCGGATTTCATCGAGGTGTTTTACAGACAGTATATTCCATTGTCGGAGCAGCAAAGGTATGAAAGGGAATACGGGTCGATTCGTCAGGGTGATCAGGAGTCGTCAGGAGAGTTTATGCAACGGTTTCTGCGTCTGGCCAGTTTCGTTGGGCCAGAGGTCACTGGTGATGCTACGCGACAGGCTCGTCATTTCAAATGGGCTTTAAAGAGGTGGGTGTTAGACCGGATTGTTAACACTCCGTTTGAGGATGTGGCTGGAGTTCAGGACGCCGCGCGTAACATCGAGTTGTTACATGCGGACAGGGGGTCTAATAAGCGTGATAGGGATGGTAACCGGGTAGATTTTCGGGGCCAAGGTCGGCAGGACCAAAGGCAGGATGTTTGGGGTCGACAGGACCATGGGCATGATCAGCGGGGTCGCCAGGACCGAAGTCATAATCATAGGCAGCAGGATTACAGGAACCAGGATCGGCGGGATTCTGGTAGGTCTGGTAGTGATCGTCAGGGGCAGGGTAATAACAACCGGCGTAGGGATTCTCAGCAGTATCAGCAGTCGGGATCGTCGGGTCAGAAGAAGTCTGTTGAGACTCTACCTCCTCCTCCTACATGTAATTCATGTGGGAAAATGCATCCAGGTCCTTGTTATAAAGCTTCGGGTGGTTGTTTCTGGTGTGGATGTTCTCAGCACAAGATCAAGGACTGTCCTAGGAAGAATGCTGGTGAACCTAAAGTCGATGCCAGGGCAGCTCCTACTTCAGGCCGGGTTTATTCTTTGACACGTGACCAGGCCGCTAGCACCTCAGGTACTATTACAGGTTTTCTGCATATTGGAGATCGTATTGTTTTTGTTTTATTTGACACGGGTGCTACACATTCTATAATATCCACATCACTTGCAAATAAAATAAACGTAACCCCAACTCAATTAATGAACCGTATATCCATTGCTACCCCGATGAAAACTCATGTGATTATTCATGTTGAGTATGTTAGTTGCCCTCTCCGTTTCGATGATCGTGTTCGTTCTGCGAACCTTCTTCCCATTGATATGGTTGATTTTGATATTATTCTGGGCATGGACTGGTTAGCTGCTCATAAGGCGACCATTGATTGTTATGCTCGTAAGGTGATCTTTGGTGATCTTCACCATCCTGATTATGTTTATTCTGGTTCCCAACCTCTGAAATCTGTAAAGATTATTTCGGCTATGAAAGCCCGGACATTGATTTCGCATGGCTGTCTTGGTTTTCTTGCTTCTATTAAAGATACCTCTGTTGATGTTCCTAACATTGATAGTATTCGTATTGTGCGTGATTTCGCCGATGTATTTTCGGATGAACTTCCTGGCATTCCTCCTGTCAGGGAAGTCGAGTTTAGCATTGATTTGATTCCGGGTGCTGAACCCATATATAAAGCTCCTTATCGCATGGCACCGATTGAATTAAAGGAATTAAAGGAGCAATTGCAAGAACTGCTGGAAAACGGTTTTATTCGTCCGAGCATATCTCCTTGGGGTGCTCTCGTGTTGTTTGTTAAGAAGAAGGACGGGAGCATGCGTCTTTGTATCGATTATCGGGAGCTTAACCGCATTACTATTCGTAACCGCTATCCTCTTCCTCGCATTGATGATTTATTCGATCAGTTGCAAGGAGCGAGGTATTTCTCTAAAATTGATCTGAGGTCTGGATATCACCAGCTTAGGGTGAGGGAGCAGGATGTTCCCAAAACGGCCTTTCACACTCGGTACGGTCACTATGAATTCTTGGTTATGCCTTTTGGTTTGACCAATGCTCCTGCTGTGTTTATGGACCTAATGAACCGGATATTCCATGAATTTCTCGATAAGTTTGTGATTGTCTTCATCGACGATATTCTTGTGTATTCTAAATCCGAGGAGGAACATGAGCAACACCTTGGTATTGTTCTGGAGATTTTGCGACAGCAGAAATTGTATGCGAAGTTTTCGAAGTGCGAGTTTTGGTTGGATCGAGTAGCTTTCTTGGGTCACATCGTTTCTGCAGACGGTATCACTATGGATCCGGCGAAGGTTGAGGCTATCACAAAGTGGCCAAGACCTACAAATGTGACAGAAGTGAGAAGTTTTCTGGGTCTCGCTGGGTATTATCGGAGATTTGTTGAGGGCTTTTCGCGTCTTGCTTTGCCGTTGACACAGTTGATGAGGAAAGGGGAAAAGTTTATTTGGACTGATGAGCGAGAGAGTAGTTTTGAGGAGTTGAAGAAACGTTTAGTGTCTGCACCTATCTTGACTCTTCCATCGGGTTTCGGCGGTTTCCAGATATATAGCGATGCATCGAAGAAGGGTTTGGGATGTGTTTTGATGCAGCATGGGAAGGTGATTGCCTATGCTTCGAGGCAGCTGAAGCCTTACGAGGTGAACTATCCGACGCATGATCTAGAGTTAGCAGCTGTGGTTTTCGCGCTAAAGATTTGGCGCCATTATTTGTATGGAGAGACTTGTGACATTTTCACTGATCATAAGAGTCTTAAATACATTTTCACCCAGAAAGAGTTGAATATGAGACAGAGGCGTTGGTTAGAGCTTCTGAAAGATTATGATGCTAACATTCAGTATCATCCCGGTAAGGCGAATGTAGTCGCTGATGCTCTTAGTAGGAAGTCGGGTATGATTGCGAGTTTGGAGTTTGAGCCTCGCGTTTTGCACGATTTAGAGCTTCTTGATGTGGAGTTTTGTGTTCGAGGGCATGGTGGTTATTGGGCTAGCCTTACGGTTGAGTCCAATCTTATCTTGCGAGTTAAGGAAGCTCAGAAAGAGGATGGTGAGCTGTGGTCTATAGTTCAGAATGTAGAGGATGGCAAACAATCAGAATTCAGGGTTGATGATTTCGGTGTAGTTTGGTTTGGGGATTTTTTATGTGTTCCCAACGATCCTGAGCTTCATGAGGTTGTTCTATCGGAGGCTCATAGTTCCCCTTTTACTATACATCCTGGTTCTACCAAGATGTACCGGGACCTTAAGCAACACTTCTGGTGGAGTGGCATGAAACAGGATGTGGCTTCGTTTGTATCTAAGTGTTTGACTTGCCAGCAGGTCAAGATTGAGCACCAGAGAGCTAGTGGATTGCTTCAGCCTTTGGAGATTCCGAAGTGGAAATGGGAGGAAATTTCCATGGATTTTGTGACAGGTTTACCTCCTACTCGTAGGAAGCATGATGCGATTTGGGTGGTCGTTGATCGACTAACCAAGTCTGCTCACTTCCTCCCTATTCGTGTGGACTACAGTGTTAGTAAGTTGGCGGACATATTTCAGCAGGAAATCGTTAGGCTTCATGGTATGCCTACGGCTATTATATCAGATAGGGATCCTCGGTTTACATCTCGCTTCTGGAAGGGATTGCATAAGGCTTGGGATACACGCCTTAAGTTCAGTACAGCTTTTCACCCTCAGAAGGATGGTCAGTCGGAGAGGACCATTCAGACTTTAGAGGACATGTTGAGGGCATGTGCCTTAGAGTGGACTGGTAGCTGGGATGATTATTTGTGTCTGGTAGAGTTTGCATATAATAACAGATGGCACGCGAGTATTCTTATGGCTCCTTTCGAGATGTTATATGGTCGGAAATGTAGGGCTCCGGTTTGTTGGAACGAAGTAGGTGAACGCATTATTGAGGGTCCGGAGTTAGTTCAGATCGCTACTGAGAAAGTGGATGTTGCTAGGGAAAAGTTGAAGGAAGCTAGGGCTCGTCAAAAGAGTTACGCTGACAAGCATCGGCGTGACTTGGAGTTTCGTGTTGGTGATCGGGTATTTCTTAAGGTTTCGCCATTCCGAGGAGTTAAACGTTTTGGGATTAAGGGCAAGCTCAGTCCTCGATTCATCGGACCGTTTGAGATTTTGGATCGCATCGGAGAGGTTTCATATCGTTTGGCTCTTCCTCCGCAGTTATCACATGTTCACGACGTCTTTCATGTATCTCTCCTGAGGGGATACAATTACCATCCTCTGCATGTGGTGTCTTATCCTTTTGATCAGATTCAGCCCGATATGTCTCTTCCGGAGGAGCCGGAAGCTGTTCTTGATCGCCAAGAGCGAGTTATGAGACGTAAAGTCATTCCTTTCGTTAAGATTCTTTGGCGGAACCACCCAGAGCGGGAAGCTACCTGGGAGACCGAGGAGTCTATTCGAGCTAGTTATCCTCATTTTGCATTCTGATCTGGTATGTCTCCGTTATGTTTCGATTCGTTTCCTTTCTAACTCTTTACAAATTTCAGGGACGAAATTTTTCTTTTTAGAGGGGAAGAAGTTGTAACACCTAAAATTTAAAAAGCATGTAAAATTACCAAATTGCCCCTACTAATTTAAAAACTTAATTTAAAAGCTTATAAAGTATCAAATAAGTTCCAAACTTCTGGCAATGCACAAGTTATGATCCCAAAATAATTTTAAGAACTTCATTTAACATTTATGCAAGCTGCGAAATTACCATTATACCCTTACATAAATCGTATAATATATATATGTATTATCATGACATGTTAAATTAAGGAAACATGGGAAAATAAGAAGTAAATCATCACAATTAATTTCCAGCCCATGATGCCGAGATTTCTGGCCATTTTCCCCCATGACTCGGTTTCTCTTTTTAAAATCAATCTCCACATTTTATTCTCCCTAACCCTAATTGCCGACTAGATAAAAACACACACAAAAATCCTTCAAGCCTCCATTCGACATCCCTGAATTCCTAGAGCATTTTTCTGAGTTCAAGCATCATCCAAGGAGTACCAAGAAAATAAGTTTGAGGTCGTGTGTGGTGTGGTTCGATCGTGGGAAGGTTTTCCTTGTTGCGCGTTTAAACAAGAGGTATATTTCGTGTAAATCCATTCGATCATCATGAAATCCGTTTCTCATTTTCCTAACACTCTTCATAACGTGTACAACCTAGGAAAAATAGTGGTGAAGCTGTTCTTGGTCGATTTCTATTTTTGAGGAATTATTTTCCTTTCGAGCGTTTAGAAACAAGGTAATTCGTTATTAATTCCCACGACCTCTATAAAATTCGTTTGCTATTTTTCACATGATCCTTATGTCGATTATGCTCTGGGAAAAATGATTGCAAGGTCTGAAGGTCGTTCGTGAGGTCGTGGTGATTTTTGGCTCGTTTTGGTGTCACGCGTATAAAAGAATTCGTTCCACTCTTGTTACATGTTCGAATCTAGTTTTGGTATTTTTCTCAGATCTTTTATGATATAAGAACATCAAATAAAATGTCTATATGGATCCATGCTCGTTAGATGAATTAAACGAATCTACAACCATGAAAAACGTATAAAACATTTGTAAAATACTATGCGATTGATTTGGACTGTATATATAAATTAATTACGTGTATTATAATGTCATAAGATCTGGAAAAATGTCCTAAGAATTACCATGGCCTAGATCTAATTATTTCGAATTATTTTGTATAATCGTTTTTGTTTTAAAGCGTGTATAAAGATAGAGTAAATTCGTGCGATCTGATTTGGAATGTATAGGGTGTGTTCATATGTTATTAACCGAGGTAAAATGATTGTGTTATGATAAAAATGGTTTGGAAGGATTAGGGTTTGAATTCATGGATTTAAAATGGTTAACGTGTGGTTTTAAAATATTTAGGGTAGATTTTGTAATTTTTAAAACTCTTGGGTTATTTTTAGAACTTAATTTGGAAGGTGTACTTTCTGTATAAAATATAAGATGAGAGTGATATATGTCATTTTGTATTCTAAAGGATTAAAATGTATTTATGTTCTATTTATAAGTCGGATTGTAATTAAATTAATTAGAGGGACTAAACTTGTAATTTCTGGAAACTTGGTACTGTTTTGAGTAATAAATTATATTCAGGAGGTAATGTGTCATTTTGGTAATTTAATGGTTTAATATGTAATTATTAATGTTAAAAGGTGGAAACTGTAAGTTAAGGGACTAAATATGTAACTTTGATAACTGGAGGGACCTAATGTGTAAATTATGAATACTTGGGGATACATTCGTATAATATGATAAAATAAGTGATCATTGTGTAAAATGGATAAATTAAGGGTTTAATGTGTAACTATGAATACTTGAAGGTTTAAAGTGTAACTTTTGAAATATAAGGGTATAAAATGTAAATTGTGAAACCCTAAGGACCAAATGTGTAAATATGTTAAAAGATACCTAAATTCCATTAATAATGATTTAACTAAGTTATGTCTCCAACTTTCTAAAAATAGAAACTTGCTAAAAGTGGGAACCTGCTAAAAATGGAAAGTTACTTTAAATGGAAAGGACAATTAATTAAGAATGAATTGTAATTCCCTTCTACTCCTTTAGGTGTGAAGAAGGAGAGACTTTGAGCTGTCCCCTATTTCTGTGCTTATTTCTATTTGTGCTTTCTTCATAAGGTACGAATACTCTACCCTTTTTAGTAAGGGTGTCTTTTCACCTATGCATTGATGTTGAGCTATGATTTAAACCTTTTGCCATGAACCTTTAGACATGAACCTTTTGACATGAACCTTTTGCCATGAACCTTTTTACATGAACCTTTTGATATGACCTTGAGATATACTTTCTGACTATGACTTAGAGATGCACCCTTTGACATGACATTGAGACCTGACTCTTAGTTTGATACCCGAGCCATTTTATGTTACCTAGCCAGGAAGGTAACCTGGCCATGTCTGTGATGCACCACTGGCATGACTCCCGTGTGGGGGAGTGATTTCTCACACCGTCCCTTTTATGATTTTCTGCCATGGCTACTATGATTTTGGGATGACTTTGAGTTTGGGGGCGTATGGGTTGCAATCCTAGATTTGTATGTTTAGTGGATTTAACTATGACTTTGAGTATGACTTTGAGGTGACTGGTACTGTGTGCAATACATGCCTTTCACATTTATGGGAGCTAGCTACTCCACCCTTTTGATACATGAGGACACCCCTCATATTATCTGGTTGCCTGAGAGGTATCCTCTCTGATTGTGAGATTATGGCTTTGAGACTATGATATCGAAATTATGACTTTGAGTTTATGGGCTCGTGGTAGATAAATATCCTATATTTCCTTATTACTCTTTTGCTTTGATTATACCTCATGACATTTCCCAGTGCCTTATTATCTTTCGGTTTCATTATCTTTGCTTTGTATTATGTATCTGTTCACTGGGCTTTGTAAGCTCAGCCGCACATTTTCTTTTTCGTGTGCGGCAGGTATCTAGCTGGGAGATGGATTTTATGCTTGGGATGAGAGTTAGTTGGATGCTTTTACCTTAGATGATGTCCTACCCTAGTCTTGCCATTTGTTTAGACATTTTGATCACGGATTCATTTCATTATGTATTTCCTTTGAATTATTTCGTTATCTTGTGAGACTTTTGTATGGGATTCAAGTCATGTTGACTTGGCTTATTTATTTATGATGTTTTATGGCTTCCGCTGTGTATATGTATGAATGCTTTGAAATGTCGCCATAATGTGATATCTCTACCCTTGTCGGGTTGGGGTGTTACATATCTTATTCTCTTAAGACGCCTAACTAGTTTTAGACTTCATTTTCAACTTCTTACCTTACTCATGCCATGTCGGGAACACATAAACCCACTCATTTATACTTTCTTATTTACATGGAGAGGCGTCCCAATCGATGTAAATCAAGAAACCTAAACTCATGGTTCGGCGATTCATAATTTCTTTATTTAAATGAAAAAGCGTCTCAATCCATTTAAATAAGGAAATCGTAAACCAACCTACTTATACACTTCCGACATAACACTCGTACCTATCTATTACATGCTTTAACTTTCAACTTTTATCATTGCACATTTATCGTTCGTAATTTAAACTTTTCCATTTTCTAGCTTGGATCCATTTTACTCTAACATTTTCCCCAAAGGGACTATTACACATGCCAAGGATGTAGGCAATCTTTGCCGGTGAAGGCAATTGAATTTATACCGAAGGATTTCTGTAACATTCACTTGCTAACTCGGGCTATAACACATCCCGTAGGATCACTATAACATATCCCGTAGGATTTCTGTAACTTTCACTTGCTAACTCGGGCTATAACACATACCGTTGGATCACTATAACATATCCCGTAGGATTTCTGTAACAATCACTGTAACGTTTCCCGAGTTTCCTGTAACATCACACTGTAACAACACATTGGATCAAAGCTATTAACACTTTAACACACATATTATTACATCCGTTTTAATTTAATTACGGCAAGTTCATAGGGCATATGAAACCTTCTTATCATATTTACACATTTATGTGTTTACTCATCTTACTATAACTTTCATCCTTTAACCCTCGTTAACCATTTCTACATCTTTACTATTACACTTTTAGTCTGCTCGATTTTACTTTCATTAAACCTTACGTAGGTTTATTCTATAACACACTTCTTAGCATCCTTTTATCCTTTATACACATTCTATAACATTAACACAATCTCGTCGTGTTTTACCATACCACATATCATCACATTCTTACTCATATACTTTAACTCATTTCATTTTTAGTTATTAGCATTTAAGACATATCATTCTCATCTCATCATTACATGCTATCATACTATATTTCATGATCTCATACCAACATACCTTATTCTCATTCTATAACCTTATAATATTAGACACTTAATATCAATGTGTCAATCAACTATGCCATCATCTCATCATACTATAACACACTTCTTATCATTACACATTCATGCTTATTCATCGCATACTATAACTCACTATTAGCCCATCTCTAATACCACATTAACGGACAACCATTAGCCACTAAATATAATGAGACCATATGTTGGTCATCAATATCACACGGTTCAAACATCATTACATTAACCATCTTTAACTCCTTACTATAACGCAATTCTAATCTCACCTTTCTATATGCATTCATATTTCTAATCGCTACTATAACACACATTCACATAATCACATAATAATCACCGACACTATCCAAAGTGTACGGTGATCCATTCTCCTTAACACATGTAGTTCGCCATTGGCTTATATCACAAACACATCAATACTATAAAACATGTTCAACGTTTTTAACTTAAATTCATATAACAAATCACATAATACTTTCTATAACTTAGCTATTACATTTCCGTATTTCTTTAACTTATGTCTATCGCAACTACGAGTGGTTTAAGTCTAGGAAACCTCAAAGGAAACCTAATTCACTTAAACTGAAGCTCTGATACCAATTTGTAACACCCCGTGAACGACACATCATAAAATCATTGAAATTTGAACTTTTACGCTGAAACGATCCAACTTTAACGGACATTTTGTTACTCTTTTAACCATTAACAAAAATCTATAAACATTCAGACCTTTAGACTATTTTTAGATGAAACTAGACTCAATTACCTTCGAAATGCCGGGTGGCGTGACCCGTGACGACTTACGGTTCAAAAGATATGATATTTCGAACATTGACAAAAATCTGCCAAGACAACCTGTGTACCATACGCCCTTATGCCCAAGGTCCAGAAGGGCGTACGGTATGTACTCAGAAACTGTGAAAATGCATTTTTAGGCAGAAGGCCTTATGCTAGCCCATAAGGGCGTATGACCTGTAACTCAGAAACTAAGAAAACCACTTTTAATTGCAGAAGGCCTTATGTCCAGGCACGGAAGGCCTTATGCTCCCATTTCCAGATTTTACTAACAAACCCAACTTTTTACAACTTACTATAATTTCCGGAAAATGACTTCCATAATTCGGCATAACACCAAAACCTCAAGAAATCGTTAACATAATATAATAAATCATTTTCATAACCATTCGACCTGTTTGCAACCCAAAATGGGTATAAATACACTTATTCCAAAGGCCCCTTTATACATGACTCTAAACACTACAACTCGTTACTATAACGAATCGTTTGACATATTTAACTTTAACAACAAAGACATATACTTTGACACTCGACAACATACATATAAACCGTTTTAGAAATTCGGGGGTACAACATTGACTTGAGCTCAGTATTGTATACTAAGCTCCTATCACATACCAAACCTTCTACCTTTCGCATATCCATTCATTAATCCGAGCTAAGCATTGCCATAGAACCTACAAAACATTATCAACTATAACAGTAAGCTTTCGCTTAGTAAGTAATTGGCTATTACATGATTAATACTTCCATCATCACATATGCATCATGAATACATCACTATAACACATAACTATAACACTCATAAACACATAAGGCATTCAACACATACCTTAATTCTCCCATAATCCAAAGACTACTTCTATAACATCCCATTAATCAAGTCTCTAAGTTAATCACATCTTCTAAACATCTATAACCATTCTTAACACAAACATTCATAATCACATACTATAACAACTTCCATATTAAGCATATAGTAACCAAGTTACTTACCTTAGCTTCCAAAGCTAATTTACCATCACCACCAACATCATCACCATCATCATCCTAGTTCATAATCATCATACATAACACTTAATAACACATAACCAATAACTATAACAACCATCATAACCTTTAATCATTTTTAATCATCATATTATCATATATGATCATATGATACTTAACCCATTAAATCATTAACTTTAACCTGCTATAAACTTACTCATCTTTCTTTCTTGATCATACCTTGATCATATGATGAATCCCCACTTACCTATAAACCTTAACCTTATAATCATTATTAACATAAGCTTAGAGTTACTTACTTGTGGTGATCTTTGCTAGGAAGGACCCTTAGCATAAGGTTCTCATCATCTTCTTCCTAAGCTATTAGAACCGACCTTCTTTTCCCTCATTTTCTTTGCCCCAAAACCAGACCCTAAACACCCTCTTATAAAATGATGGAACTTTATAGGATTCTCTAGAATCCTCCAAGTAGATATTACTTACACCTCTTTGTGCATTTGGCATATTAAGTCCCTTAAGTCCCTTTCTTTCCACTTTGGCCACATCATACTTATAACTCATTTACCACAATGGCAACTTAGGTCCTTGAAGTCCATTTCCTTTCTAGTTGTGACACATAATACTTTCTATAACCACAATACATATTCTTTGACTATCGGGTTTGACTTTAACTTAGCATTCGTTGACTAGCCAATCACGTTAAGCCCTTAGTCAATTCCGTCTAGGGTGGGGCCTATTTGTATCTGGGAAATGGGTCTAACATAATGTGTCAATTTGGTATATAACTTTGAAATGAAGAAAGCTGTATCTAGAAATCTAAAGGATGTACACATTTCATGGTTATCTATGAGTGGATATTGTGTGTGTGCCGATTTAGAGAGAAAAGGAGGGAAGAAGTTGAAGTTTGATGACTAATCCATGAAGACTTTAGGGTTCCAAAGCAAGGGTTAAGTCCTAGTAATGATCTTCACAAGTAAGTAATCTCTATCCTGATTTAATGAGGTTAAGGTTTATAAGTAAGTGGGTTTTCATCATATGATCAAAGTATGATCATAGGATGATCTATGATGGAGGATGGGTAAGTTTAAATAGGTTATGTAAACCTTTGTTGATGATGTTACTTGAATGTGTCACTAGGTCTTAATTTTAATTAAGAAGATTGATGATGATGATGAAGGAGGATGATGGTGATATAGTGAATGGTAACTTAGCTTGGATTTAAGGTAAGTAAACCGGTTATAATATAATGTTACATGGATTTCAATGCATTATTTGTTATGTGTTGTTAATGTTAAGGTTAATGAATAACTGCATGTGTATGTGCTTATGTGCTAGTAGATTGTAAGGCTAGTTTGGCATAACTAGCATAAGAATGTTATATTAGTTTGGAAGTTGGTTAGAGAGTGAATGATGATGCTTAAGAGGCTTAAGGTATGCGTATACGATTAATGTTATGAAAGATGAATGGTTACGATGTGTAATGTATGAATGATGTATGATGTTGAGTTATATCCGTTTTACTTACTAAGCATTCATGCTTACGGTTTATGATGAAGCGAAAAGTGTACCGCTTTTAAGGGGTCATTTAAGCCTTAAATCGTATTTATTTGATCAAATATTGCCCTAAATCGTTCCTTTTGTCATTTTAGGTACTTTTGAGGAGAAATCTGGAAAAGGAGGCATTTTGGACGTTTTTGGAGCATAAAAGTGAAGAAAACGGCAAAGTCTCAAAAATCGGCTGAAAGTTACCTTTGACGGCGTCACATTTAACCCCAGACGGCGTCATGCCTTGGCAAGAAAAGGTGGACGTGAAATTTACTCATGATAAGCCAGTGAAAATACCATGTGAATTCTGACGGCGTCATGCTTTAACTTGATCAAGGGCGTCACGGCTTAAATCAAAGAGGGACGGCGTCACGTTCAAGGTTAGACGGCGTCAAGCCTTGATAAGCCAGAATGGATTTTTGAAGAGCTAAAGAGGGACGGCGTCGAGAAGGTCATCCGGGAACCCTAGAAGCGGCGAGGTGACGGCGTCACACTCCATAACGTGACGCCGTCAGATCCAAAAATCTATATATAGTTTTCTAATTTTTTGTCATTAAGGGAGAGCTTAGTGTGTGGAATTTTGGGAGAAAACCCTAAGACGATTTTAGCATCTTTTTCAAGGCTTTTTGCCTTGAGATCTTCCATGTTACATTGAAAGATAAGTTATCAATTAATCATTCAATATGTCTATGTGTTGTTTGATTCTATCTTATTCTTGTCTTTTGTTTAACATGTTAGGCTAATTTTATCTTGTGTTTGCTTAGATCTAATGAAACCTAGCTATTGATTATTGGTTATTAGTGTGTTGTTAGTTGTATTGGATGATTGTTTATCTATGTTAGGCTTAAGAAAACTGGCTAACTTCCTATTCGGTAACTTGCTTGAACGTCTTAAGAAACATGAACCAAATGCGTACTAAAGGTTTTTATGGTTGTATTTAATGCACAAGCGAATTCTAGTGATCCCATGTTAGGAGCTTCCTAGCCGGCTCGACATAGGAGTGAAGTAGGAGCTTGTAGAGTTGGGGAAGTAAGTACGCCACCCCACGAATGGTATTAAGGAATACACCCGTCATCCACGCGACTAATACACACTAATTAACCGGTAAAAGATAGTTAGGGAGTAAGGAAATCTAAGTAAACACATTTCTCTACACATAAGTTTCTCTCCACATTTTCATTTTTGTTATTTACTTTATTTGCATTTGTAGTTATTTGGGTTAGTTGACTAGCAACTAATTCCGCCCACTCCTTCAAAACCGAGATTTTACTTGCTTTCATAAAAATATAAAAACATAAAAAAAGAATCTTCCTCAACCCTTAGACCTATTAGAGTAGTCTTTCATACCTAACGAACACTATTCCCTGTGGAGAACGATCAATCCCCCGTACTTACCACTACACTATACTACATCGGTCAGGTACACTGCCTGGTGGGGTTGTAAGCCTCTTGAGATCCCTCGAGAGGTAAAACCTGTTGTAAGGTTGCAAAACCCACGCATCAAGTTTTTGGCGCCGCTGCCGGGGAATAGTTATTGTTTAGGTTGGATTTTTATTTTATAGGTCTACTCACTAGGTTCCTTTCTAGTGAGATTTTTATTTTCTTTTTCTAGGTTTTCTTTAGTCTATCTTATTTCTTTGTTTGTTTGTTCGTAATTTCCATTGACTCTTCCGTTCACCATTATGGAGAACGCGAATCCACCATACCACCAACCATGTAATTCACCCACTCCATATGACATCTTGATGTTTAAACAACATAAAGATGAACCTCTCTATGATGCATGGACTCGTTTTAAATATATACTCCAAAAAGTCCCTCATCATAACTTCGATTTTTGGTCCCTAACTCAAATTTTTTACAATCATGTCGACCGACATGCCCAAAGGGACATTTACCATATTGCCGGCAGGGATATTAGGGAATTAAGTGCTGAGAAAGCATGGGAAGCTATTGAGAATTGTGCCCAATATTATTATATGGTAGACAACCCAACAAACATTAATACAAGTCAATTGACCATAAATTTCAAGGATCATGAAACAAGTTTGTTTGGGGATGAGGGTAGAGTTGAGCCACCTAGCTGCATGTCTTGGTTAGGCACTACCATAATACAGGGTGAACACTTAGGTGATCTTGATGTGATGGAGGATCTAGCCGAGCATGATCACATTGATCAAAAAGACCTAGGTTTTATGATCGATGACGATGAATCTCAAGAAACACATGATGAATCTTTTGGGCAATTTGAATATAGCAGTCAGAATGTTGAGGATGATCCTTATAATTCGGATATAGAAGTTGAGATGCCTAGAAAAGCACTTGAGATACTTGGGAAAATGTTAGGGTTAGATTGTACTAAAACACATGATGAGGATATAGGTGATTTTGACATAGGGAATGATGAGGTAAGTAACATAAGCCCACCAAGTACCCCACAAGTCCTACCATCATTTGAGGCACACACACCACCCATGACTTACCCGAAAGAAGTAGAAGAGACTATAGGAACCTCAATAGAGGTAGAGCCCTTGGACCAAACAAAACTAGAAGAAATAGGTTTGAATACTTGTAGTCATAACCTTTCTTTTAGTTCTATGGAAGTTCCTAGTTTTGATGAACCGGAGCCTAAACCAAAACCGTTACCTAATCTTCCATCCTCAGATGTGAACTTAGGAATTGAATTAGGTCCCGACCCACCCATCAAACCATATAGTCCGGGTAGTTTTATATTGAAGGTAGTAGACTCTAAGCCTTGTAGAGAGGAAGCTGACATAGGAGTGAACCATAACCTTTCATACTTACATCACCCATTCATGATTAATCACAAGAAACACTATGGGTTTAAACCGGGTTTATTAGGTCAAGATGGATTCCCAACTAGGAGTCTCTCGAAGTTGATAGAAGATGATCCCTTTCTAGGAGAAAACTTCAATTCACCCATTGACCCAATTGAACTAAGTAAGGTTATGATGATTGGATCCCACATCTTTGAGCATATAATTCATCCACCACTCTTTCCTCACGTGGCATACTCATACCGAGTCGGTGTGTATCGCTACTATCACCCGCACTTAACCCTAAGTGTAGGGAAAACCTCCCCTATTTTCGTTAAATAAGGGTAGAGTCAGGCTCATGACTCGAACAAAAACAAGCGCTTCTTGGGAGGCAACCCAAGTTTTATTTGTTTTGTGTGTTTATTTATTTGTTTGTCTGATTTTATTTATTTCCGTATGTGTGTTTAATTTTTATTCTTATTGATTCATGTTCAAAAGTAATTTGTGAAAATGCTTTATTTTGTTTTTAACTTCGTCTTAACTACATATAAAGGTATTTTGCAAAAGTTAAGTGTAAGGGAAATCTAAATCGGTTTATTAGAACACAAATGAACATGAATCGTAATAATATTAAATGAACATACATATTAGTATTTGTTTGAGTCAAATGCTTGTATCGAGTCATAATGATGTTTTGCAGGATTTCCAGGAAGTAAGGTAAAGGTTTTTCCAGAAATTTTCCGGAAACTTAAAATGAAAATTTTTGTCAGGTCATTTCTGACGGCGTCAGGGTTTATAACCTGACGGCGTCAGATTTAATTTTCAGAAATTTTTGAAAGTTTTGTTTTCATAAAAAGTTTTTATTAAAATCTCCAACTTATAATCTCCAGGAATCTGCAAAATTATCATTCCACAAGCATTATATCCTTATATATAGATTTTTCCCGCCGATGTTATGCAGGTTTTCGTGTTTGTTTTCTCAGGTTTAACAGGTTATTTTGGACAAGGAAATGTTTTGAATCAAGCTTGTGGCGATGCATTAGTCATGGAGCTTCTACATTACTTTGGAGGAAGATCTAACCGTGTAATTTCATTATCCACCGAGCGAATCAGGGGAGTATTTGATTTCATTCTTTTACCTTATTTACTTTTACATCTTGTTATTTGAACATTGGGGACAATGTTCATCTTAAGTGTAAGGGGGGGTAAAAGTACGATTTTAGAGAATGCCATTGCGCTTGATTTTTGTTTGTTTAATAATAGATGTGTAATAAAACTGAGATAAATACCTGTTAGGGTAATTTTAGTGCCAAATTTAAATTTTTTTACAACACTTAGGAGTGAAACTTTGATCTTAATGAGCGTCTCACGGATAGGAGTTATATGACTAGCACAAAAACCGTACCACTAAAAAAATTTTCCACCCCAAATATGTGAGGTTCGCCCCTAGAATTGGTAGGAAAAGCATTTATGCTATGATGTGTGTACCGGTAGCACTTAGATTCTAGAACTTGCGTTAGGACCATTCCGAGGCCACAAGTGAGACTACATTCGTGTAGTTAGATTTACTACATGATAAGAGGCATTAGGATTAACCCATTGTTTTACACCTGTGTTTTTGTTATAAATTACATTGGCTACATTGGTCAAGTAATTCTCCCACACCCTTTGCGTTGTACTCATTTTTAGTACACGATACCCCTAGTACACCCCTCAGAGCCTATCTTTTCGTTTCGACCTTTAAGCATTTTACTTAAAGGAAGAATTTGTTTACACCCCACTTAAATGTACACCCAAATCGCCTTAGCCTACCTTGTATGCACTCATTTTTAGTGCATTATTGTGACAACATTTGTTTAAACCCAAGTTAATTATCTAATTGATTACATGGTTGCTAAGTCGAGTCATATCCTTGTACATATTGTTTTGGGACGATTGGGACTCATGGGTAAAGTACTAGTGTAATGGAGTAATGGGGAAGAACATCATTTATTACCCCCATATGTGCTAAATGTTTTAAAAAGTACTCCAAGTTTTTCAATTATCTTAATTCGAGTCATTAGATTAGTATTTGTAAAGTTATGTAAAAGTTCAAGTGTAAGGGGAATGCAATGCCCCTATGATGTATTATTTTGGATGGTAGGGCAAGAGTGTATGCAAAAAAAAAAAAAAAAAAAAAAAAAAAATCAAGAAAAATACAAAAAAATGAGAAAAAGAAAAAGTAGAAAAAACATACGGACTACCATCCCGTTTTATTTTATGTTTATTTTATGTTTTTGTTATTTTGTTATTTCGTTTCTAGCTTAAGATCGAGTCTAGTCTTGGCTTAGCAACATTGTATAGTACATGTAATTGATCAAGATCTTTAACTAGCCACTAGTAAAACATCCTTTATCCAACAAAACCGTGTTTTCCTTTTCCTACACCTAACGTTATAACCCATTTAAAAGCCCTCTTTGATAGTTTATCTTAGGTGCTTATGCCTAGTGGAGGAGGTTATCGATCCTTTCCCAAGCCTATGGTAATCTATTTGCTATGACAGGTAGTGAGAGATATTATCCGTTTTCATTTATGAGATTTATTTTGATGACATTTGAGAGATGTGAGTATCTAAACACTACTTGTGAGGTGCTAGTTTGTAATCTCCGTGCTTATTATGATTGAAGTGGAACGAATATTTGTTGTAATTACTTTTATGTTAGCATTAAATGACCCCTAACTTGTATTTTGATTAGAATAAAAGCGCATTTGCTTGAGGACAAGCAAATCTCAAGTGTAAGGGTATTTGATGAAGCGAAAAGTGTACCGCTTTTAAGGGGTCATTTAAGCCTTAAATCGTATTTATTTGATCAAATATTGCCCTAAATCGTTCCTTTTGTCATTTTAGGTACTTTTGAGGAGAAATCTGGAAAAGGAGGCATTTTGGACGTTTTTGGAGCATAAAAGTGAAGAAAACGGCAAAGTCTCAAAAATCGGCTGAAAGTTACCTTTGACGGCGTCACATTTAACCCCAGACGGCGTCATGCCTTGGCAAGAAAAGGTGGACGTGAAATTTACTCATGATAAGCCAGTGAAAATACCATGTGAATTCTGACGGCGTCATGCTTTAACTTGATCAAGGGCGTCACAGCTTAAATCAAAGAGGGACGGCGTCACGTTCAAGGTTAGACGGCGTCAAGCCTTGATAAGCCAGAATGGATTTTTGAAGAGCTAAAGAGGGACGGCGTCGAGAAGGTCATCCGGGAACCCTAGAAGCGGCGAGGGGTGACGGCGTCACACTCCATAACGTGACGCCGTCAGATCCAAAAATCTATATATAGTTTTCTAATTTTTTGTCATTAAGGGAGAGCTTAGTGTGTGGAATTTTGGGAGAAAACCCTAAGACGATTTTAGCATCTTTTTCAAGGCTTTTTGCCTTGAGATCTTCCATGTTACATTGAAAGATAAGTTATCAATTAATCATTCAATATGTCTATGTGTTGTTTGATTCTATCTTATTCTTGTCTTTTGTTTAACATGTTAGGCTAATTTTATCTTGTGTTTGCTTAGATCTAATGAAACCTAGCTATTGATTATTGGTTATTAGTGTGTTGTTAGTTGTATTGGATGATTGTTTATCTATGTTAGGCTTAAGAAAACTGGATAACTTCCTATTCGGTAACTTGCTTGAACGTCTTAAGAAACATGAACCAAATGCGTACTAAAGGTTTTTATGGTTGTATTTAATGCACAAGCGAATTCTAGTGATCCCATGTTAGGAGCTTCCTAGCCGGCTCGACATAGGAGTGAAGTAGGAGCTTGTAGAGTTGGGGAAGTAAGTACGCCACCCCACGAATGGTATTAAGGAATACACCCGTCATCCACGCGACTAATACACACTAATTAACCGGTAAAAGATAGTTAGGGAGTAAGGAAATCTAAGTAAACACATTTCTCTACACATAAGTTTCTCTCCACATTTTCATTTTTGTTATTTACTTTATTTGCATTTGTAGTTATTTGGGTTAGTTGACTAGCAACTAATTCCGCCCACTCCTTCAAAACCGAGATTTTACTTGCTTTCATAAAAATATAAAAACATAAAAAAAGAATCTTCCTCAACCCTTAGACCTATTAGAGTAGTCTTTCATACCTAACGAACACTATTCCCTGTGGAGAACGATCAATCCCCCGTACTTACCACTACACTATACTACATCGTTCAGGTACACTGCCTGGTGGGGTTGTAAGCCTCTTGAGATCCCTCGAGAGGTAAAACCTGTTGTAAGGTTGCAAAACCCACACATCAGTTTAAGTGTCCAGCGTTTTGTAGGTTATGTGTAATGCTATGTATTGGACTAATGTTAAAGGTTCGGATATGTACAAGATTAGAAGTATGGTAAGAAAGTATAGCTTAGGTAGATACCGAGCTCGTGCAATGTTGTACCCCCGAGAGTCTTAACGGTTTTTGTAAAGGTGTAGTCAAGTGTTTAAATTTATGTCAGGGTTGTCTTAATGTATTGGTGGTCAAACGTTGTGTTTAAGTATGTTTTAAGTGTTTACAGTCTTGGTTAAAGGGGTGTTTGGATTAACGGGTAATTATACCCATTTTGGGTTGTAATGGTTCAAATTGTTATGGAATGCATTTAGTATGTTAGTTATAGTTTATATGTCAAGTGAATGATGTTGGTGATGTTTGAAGCGTTGAAATTGTAAAACCCAAAATTCGGACCATCATTTTTTTTGTACAAATTTGAATTTTCCTAAGTACGGATTATAAATATAAGTTTACCTTATATTAAGAGTTACATTATACAAATTAATTAAGCTATATTTTAACCTAAGATTATATAAAAACTTGACTCAACTTGCAAACACAAGTACATATGGGCCGAAAATATTTTACTTTGTATATTATATCACACGTTCATATGTTGGTGAGGACCGAATTGCATTATTTATTTGTGACACACATCTTATTCAAATTATGTTAACTTCAAATTGGATAATCACTGATAATCACTACCAAATCACCCTCATTTGACTCGGCACCAATCACCCTTAATCCTCCCATACATTTCGGCAATTACCTCCCAATCATCCCCTAATTACATGCATTTGATAAACGTGTCCCCCATTCATTTTAGTTTAACATATACATCTCACTTTGTAAACCTATCTATTTTATCTAATAAACGAAAATAATGTACAAACCTTCTAATGCAACCTATGCAATCAATTCGCTGACGTGTTTGATCTCCCATTGGCTGCGTATTAATGCCGTACAACTCCTTTGCTGCAGTAGTAATCCTCGGATCTTCATTTGGTAAGTATTGAATTCGGAAGCCTTTATTTGGTAAGTAATCAATTTTAAAGTTTTGATTGTTACATTTTTGGTCAATAATTTTTTGTTTTAATTGATTGAAATCATGTCCAATCTCGAATTCATTTGTGTTTTACCATTTTTGGGATAATTTTTCGATTCATAGGGTTTTCAATTTAATGGTTATTTTACAATTTAGGGCTATTAGGGTTTTCAATTGGCCACCACACCAACAATAAAGATTATTGATTTTGCGATGTTCATCTTTGTTGTTTGTATACATTACGCCTGAATTGAATTAGTTTTTTTTTTTTTGCCTGCATATATTTGATTATTGATTATTGATTATTGATGATTAATGATTAATTATTATTGATATTCATATTATTTGATATTTGATATTGGTATTTGATTATTTGATTTGATTCGGTTCAAATCAATAATTGTTTTCAGAAATGTATTTTTGGAAAAAAGTGTGTATTTTTTTTTTTAATTTTAGTATCTCAGCGTTTTATTCATTTCATTCTAATGTAATATTGTATTCTATAGAATAGCTTCTAAAATTGATTTTCCCCTAATTTTAGGAATTTGGCTATAAAATGTGGGAGAAAACCCATGTAAATGTACACAGCCTTCAATACATATTAAAAGTTCTGTATCATTTGATACAATGGCTCAAGTTGTTAATGGCTACATTAACGATCTTTCTGCTGTTAGAGACAATATCAAGCTCCGTGTTCATGTTCTTTGGACTTGGATGCAGCCTCTATTTGGGAAACCAAATGTCAGTAATATGGAGCTTATAGTCATGGATGAACAGGCAAGTGATTATGTTCTGTTGTAATGTATACAGATTATAAAGTATGTTTTTTTATACAATACGTAATGATAGATGTCTCTTAAACAGGCTACCAGAGTTCAAGTTCAAATCCGTCAAAAATTGGTGAACCAATACAAGCATCAGCTTGAAGAGGGAAAGGCTATCATGCTTCATGGTTACTCTCTTGGTGAGATACAACCAAAGTATCGCATTATAAAAAAAGGCCTACGGCTATCATTCTTATCCAACACGATTGTTGAGAAGTGTGTTGACTTTTCTGGATCTATGTATGGTTTTGACTTTCGTCATTTTAACACCATAACTAATCTTACAGTTGAAGAGGACGGACAGTTTGGTAAGTTTTGACGTTTTTTATACATATTGCATTTATGTATGTAACACTCATTCAAGAGTGATATATAACATTTGACGTCTTTGTGTTTAACGTGTGCAGATGTCATAGGCCAGGTTGTTGCTTGCGATGATCTCGACTGTTTTGATAAGAATGGCAAATCCGGAAAGAAGAAACCTCTCACCCTTATTGATGCAGAGTAAGATATTCTTATAAATTAGCCACGTATAAATATATATGTGCACTTAAAATATAGCTTATAACGACATCTGTTTCTCATTGCAGAAGCAACGAAATGAGGTGTACTCTGTGGGAAGAATTTGCTCAGCAATTTTCAGACTTTTTGAATCAATGTGCTGATCATACCAGGATAATTGCAGTTCTTCATCTTGGCATGATGAAGATGTGGGACGGTAAGTTAATCCTCCTTTAATTATGACGAAAACAAATATCTACTTGAATTATCTTATCTCATATAAGCATATGTATGTTTGATTTCCACAGTGAAAATGGGAGTACAGAATGGCTATAATGCCACTAAGTTATACCTTTTTAACGGAAAATAAACTATATCAGCATCAGAATTCGCTGACGTTGAGGAGTTTAGGCAAAGGTGTGTACAACATTCAAAAACCGTTGTTATGTATTTCCCATATTAATAACTACATATTTCTGCAAAACATTTGCAGAAATCATATTTGTTTATCTGTCTTTTGCTTATCTATTTTACCATCTATTTCCCATATGAATGCATTTATATGTCCGCGTCACCTTTTTATGACCAAAATTAGGGGAACCAACAATATGAGAATAATGTCAGTCAACAAATACTCAATAATGCATATGGATCAGTCAACTATTTGTTTTAAGTTATATGATTTGGCATCACCTTTATTTGAAATTACAAATACCTATTACATAGATTTCCCTGTACAGGCTGTTGGGTGTTCAAACTCCTAAATCTATCTGCGTAACATTTTTATGACCAAAAGAGAGGCGAACCAACAATCCTTGAATAATGGCTACTAACAAATACTCCACAATGCATATTCATCAGTCAACTGTGTGTTATAAGTTATATGATTTTCCATCACCTTTATTCCAAATTACAAATACCTATTACATAACTTTACATGTACAGGCTGATGAATATTCAGACAGAGGATAAGTCTGAGCATACTGCAACACGTATCTCTACTGCCTCAAGATACTCTACGAAGGATGATTTTGTAACCAAATATCCAATGAGACAAATTGCAGAACTGTTGGATGTTAAACAGGTACCACCTACATAAGCCACATAAAGTACTATCATTTAAATTTTTGTTCAAATATACAATGGAATCTTACGAAAGGCATACATATAACAGATTATATGGATCTGTCGTTGGTCATCATCCTTATATTTTTGAAATTTTTATGTTTAGGGTGAGCCGTCTGTCATCGTTGGCACTATATGTGCAATAATTGAAGAAGTGGGGTGGTGGTACCTTGGTTGTGGTAAATGCAAAAAGAAGGTTGTTAAGACAAGTGATATTGTGGATCTAGAAGCTGAAACAACACCAAAAGCTGGCGGTGGGCAGACCGAATGGTATTGCACTAAATGCGGCGTTGTTTGTACGACCCTCAAAACTCAGTGAGTGTTCCTGAATAATCCAATAGTGTAAATTACATTATTTCACATCTTAAACACTCTTATAAGTTGTTGTAATTTCGTCTGTTTGTTAGGTACCGTGTGCAAATACGTGTACAAGATTCAACTGGGACATGCTCTTTGTCCCTGTTTAACGATGAAGTGCAAGCATATGTCGATAGATCGGCATACCAGCTGTGTGACAAATACGCAAAGGTAGCATCATCCAATTAGAAAATACACTTTATTTTTTGAAAACAACTGTCTTACTTGCAGTAACACATTTTATTTTTTTCACCTTAACAGACTGACGAAAGTAGTTTGCCGCCTGAGATTTCTTCTATTATCGGAACCAAATACGCCTTCAAGGTGTTCATGGATAAGTACAAAGCAACAAAGTTGTTGCCTGTTTTTAATGTCTTGCGTATGTCTTCTGATCCAGAAATTATTGAGTCGCTTCAAGCGTCTGCTACACCAGTAAAGGTAGTAACTCGGTGGCTGTCCACCAATGTATTTGTTTATTTTCTTCTGTATTATAACGGACGGTAGCTTACATATTTATTTATGTTTTTTTGTCAGGCTTACAATGAGGCCGAAAGTGTCAGTGTACCCGTTGTCACACCATTTGTGAGTTTACTTACTTATAAAATGTAACAACCTAACTGGTGCAATGTTACATGCATCTTCTGTGCTAACTATGTGTTTCAATGTGACTAGGATTTGGAATCTCAGACTGATGACAACACCACCCCAAAAAATGCAGACAAATTTGGTGTTAAGAACAAGCTGCAAATTATAAGACATGGTTAGTGCCATCAAACACTTCTTTACTTTTTAAAGAACTAATATCATAACTTCTTGTAGTCATAATCGAATACACTGCACTTTCCTTGGAGACTATGCTTAGCGGTTAAACAAGTATGTTAGTAGCGAGGATAACTATGAACAACCAAGTATCGACATCATCGTGAAATATGGTCGTTATCAAACATGTGAGTACTAATAATCACATGTGTTTTACGGAATGAATTTAGTATATCAAATAATCGTTTAAGTGTATTTAAGGGTACTCAATAATACTGTCCATCATTTATTTTACAGATAATCAGAGTGTGTACAACGATTTTCATGCTACCCGTATGTTTATAAACTCAGATATCCCTGAAATCAAGGAATTCAGACACAAGTATGTGAAACATATTTATCATATCAAAACTGTATTTTAGCCTTTTTTTAACAATCACAAACTAAATTTGCATATAAGGTAGCATATAACTTTCTTTATAATACTTCCTTTGACAGCACGGACATGCTGTTGTATTGGCAACTATCGTATGTTTGGAGACTGATAATTCTTGGTTCTACTTTAGCTGCTCTGAATGTAACATGAATGTTACATATTTGAATTATTCTTATGGCATACCAAGAAATGACGATATGTGGTGTAAGATTTGCAAAACAATACCACAAAATGTTATCCCTAGGTATTTTATTTACCATTCACTTATTATTTATCCACTTCATATTACTGTTATTTCATGGTATAACACATTTTCTAAACTTACTATAGGTATAAGGTCTCTGTCAGAGTTATTGATAGTACTAGGAGTGTTTCCTTCATAATATTTGACAGAGAAATCTCTAGGATTATCAACAATAGTGCTCGGGAGTTGCTAAAAATACAAGAACAGGTTTAACTAACCTATTTTCCATTATTTTGTTTGATAAATACTTTTGTATATCGATTTCTAACTTTTAATTTTTTGTTCTTCAGTCTGTTGATGTTCAGTCTTTCCCACCAGCTTTACAACAACTTGTGGGAAGTAAGTTTTCTTTTAAAGTCGATATTTCTCACTATAACATTGAGAATGAGTTTTATGTCTACAACGTTGCCAAAATGACCAACGATCAACATGTTATATCTGGGCTTCTTAATACTATTAACCAAATTGTACGTTCTTTTTTTTTAAAACATCTATTCAATTACACGTTCTCCTTTACCATTTCCTCATAACTAATGATTTTTGTATTCATTTTTTAGGAATCCTTATACTACCAATCTCAAACCGTCGGAAAGGACAAGGAGACCAGCTATTAAGAGACAATCAAAGAGGATGTTATTGGCAATGAATCTGTAGACAATAACGATAACAAGAATCGCGCATTGTGATCAAAACAAATATATATTATTATAAGTCATTATTGTCTGATCTATTATGTTATCAAATTTCGAACTTATTATGGATTATTTAATAATAATGCATCATTTTGTTCAAGTAGAAGCAGAATTTTTTCTTGGTGTGTAAAGACATAATTAAAATGATATTAGCAATTCTTTTACCATGAATTTGTATATACTTAATATCTTAGTCTATTAATATTTTTACCCCAACTTCAAAGCTTTAATGAATTTTACCCATTAGAGATACAATACAAACCAAATCGACCCATACATAATAATCACTGGGAAACATCAAAATTTGATTAAAAAATCCATAATATATCCTATTACAGTCACGATTTGTAATGACGGCTTTATACTTAAAGATTATATCGCCCCTTTATAAGTTAGATATGTTAAATACTTAAACATGATATGATAAATACTGCACTAAAGTAAATACTTACAGATGAAGTGAAATAATTGTTGTCGAGTTTCATTAAAAAATTATTCTCGAGTATCTGACGTGTATAATAACTCGATCCGGAAAGTCTAAGCGACCTAATTAGATCGCTTTATCACTTTTACCGCGTTAATTGGAATTTACCTAAAGAAATGGTTATTTCTAATACTAAACATGTCAAAGTTTTTGAGCACGACAACAAAAAAGGCAACCATAAAGGACTATGAAGGCACAAGTCTATAAGATAAGTACCAATATTCATTCATTCTACATGGTGCAACTTAACAACGATTAAATGTCACGTGGAATCACTGCCACAAACAGTCGAGAAATCTGAACATAATACAACAATGTTCACGTGGAATCAACTACCGATCCACTACCAGAAACCTAACCTAAATATACACGCAACTAAATGTTCAAAAGCAAATTTTCACAACTACCGCTACCATAACCATTGTTCATGAAGCAGAGACAACACAAAAGAAACCATCAATACTTAATTGTTTTGGACATTCCCAGCAACTACCAAAAGGACCTACCATTTAACGGTTAACATATGTTGAATATGGGGAAATGAGGGTTTTCACCTTCTGGCGCATCCAAGTCCAGCCCATTCGACACATATTTGAACCGTATCACCTTTGTATACGGGAAATGGCATGCCTCCGCTAACAGATTCCACTTCCCGAAGATGTTTACATGGTTGGTTCTGTTTGGTTTGTCCCTGTGAGGCTCCATTTGCACCCTCATTTCATCTCTATAATTCTGGTGAATTACCAGAGCCTTAGTGTAGGTGTGCATAGGATGTTTATCCAGGAAATGGGCAAGGATTGCCTGTAATATTTTAATTTTCAATTAGTACTTACCAAAATTTAAACACTCAATATATATTTAAATTAATAACATTAAATTCATGTACCAATCTATTGCGGCACTTGAAATGGGTGTAGCTTTTGTGGAAGCTTCTGTTATACTATCCATAACGGTCGGTGTGGAATGGCCAGTAGCAAATGTGTTTCATTCTATCGTCATCTATTTAACCAGACAAACGTAATAAAATATGGTATTAGCTATACTCAAACAAATAAATAGTAATAAAACCAAAAAAAACATATCTTACTCTGTTCATTCCACTCCAACGGTAGTTGAATCTTCCTTAGAATATAAGCTCCTTTGAACACGCCCTGCGTTATGATGCTCCCGTCATCATCAAACGCATCCAGCCACATACTATGTCCCCTGTCCTTTGTGAAGACACATGTGGTTCCAGGCTCCAGACCAACAACGTGCACCAACGAACTCCATACGTTACCCAACAATCTGTAGACATAAGTGCCAGGTTTCCCAACAACTTCCACACGACGCACATGACAGTCGAAATTTTGTCCGTTCACTTGAATAGTCAGCTCATCAAGCTCCTCAAATCCCGATAGTAGTTGAGCGGGAATTGACTGTATTAAAGTATATCATCCAAAATTAACAGAGTCCATATCAGTTTCGTTTACCCTACGGATTTGGTTTTATAAAAGTTCTTATGCAAATCATATGCTAACTGAGATTTATTTACTTTATGATATGCAATTTTTATGTATATTAATTTTCCGTACCTGAGGCAAACGAGGGTCGGGCAATACAACTGTCTTGAACCTTGAATATGTTGCTCTGTTTAAATCATAGCCACCTACTTCATGTCCGTTTGTAAAGTATCCAGTCACATAAAAACAGTCATCCCCTTCTTCAACAAAATGCAGCATCTCTACATCTTCAGACAAATTCTTCCGGTTGTGACACGCCTTTTGGTGGAATGACAGTGGTATTTGGTGGTGATTTCAGACAAATTCTTTCGGTTGTTCCAAAAGGTTCACGCCAAGACATTGTAAGTGCGTCATTAAAGCAATCTCATTTGTGGGATCACTGCACGGTTCTGAAGTTAACAGCCAACATGAGGCTAACTATTGGATGTCACCCTGAAGATGTGAATGAGATACGTGACTTTGCTGAATGGATACTGAAAATAGGAGACGGGGAGATCGGAGATGCAGACGACGGAGTGTTTCCAATAGATATACCCAAAGATACTCTAATAGCTGAGTCTTCTGACCCGATATCATCCATTGTAGATTTTACCTATCCAAACCTTTTGGATAACATAGATGATCCGTCCTATTTCCAAGAAAAGGCCATTCTTGCACCGACTAATGAATTTGTCGACAGTATAAACGACCATTTGCTTCACGCATTTCCAGGTGATGAAATGGTTTACCTTAGTTGTGATAGTATTGATAAAACAGACCGTGGCACATCAATCGATGAATCTGTTTTCTCAACAGATTTTATCAATGGACTCAAGTTCTCAGGTGTTCCAAATCATACATTGGTGTTAAAAGTTGGTGTACCGATAATGTTGCTCAGGAATATTGATCAATCAAATGGATTGTGCAACGGAACAAGGCTTCAGGTTTTACGATTATCACGCTCTTCTATTCAAGCACAGATCATTAATGGGACACATTTTGGGAATAAGGTAATTATACCACGGTTGAGAATTAGTCCATCTGATAAACGTTTACCTCTAAAGATTGTGAGGAAACAATATCCCATTTCGGTGTCATTCGCAATGACAATAAACAAAAGCCAAGGGCAATCTCTTTCAAAAGTCGGATTGTATCTGCCACGTCCTGTTTTCACACATGGACAGCTATACGTGGCTCTTTCACGTGTCAAGAGCAAAAAAGGTTTGAAGATTGTTGTTTCAGATGCGGATGGTAACCTATCAAACACTACTACAAATATTGTATATAAAGAAGTTCTTCAAGGTTTATGATCACACGTTGAGCAGGTATGTACAATAAACAAATGACATGTTTTGTCCTGTTTTTCTTATTTTCACTTATTATAACTCCCAACAATTTTTTGCTTACTTTTCTTTTTTACTTTATTAGGTGTTCACGGAATCGGCTTTTTTTGCAAATGGTAGAATGTTCACCACATTGATTTGTTTCTCAAGGCAAACATATTCGAGACCAAGAGGCAATCAACGTTTATTAGACACATATTTATATACATTGTATTACATACTTTGTCTCACTTATAACTTATTTTTCGGTTAAAAGAAAATATGATATCGTTTACGTACGTTATTCTTTCTCAATATATAAACGTACTTATCTTTTCTTCCACAAAAACCCTCTAAAATCCCGTGAATTTCACGGGTCTATAAGCTAGCAACCAAATATTTGGTTCTGAGAACACATCAACATCCATGCTAAACGAAAAAAACAAGAACCAGTAAACAAAAATCTAGTCTCCAATATGTTGGCATGAATAAAAGTGGGTGTGTGTGAGCGTGAGTGTAGGAGGCTATTCTAATCCAAGTTTAGATTCACGCTTGACATGGATGACAATTGTCTTGGTTTCTGTTCGTGTACGTCTTCAAGGTTTTACTTCCATTTACTCAAATCAAGTTTGGTTTGGGTTATGGTTTCGTGCTTGGTTTCGGTTCGTGGTTGGTTAAGATTTTGGTCGCGGGTCATGATCTCGTGAATCGTTCATGTGGCTGTTGTACGTCGGGATTTCGAGTTCCATCCTACCTCGATAAATCTGTGGTGCTCGCGTTTCAGCTTCGAGAGTACTTTGTGTGCTCAAAATTTCGGGTCGGCATTCGATAGAGTTTGGTCCGGTTAACTGTACGAGTTGTGGGCTCGATCATGGTTGGTTGAATCGTGTGTTTGAGTGATGGCCTTACTCGTGTTTGTGGTCGAGTTCTTGGCTTCGGCTTCGAGCTATATTCTTTTAGCGTAGAGGTAACCCTCAAACCACATATTAATACATATACATATATTTCACAGCAGGTCACTTGATTTAAAATATATTTTCATATACCGACGTGATAAGAACTAAACATACATATATCTTATGCAGTGGCGGATCTAGGAAATCAGGATAGGGTGTGCACTCTCATTTTTGTTGGGTAAATTACAGGGTATTTCACTGAAAAAGTCTTCGAACTATTTTTTTTTACACTACACGAAGAAATTACAGGGTATGCAAGTGCATACCCTGTTGTATGAGTTGATCCGCCCCTGATCTTATGCCTGCATGAACGTATATATATATAGTTATGGACCACATAAAGCAAGGTGATAAAGTCATGTTAAGGAAAAGGACAAACTACTAAAATTGTCTATAATACTACGCACAAAACTCAGTTGCTTGTATACAGTTTCTTAAGTCATCAAGCTAAAAGATATCTATATGCATGGGCCACGTGAAATATATTTTGAGGTTAATTAGTATGCATAATAAAATACTGGAGCAATAGATCGGTACATGTTACACGCTTGTGAACTTTTGGACGTTAAACAATCGGTGAGAGATACGATTATATGGTTATACATGGATAGGTATAACATGTGGTGTTGGGCTTTAACAAGAACAAGAATAGATAGGTGAACATATATCAGTTAGTATAATTTAGTTAAGATGGTAAAGGCATAAAACTCATAAAATAGATTATGATATACGACTAAATACATGCATGAGAGAGGTAAAGGGGACTTGTAATTTACTGATGTAAAGAATGGTATTTGCATGCATGCATCACTAATAAGATAACTTGACGTCGTAAATTCGAGTATGTACATAGATATTTAGTTAATAAAGCGGATAGATCTAACGAAATAGGGAGTATTGAGCATGCATAATCTAATTTTCAAACACAAATCTTTGGAGTCGCAACTCGCAAGATGAATCGTTTTTAATAAGTCGAAAGTTTGAAGGCAAATACTACTCCTAAACGTAATCATAATACCTTGATATATGCATGAACTAAGCTAACTATTTCTCTCTTGAAAAAATAAATAAATAAATAAATAATAACTCATATATTTGAGCGTTCAATATGTAATCATAAAGTATAAAACTTACATGGCTATAAAAAAAGAAATAGTTTCCTAAACAATAATACGTTCTCGTAGATAATCTGAAGATGGAGTGACTTGTGTTTTCTCAGTATCCTTTCTTTGATTTAAGGTACAGATATTCTGACCTTTCTTATAAGGTTTCTCATGATCCTTTCACAACTTCTGATTGCTTAACCCTTTGATATGAACCTTTGCTATGCACCCTTTGATATGAACCTTTACTATGTACCATTTGATATGAACCTTTGCTATGCACCCTTTGATATGAACCTATGATTATGATATTTCTGATGACCTTAGATTCTGTGTCATTACTATGACATTCTGTTTGACCTTTCAGTTTGATACCCGAGCTATCACTAGTCATGGGGGTTCCATGACCATGTCATTGATGCACCAATGGCATGACTCTAGGGTGGTCGAGTGATGTTTCACCCCGTCCCTTTTGTTATGTAATATGTATGGCCATGATGATTATGATTTCTGCAGGGGCGTATGGATGCATCCTATATCTGATCTGTTATGTTATATGATATATTTCTGGTGACTGGTGCTGTGTGCAATACACGCCTTTCACAATTCTGGGAGCTGATCACTCCATTATGTTACTTATGGTTACTTATGAAGATTATGATTTATTATGAGGATTATGATATGATATGTTTCTGGGCTTGTGGTAGATTTCGGACAACCTTTAGACCTTTGATACATTTTGATATACCTTCTGTTATTTCCCAATGCACCATATTATGTTTCTCCATTTCAGTTGACTTATGATATTTGTTCAGATGATTTTGATCTCTCATTCTTTTGACAGATGATATTCGTTTCAGCAGGAGCTTGTGTTTCCTTTTTCTTTACATATATATGTTTGATTATTCGTTGTTATATATATCTGTTCACTGGGCTTTTTAAGCTTAGCCTCATTTCTTTTCCTGCGGCAGATTTTAGGTTTGAAGCTCGGTTTGAGTGAAGAGTGCGTAGGAGCTCTTAGTGGACTACCCTGACGATAGATACCCGTTTGCTTTTGGATTAGATTTTGATTTATCTTCAGTTAGATTTAAGCTTGGAGTTGTATTTCAGTTTTGGAAATTATTTTGTATAGAGTAGCTATCATTAGAATACCTTTGTAACTTTTATGTTTATAAGTCTTCCGCTTGCGTTGTACGTTCTGATTTGTCACCATAATGTAGCATTTTAGCACTTGTCGGGTTGGGGTGTTACAGAAATGGTGTCAATTAGTTTGAGTGTATTGGTGTCAAATTGTGTAGATTTTGGCTGTCAAAGTTACGGCGTAACTACTCCTGTACTCAGATTTAGGCTATCTTCGAAAAACCATATCTTTTAAGCCGTAAGTCGTCACGGGTCGTGCCACCAGGCGTTTCGAAGATAGTTGAGTCTAGTTTCATTTAAAAATAGTCTCGAGGTCTGAAAGTTTATAGATTTTTATCAATGGTCAAAAGAGTAACAGAATGTCAGTTTTGGTTCACGCTTTTTGCGCATAAAAGTTTTAATTTTTGGTCTAAGCAGGTACGGGGTGTAACAGAATGGGTCATGGGTTATGGGTTATGGGCTTGGTTTTTAGGTCATGGATAGTCCAAGTCTTTCCTAGTTAATTTACAAGTAACATGTATTTTATAAAATGTAAGTAACTAGTTTACTTAAGTGTTTTTATAAAATGGTTTTGGTTTTATGTAAAATTGTTTAACTAAATATGTTTAAGGTTTATTTGTTTAATGAAATGAGTTAGTAAGATTTTGTCTTAAAGCGTTACGTATTTTATTTATCTCGTTATAATGATTTAACGTTTGTTATCGATTAAACATTAGAAGATAGTAAAATATAAATAAACGTTTTTAAGGTTTATTTGTATTAATGATCCCCCCTTTTTTGATGACCAAACATAAAATTATTTTAAGTAAAAGGATAAAATTCATAGGTTTGAATTTAAGCTTTTACACTTTTCTCCCCCTTTTTGTCGAAACAAAAAGAGTGTCGAAAAGAAAGTAACCCGAGTGCAAGTTTTAAGAAAAATAAAGATGTAAATATAGAGCAAAGAGGGTAAAAAAATGCTTAGTAGCTCCCCCTTGATGAGGGCGTCAAGTAATTAGGAAGACTAAACGTGATCATTGCAAATTATTTGCAATGTTTTTGCTTTGAGGAAAGCTCCCCCTCATTGAGGGCGTCGAGTGCTCCATGTGTATTTTTGAAAAATCTACAAAACAATGGTTAGAAAACAAGTATATGTTGTCCTGTTGGTCAAAAATTGACCCAATTACCCTGACAAGGATTTGAACATAAAATAGCCTAACTCACTAAATAAAATAGTGGGTTACTCACTGATAAAGAAATCAGTGAGTGTTGTATAAAGCTCGTTGTTGAAGAAACACTTTACTTACTGATACGGTGTCAGTGAGTAAAGTATACGAGCTACAAACAACTCCAGTATCACTGAGATTTGACAAATATCTCAGTGACCCTGAAGACGCTATCTCTACAAGCAGACTGAAAAATATGGGCGGGAACGTCCAACAAGGAAGTCAGACAAAGTACAAGAGGGGCCACTTCGTGGATGACAACTCACACTCAGTGGATGACAACTCACACCAACCCCACATGTCTTTTTTTTATTTACCTATATATATGTTTGCATTGTAATAGAGATAGTGTGGGTCCTAAACAAACAAAAGAATACAAAATGTATTACTTGATAGGATCATCCTCTCATTGAATCACAAGCATAGCTTGGATCAATGACAGTTTATTTGTCACCCAAAGGGGATAGTTTACCGGAATTATCCCCTTGAAGAAGCTGAAGATGTTATCATGTAGTCAATTCTATTTTGAGTAATCTTGTAACATTTGTTATCATTATTAATGAAACTGTTATTTATTTACTTAAATTTCATGGACCAACAAGTGGTATCAGAGAGGGTGGATTATTCTTATGATCCAGATCCGTTCATGACTGCTGATAACATTCTTCAATGTCAAAAAATAAATGTGATCTTCAAAAAACTGCTACTGCTATAGCAATTTTTGAGAAGGAGTGACACATTTATTGGTGATTGAAAAACAAATATCCCCTCGCTAAACCCCACAAAACACACTCACCACACAAATCATATCCAACACAAATAAGATTAACCCCAAAACCCAGATCTATCATCTTCACCTCTAACACACAAAAACCCCACCACACAAACAAAAAACCCAGATACAACTTTATCAAAAAACCCATTCGATATGTTATAAAATAACACAATCAATCTATTCTCACAACAAAAAACCCAGATCCTCAAACCAAATCCTATCACAAAAAAAAAACAGATCCAATAACTCTCATCACAAAAATCCTATCACATAAAGTCGATCTATCATAAAAAAAAAAACTCTCAATCGAAATGAAAACCCAATCGATCTACAAAAATAATCATGAATCACAGATTCTTCAAAAATTGTAAATCGATACTCTCACACAGCAACCCACATCCAAAAATCATTACCATAAAAAAACCGCACTCATTCACTCATTCCGGCAAAGACTCGGTGAAGAAGTTGAATCAAAGGGGTTTAGGTAGAATTGGATTTGATGGGTTTCAGTGATTATATCACTGTTAATGGAGCTTGAAAAGGGTAAATGGGTCCGATCGTTATGTCAATAGTATCATGAATCTACTGAGTCAGAGGAGGTTAGTGACTCAGGTTAAGATGGGTAATTTGACTAACTCAGGCGATGAGAACAAATTGGTGATAGATTGTTCATTTAAATGTGATGACTGATAAAAGTTATCAGGGAGTGATGAAGAAAAATGAAGTCAGAGGTTGTGAAGGATCCGGTGGTATGGGTCACTGAGTCAAAGACCCAGGATGTGTTAATCACATTCTAGGCCTGATTGTAGCTGACTCAAGTGATAAGAACCAGGGGTACTGAGTTTGTATTGCAACATCAGAATGTTTGCAATATGTGTAGAAAAGTGGGAATGTATCAGGGTGAAATGGTTAGAGGGCGTAATTGGATTTGTGGTTAATAGGGTTGAATCTGGATGTGAAGTATGATGATAAAGGGTGACTGATAAAATGTTATCAGGGAGTGTGGTTTTCGTGAAAAGACTTAGTTTGATCAATTCATGATTCTCAGGGAGTGATGGTGTGGGTGTATCAGACTTAGTCTGATTGGTCAAGGGGGCTGAGAAGTGCTACGAGGACTGATATAATCAGGCCTGAAGATTGCAACATCAGGGTGCTAAGGTTATATCAGTGTTCAAAAGAACACGAATGTGGTGTAATCAAGGAGATATAGAGATCAGTTGGTGTGCATTAGACTCAGCCTAAACACATTCAAACTGATATCAAAGGGTGTCAGTGTTATAGTTGTTTCAAGCGAAGCCTGAACATGAAATTGATAATGAGAACTCCTTAAATGGATTGCACTTATCAGTGTCCTGAGAAAAACTGAGGGTGAACATGAATATAAATGAACACACCAAAAACCCAACCCTTGAAACCCCTGAACCCTTAACCTGAACCCTCTCAGTGAGACAAACAATGAACCTGTCAAAGTGAACCCTCAGGACCCCATGAACCCTGAACCCAGTCACTGAACCGGTCATTGGACCCCCTGAACCCTACTCACTGAACCTCAATCCAGGTCCCTGACCCTCCTGGTGACTGAACCCCCTGGTGACTGAACCCCGGTCAGTGAACACCTGAAACCCTCTCAGTGAAACAAGTCACTGAACCACTGAACCCCTGAACCTTCAGGTCCCTGAACCCTTGAACCTTAGGAACTAAACCCAAGTCCCTGAACAAGCAGGTTTGAACCTGAATAACCAAAAACCACAACCTCACCTGGGCTATTTGTATATTCAAATAGGGGGAGATTGTTGGGTTAAAAATTGACCCAATTACCCTGACAAGGATTTGAACATAAAATAGCCTAACTTACTAAATAAAATAGTGGGTTACTCACTGATAAAGAAATCAGTGAGTGTTGTATAAAGCTCGTTGTTGAAGAAACACTTTACTTACTGATACGGTTTCAGTGAGTAAAGTATACGAGCTACAAACAACTCTAGTATCACTGAGATTTGACAAATATCTCAGTGACCCTGAAGACGCTATCTCTACAAGCAGACTGAAAAATATGGGCGGGAACGTCCAACAAGGAAGTCAGACAAAGTACAAGAGGGACCACTTAGTGGATGACAACTCACACTCAGTGGATGACAACTCACACCAACCCTACATGTCTTTGTTTTATTTACCTATATATATATGTTTGCATTGTAATAGAGATAGTGTGGGTCCTAAACAAACAAAAGAATACAAAATGTATTAGTTGATAGGATCATCCTCTCATTAAATCACAAGCATAGCTTGGATCAATGAGAGTTTATTTGTCACCCAAAGGGGATAGTTTACCGGAATTATCCCCTTGAAGAAGCTGAAGATGTTATCATGTAGTCAATTCTATTTTGAGTAATCTTGTAACATTTGTTATCATTATTAATGAAACTGTTATTTATTTACTTAAATTTCATGGACCAACATGTCCCTTTGTCAAAAATTTGGCTGAATAAAATTTTGTTAGTCCTCTATATGCCCGGATCCCCCGGATCCTTCTCAAAATGGATCCGCCTAGTATAAAATGAGGGATCCGACTTACCTGTGACATGTTAGCAACATTAAAAAGTAGAAAAGATATGAAATCAAGTAACAATCAAACCAATCATGTTCACATAAGAACATTGTCATGAAGAATCATTTAATAAACATAAGAGAAATGATACAACAGTTGTCAAATCTCTAAAAACTAAGAAAATGATCTTAACATGAAAAAGTTCTAGTAGCTAAAGTTAGGCCTTATATTAAGAATAGGGAGACCACATGTGCTTTCACTTTAAGGTTTTTCAGGAAGGTTAGGTTTGGTTACGTCTTCAAGACGTTCTAAGAGATTGTAGAACATGAAACATACTTCATCACGTAGTTCATGAACTAAAGTTTGGACATGTTGACAATGATGACGTATCAGTGTGACTTGGTTGTTGTGATGTTGGTTCTAATAAAGAAGGTTGTGGAAGTATGTTTGAGGCGAATGGCTCTAGTTGAGGAGGTTGTGGATGTACCACGAGTGTTGGTAGAGAAGTATGTGTGGGTGGAAGTGTGTCATTGTTTGGATGAGATGGTTGACATATTCTCATAACCCAAAATGGGTCATTCGAGGGTGGAGGAGAGGAAGGCAAGTTTGCTATGGGTGGTGGTATGTCAACATCTAGGTGATGGGATGGTGGTTGAGTTGACATTCTCTCAATGGTTGAGAATGTTGGTAATGGTGGTGGATTAGAAGGTCTAGGAGGTAAGTCCTCCAATGAGTTAAAGTAGAGATGAGGTGATGAATGAGGTGTGGTGAAAGAACGGATTCTAGGTTCAAGAGGTGAAGGTCTTGTCGTTGGAGTGGAGATACGAGTGTTTGGTAATGTAGGTTCAATGGGAGGTGTTAGTTCAAAAGATGGAAGTTTTGGCTTGGTGGAAGCAAATTGTGGTGGAGTTGGTTCATTAGAGAGAGGAGTTTGGATGTAGTTTGTAACCACTGTAGAAATTCCACTTTGTAATAAACTATTCTCATATTCTAAATAAAGAATACTTATCCTTTTTCTACGTATATTTTTTTTTATCTATTATTATCTGATCATACCTATTATCTAATGTGACGTAACTCACATCCTCGATAAACGTGCTCACACGCAAACCAACCTCAAACTTATTTAATGTTTATTCATATAAACATTTTCATATGTTAAGTATAAAACTTTATGATATCTCATCTGCCACTTTACGTTAATTCATTAACGTACGTATAAACTAAACATTTCTTACCTGATAGAGTTTCTATGAAACCCTAAACTATTATAACAATAGATATGAATAACCGAATCCTAAAAATACTAAAATACAACTCATTTAAGTAATGTACAAGTTACTATAGCACAGAAACCTTAAAACCACTTTAACTCCTGATCCGTCTGTGAGTATATATATAAATATAATATCGGATCCCCGTGATACTTGGGAATCAACTAGTCAACCTCTTAGGAAAAAGGTCAACGTGCAAAACCCGTGAATACAGTGTGAGATACCGGATAAGTGATTACCCGGGTCGTGTCCCAGCGAGGTGTGAATTGAGGATTTCGTTATCGGTTAGGAATTAAAATACTTGATGATTGGATTTTGGATTTTTGTGTTTTTTACTTCTAATTAAGATATGAGAAACAAATTCTCAAAGAAAATTTTAGAACGAATCTAATTATACTAAAAACGTGAATCGGGAAATCTAAAAATGAGCTTTAAAAGTGAAATATATAAAAATAACACCTACAAGTTCAAATTTATTTTTCCTAAGTTCCAAATGATAAAAGAAAATTTAAAAAAAAAGAATTATATTTTTTTGACTTTTATATTTTTTATTATGAATTAAAAACTGAATTAAAAAGAAAAATTAATTAAAAATATTAAATGAAACTGGAAAATTATGAAAAATTACAGAAAACTTTTTGATGAAAAACTAATCCTATGAAAAATAAAGTTGGGTCAACTGCTTATTCGGATAAGCAGTTATTAAGCAAAATGGGTGATAAGCTTAAAATGGAAAAACAAGGTTAAATGAAAATTTGTGCAAAGGATAACCAGAGAAAGTCCCTAGGGCAGTTGGTTCTTGTGTGTGGTGTTGAGTGCTTTGGTAGCTAGAGGTCCAGGTTTCAAATCCTGGCCTTAGCTTTTTGTTTTTATTTTATTTTTTTGAACTTTCTGATTAAACTCAATAAGCACAAGCTAAAAATCAAACTTTATAACTAACACCTTTTCTGAAAACCTCAAATAAGCCCAGAAATGAGCTGATCAAACCTGATCAGTGGGCTAATGAAGGAATAAGCCACAGGCTTTGACTAAAAAGGGGGTGATAAGCTAACCAATAAGCTAAGGTGGAACAACAATAAGCTGAGTAATGAAAATAAGCAAGAATGAAAATGAAAAAGCTACAAGAAAACAGAAATAAGCACTGAATCTGATGAAGCGAAAAGTGTACCGCTTTTAAGGGGTCATTTAAGCCCTAAATCGTATTTATTTGATCAAATATTGCCCTAAATCGTTCCTTTTGTCATTTTAGGTACTTGTAAGGAGAAATCTGGAAAAGGAGGCATTTTGGACGTTTTTGGAGCATAAAAGTGAAGAAAACGACAAAGTCTCAAAATCATGCTGGAAGTTACCTTTGACGGCGTCAGGATTATGCCTGGACGACGTCATGGCTTGGCAAAAGTGGTGGATGTGAAATTTACTCATGATAAGCCAGTGAAAATTGCATGGGAATTTTGACGGCGTCACCCTTTAATTTGATCAATGTCGTCACGTTATAATTTAAAGAGGGACGGCGTCACGTTCATAGTCTGAGGGCGTCAAGCCTTGATAGGCCAGAACGGATTTTGGAGAGCTAAAGAGGGACGGCGTCAAGAAGGTCATCCGGGAACCCTAAAAGCGGCGAGGTGACGGCGTCGCACTCCATAACGTGACGCCGTCAGATCTGAAAGTCTATATATAGTTTTCTAATTTTTTGTCATTAGTGTGGAACTTATTGGGGAACTTTGTGTGTGAAAACCCTAGGACGAATTTGGCAGCTCTTTCAAGGCTTTTTGCCTTGAGATCTTCCATGTTACATTGAAGATAAGTTATCAATTAATCATTCAATATGTCTATGTGTTGTTTGATTCTATCTTGTTCTTGTCTTTTGTTTAACATGCTAGGCTAGATTTATCTTGTGTTTGCTTAGATCTAATGAAACCTAGCTATTGATTATTGGTTATTAGTGTGTTATTAGTTGTATTGGATGATTGTTTATCTATGTTAGGCTTAAGAAAACTGGCTAACTTCCTATTCGGTAACTTGCTTGAACGTCTTAAGAAACATGAACCAATGCGTACTAAAGGTTTTTATGGTTGTATTTAATGCACAAGCGAATTCTAGTGATCCCATGTTAGGAGCTTCCTAGCCGGCTCGACATAGGAGTGAAGTAGGAGCTTGTAGAGTTGGGGAAGTACATACGCCACCCCACGAAT
Source organism: Artemisia tridentata subsp. tridentata (assembly GCA_021014915.2). Classification (NCBI taxonomy): domain Eukaryota; kingdom Viridiplantae; phylum Streptophyta; class Magnoliopsida; order Asterales; family Asteraceae; genus Artemisia; species Artemisia tridentata. The sequence continues at coordinate 258,027,958 of CP139508.1, read as the reverse complement.
GGTATTAAGGAATACACCCGTCATCCACGCAACTAATACACACTAATCAACCGGTAAAAGATAGTTAGGGAGTAAGGAAATCTAAGTAAACACATTTCCCTCCACATAAGTTTTCACCAACATTTTCATTTTTGTTATTTTATTTTATTTGCATTCGTAGTAATTTGGGTTAGTTGACTAGCAACTAATTCCGCCCACTCTTTCAAACCCGAGATTTTACTTGCTTTCATAAAAATATAAAAACATAAAAAGAATCTTCTCTCACCCTTAGACCTATTAGAGTAATTTTTCATACCTAACGAACACTATTCCCTGTAGAGAACGATCAATCCCCCGTACTTACCACTACACTATACTACATCGGTCAGGTACACTGCCTGGTGGGGTTGTAAGCCTCTTGAGATCCCTCGAGAGGTAAAACCTGTTGTAAGGTTGCAAAACCACGCATCAAGTTTTTGGCGCCGCTGCCGGGGAATAGTTATTGTTTAGGTTGAATTTTTATTTTATAGGTCTACTCACTAGATTCCTTTCTAGTGAGATTTTTATTTTATTTTTCTAGGTCTTCTTTAGTCTATCTTTTTCCGCTCCGTCCATTGCTCAACTCTTCCTTGGCCATCATGGTAAACGAAGATTTCTCCAATCTCAGAGTCACCAGGAGTCATAGTTCACTAAGCGGCCTTATTTCACCCTACGCAGAACCTGATAGGGAAATGCGAAGATTAAGGCGACTCTTTGCAACACCTGAATAATCTGGGTTTGCCATCAACTTTGATGATGCCCCTCTTGAGGAAGAATCCAATCATCACTCTACACCTCCTAGCCCTCAACCCAATCACGATATGGAGGTTCCCGAAAGCCCAACTCCTAAATGCCTCAAGGACTACTCTTCTCCCACCCCACATGGTTTTTCCAATGCTATCGTTTTTCCAAATGAACGTACGGATGGGGTCTTGCGTGCAACCGATATTTGGCTGGTCCAAAGTGTATGCAAGTTTCACGGATTGAAAACTGAAGATCCAATCCAACACATCAAGGACTTCCTGAAAATAGTGGATACCCTCCATACGGACGGAGCCACTAGAGATACCTCCCGGTTGCGATTCTTTCCCTTCACCCTTCATGAAAAAGCCGGAGACTGGTATAACCAACTTCCCTCCGAATCTATTTTCACATGGGAACAGCTTGTTTCAAAATTCTATGAGAAATTCTTTCCAATAGGAAGAACTTCAACATTACGAGACGAAATCTTCCGCTTCCACGTTGGACCAGCTGAACCCATTCACGAATCCTGGATCAGATTTAAAGATCTGATTAGACAAGTCCCTCACCATGGCATTGAACTCTGGCTTCTTGTCCAAATCTTTTATGATAGTGTCCCTAAAGGCGACCAATTTGGCATTAATAATTCGGTAAAAGGAAAAATAGCCAACCTAAGCGCTGAGGAAGGATGGAATAGAATTGAGGAATACGCAAATGATCAAGACGATACCTGGGATGAACCCGATTCGATCATGAGCATTTCCAAAATCATGAAAGAGCCTCCTTTTGCTAGCCGGTTGAGTAGAATGAATGATCAAGTCTCTTATTTAGACAAGTCACAACCAACTAAACGGTTGTCAAACCCATACTTGATCTGCGACCAATGTGGTGGCCCGCATGAAGTGGAGGAATGCGGGGATGATACCACCACCGAACAAGCATGCTTGTCAAGCCACGACATCTTCGATGATCCTTCGTTCTTAACTTTCTACCAAAACAATGATTTCACCCCTTGGGGAAATCTTGTGAGAGAAGAGGGAGAAGGAGAATATCCTGACTATAAGGTTAGGAGCACTTTTGAGGATGATCTTGGGCATTTCACGCTTGAAAAGAATTTGCAACTAAATGGTCTCGACAACCTTATCAATAGCCAACAAAATGAAATAAGGGCCATATTCGCTGAACTCAACGCCACTCTCGACGGCCTTGGTGAACCTCAAAGAGATCCCTTACTCGCCATCACCACTCGTGCTGGAACAACTACTAAGGATCCACCTTACCCAGCTCAACAATCTAACATCATGGAACCCAACACCCCTCATGAGGAGGAAGATAATGTGAACGATGAGAATCCCGAACAAACCTCTCCGGTAACTCCCTCTCAACCTACTCCTACCAAACAGCCCATTAAAGTCCCATACCCGTCCCGTCTCAAGAATCAAAAGGTCGAAAATGATAATAAAAGATTCCTGTCATATTTGAAAAATTCGGTCGTCACCATACCCCTTCTTGATGCATGCTACCATATGCCTAAATATAGTACATACTTCAAGAAGTTGCTAACCAACAGAAAAGGGCTCGAGGGTCTTGTAACCTTAGGAGAAGAATGTTCTGTGGTGACTCAACGAGGGCTGCCAAAGAAGGTGGACAATCCGGGTAGTTTCACCCTACCCTGCTCAATAGGATCTCTTTCAGTCAAGAATGCTTTAGCCGACTTAGGAGCAAGTATCAATCTTATGCCACATTCCATGTTCCTTAAATTAGGGTATTCTGGGTTGAAACCAACCCGTATGAACATCCAACTAGCCGATAGATCAGTCAAATACCCCTTAGGAATATGTGAGAATGTGCTGGTTAAGGTAGGGAAGTTCAAATTTCCAGTTGACTTCGTCATCTTAGAGATGGAAGAAGATGACTTAGTGCCCATTATTCTAGGGAGGCCATTCCTTGCAACTGCTCGTGCTGTTATTGATGTTCATGACGGCAAACTAACCTTACGAGTGGGGGCCGATAGCTTAACCTTCGACATCAAGGACACAATGAATCTTTCTCTCGAAACAGATAATCAGCTGTATTTCATCGAAGAAATCGATGAACTATCCGACGAGATTGACAATTGTATAGATGAACAGATGGAAGCTGGTTGGTTGCGAGATGAAGCTTTCTTACCCATCTTTGAGGAGGAAAAGACTATGGATGTAAACGCAGTCTCTTTTTATCCCAGACAAGAAATCGAACAGCTTGAGCTTCGTAAACCCGAGAACAAACTTAAACCCTCCATCATCGAGCCACCTGCGGTAGAACTCAAGGAACTCCCAACCAACCTTGAATATGCTTTCCTCCAAGGGGAAGATCAACTTCCGGTAATCATAAGCTCTTCCTTGAAAAGTGAACAAAAAGATAAACTCTTAGGAGTTTAAAAAAAATATAAAGGAGTTATAGCATGGAGTGTAGCCGACATCAAGGGGATTGACTCTACTTTCTGCACGCATAAAATCCTCATGGAGGAGGATTATAAACCCACCGTGCAGCCTCAAAGACGAGTAAACCCCAAAATTAAGGAAGTCGTGAAAAAGGAAGTCATTAAGCTCCTAGATGCAGGGCTAATTTACCCAATTTCCGACAGTCCATGGGTAAGTCCTGTACAGGTTGTACCAAAAAAGGGAGGAATGACAGTAGTAAAGAACGATAAGGATGAGTTAGTACCTCAACGAACAGTAACTGGATGGCGTGTGTGCATCGATTATAGGAAGTTGAATGATGCAACCCGAAAAGATCATTTCCCTCTCCCATTTATCGACCAAATGTTGGAAAGGTTAGCAGGGCATGAGTACTACTGCTTCCTAGATGGGTTCTCAGGGTATTTCCAAATCCCTATCGCTCCTGAGGACCAAGAAAAGACTACGTTTACATGCCCTTATGGCACTTTCGCCTACAAGCGAATGCCCTTTGGACTATGTAACGCCCCCGCCACTTTCCAGCGCTGCATGACGGCAATCTTCCATGAGTTAATGGAAGACAGCATGGAGGTCTTCATGGATGATTTTTCGGTCTTTGGAAACTCTTTTGATCGCTGTCTTGCTAACCTTGAGAAAATGCTCAAACGCTGTGAGGAGACTAACTTGGTACTAAACTGGGAAAAGTGCCACTTTATGGTAAAAGAAGGGATTGTGCTAGGGCACAAAATTTTAGGAAGTGGAATTGAAGTAGACCGGGAAAAAATTGAAGCTATATCCAAACTTCCCTATCCAACAACTGTCAAGGCAATCCGTAGCTTTTTGGGTCATGCTGGCTTCTATAGGAGATTCATTAAAGATTTCTCAAAGGTAGCTAAACCAATGACTCAGTTGCTCATGAAGGATGCCCCGTTCGACTTCTCTCAAGAGTGCAAGGACGCATTCGATCGATTGAAGCAGGAACTTACCCAAGCTCCAATTATGGTTACCCTTAACTGGGAGTTACCCTTTGAAATCATGTGCGATGCTAGTGATTATGCTGTTGGAGCAGTATTAGGCCAAAGGCTTAACAAACACTTTCAGCCAATATACTACGCTAGCAAAACCATGAATCCTGCTCAAGAAAACTACACTACCACTGAAAAGGAATTACTAGCCGTGGTATTCGCTTTTGATAAATTTCGCCAGTATCTTGTCCTTTCTAAAACGGTTGTTTTTACGGATCATTCAGCTATTCGATATCTTTTTGCTAAACAGGATGCTAAACCACGGTTACTTAGTTGGATCCTACTATTGCAAGAGTTCGATGTTGAAATTCGTGATAAGAAAGGAGCAGAGAATCTTGCGGCTGATCATCTCTCTCGTCTCGAAAACCCCAGCCTCGCTGAATCTGACAAGAGTGAGATTCGGGAATCATTTCTTGAAGAGCAGCTCATGTCAACAAATGATTCTGAACCTTGGTATGCGGATTATGCTAACTACTTGGCAAGTAGAGTCATTCCTGAGCATATGAACAGGCATGAAAAAAAGAGGTTCTTTAATCAATTAAAGTACTACTTTTGGGATGAACCCTTCTTATTCCGAAGATGTCCGGATCAGGTAATCAGGCGTTGTGTTTCGGAAAGAGAGGCTGTCAGAATTATGAAAGAGTGTCATGCAGGTCCATCGGGAGGACATCACGGAATGAACACTACTGCACGAAAGGTCTTCGACGCAGGATTCTATTGGCCTACAATATTTCGTGATGTGAAGGGAATGATACAGACTTGTGACGCATGTCAAAGAGCTGGGAATATCTCTAGGAGGGATGAAGCCCCACAGAACTATATACAAGTTTGCGAGGTTTTCGATGTTTGGGGAATTGATTTCATGGGACCCTTCCTATCTTCAGAAGGGAATGAATACATCTTAGTGGCAATTGACTATGTTTCAAAATGGGTGGAAGCGCAAGCCCTTAGGACTAACGACGCTAGGGTAGTCATTCATTTCTTAAAAAAATTGTTCTCTAGGTTCGGAATTCCGAAGGCTCTTATTAGCGACAGGGGAACCCATTTTTGTAATTCGCAAATGGAGAAAGTTATGAAAAGATATGGAGTCTCTCACCGATTCTCCACCGCTTACCATCCTCAAACCAATGGTCAAGTCGAAAACACTAATAGAGCCATAAAGAGAATACTAGAGAAAACGGTTAATCAAAACAGAAAAGATTGGTCTTTTAAGCTCGATGAAGCTTTGTGGGCATTTCGAACCGCTTATAAGACACCAATCGGGACAACCCCGTTCCGTATGGTATATGGCAAGGCATGCCACCTTCCAGTAGAACTGGAACACAAGGCATATTGGGCACTTAAGGCTTGTAATTTGGACTATACGGTTGCGGGAACAAATAGATTCTTACAGCTCCAAGAGCTCGATGAATTGAGATTAGAGGCTTATGAATCTTCCACTACATACAAAGAAAGGGCAAAAAGATGGCATGACCAACGGATTAAGAGACCAAAGGAGTTTTCAGAAGGAGACAAGGTCTTATTATATAATTCTCGCTTAAGACTATTTCCTGGAAAACTTAAATCTAGATGGTATGGACCTTTTACCGTAAGGAGCTCCTCTAAAACCGGAGCCGTTGTGTTGATTGACGACGAAGATAGAGAATTCACTGTGAATATACAACGAGTCAAGCATTATCAAGAGAATGGTAATGAAATGATCAATGAGGAAGACATAACTTTTGATGAAGAAGTCATGTAATGTATGTGACTTTGAGTCTAGCTACAAGACTCGTTAATAAAGAAAAGCGCTTCTTGGGAGGCAACCCAAGCTTTATTTGCTTTTTGTGTTTATTTGTTTGTTTGTTTGATTTTATTTGTTTCCGTATGTGTGTTTAATTTTTATTCTTATTGATTCATGTTCAAAAGTAATTTGTGAAAATGCTTTATCTTGTTTTTAACTTCGTCTTAACTACATATAAAGGTATTTTGCAAAAGTTAAGTGTAAGGGAAATCTAAATCGGTTTATTAGAACAAATGAACATGAATCGTAATAATAATAAATTAACATAAATATTAGTATTTGTTTGAGTCAAATGCTTGTATCGAGTCATAATGATGTTTTGAAGGATTTCCAGGAAGTAAGGTATAGGTTTTTCCAAAAATTTTCCGGAAACGTAACATGAGAATTCTGTCAGATCATATCTGACGGCGTCAGGCTTTACAACCTGACGGCGTCAGGTTTTAATTTTCTGGAATTTTTTGAAAGTTTTGTTTTCTTAAAAAGTTTTTATTAAATCTATAACTTATAATCTCCAGGAATCTGCAAAATTATCATTCCACAAGCATTATATCCTTATATATAGAGTTTATCCCGCCGATGTTATGCAGGTTTACGTGTTTGTTTTCTCAGGTTTAACAGGTTATTTTGGACAAGGAAATGTTTTTGGATCAAGCTTATGGCGATGCATTAGTCATGGAGCTTCAACATTCTCTTTAGAAGAAGATCTAACCGTGTTACTTATTATCCACCGAGCGAATCAGGGGAGTATTTGATTTCATTCTTTTACTTTATGCTTTTACATTTGTTATTTGAACATTGGGGACAATGTTCATCTTAAGTGTAAGGGGGGTAAAAGTACGATTAGAGAATGCTCTTACGCTTGATTTTTGTTTGTTTAATAGTAAATGTGTAATAAAACTGAGATAAATACCTGTTAGGGCAATTTTAGTGCCAAATTTAAAATTTTTTACAACATTTAGGAGTGAAACTTTGATCTTAATGAGCGTCTCATGGATAGGAGTTATATAACTAGCCCAAAAACCGTACCACTAGAAAATTTTCCACCCCCAAATATGTGAGGTTCGCCCCTAGAATTGGTAGGAAAAGCATTTATGCTATGATGTGTGTACCGGTAGCACTTAGATTCTAGAACTTGCGTTAGGACCATTCCGAGGCCACAAGTGAGACTACATTCGTGTAGTTAGATTTACTACATGATAAGAGGCATTAGGATTAACCCATTGTTTTACACCTGTGTTTTTGTTATAATTACGTTGGCTACATTGGTCAAGTAATTCTCCCACACCCTTTGCGTTGTACTCATTTTTAGTACACGATACCCCTAGTACACCCCTCAGAGCCTATCTTTTCGTTTCTAACTTTAAGCATTTTACTTAAAGGAAGAATTTGTTACACCCCACTAAAATGTACACCCAAATCGCCTTAGCCTACCTTGTATGCACTCATTTTTAGTGCATTATTGTTACAACATTTGTTTAAACCCAAGTTAATTATCTAGTTGATTACATGGTTGCTAAGTCGAGTCATATCCTTGTACATATTGTTTTGGGACGATTGGGACTCATGGGTAAAGTACTAGTGTAATGAAGTAATGGGGAAGAACATCATTTATTACCCTCATATGTGTTAAATATTTTAAAAGTACTCCAAGTGTTTTGATTATCTTAATTCGAGTCATTAGAATAGTAATTTGTAAAGTTATGTAAAAGTTCAAGTGTAAGGGGATGCAACGCCCCTATGATGTATTATTTTGGATGGTAGGGCAAAAGTGTATGCAAAAAAAAAATTAAAAAAAAAAAAAAAAAAAAAAAAAAAAAAAATCGAAAAAATCAAGAAAAATACAAAAAAAATGAGAAAAAGAAAAGTAGAAAAAACATACGGACTACCATCCCGTTTCATTTTATGTTTATTTTATGTTTTTTTCTTTCATTAGCTTAAGATTGAGTCGAGTCTTGGCTTAGCAACATTGTATAGTACATGTAATTGATCAAGATCTTTAACTCGCCACCAGTAAAATATCCTTTATCCAACAAAACCGTGTTTTCCTTTTCCCTACACCTAACGTTATAACCCATTTAAAAGCCCTCTTTGATAGTTTATCTTAGGTGCTTACGCCTAGTGGAGGAGGTTTTCGATCCTTTCCCAAGCCTATGGTAATCTATTTGCTATGACAGGTAGTGAGAGATACTATCCGTTTTCATTTATGAGATTTATTTTGATGACACTTGAGAGATGTGAGTATCTAAACACTACTTGTGAGGTGCTAGTTTATAATCTCCGTGCTTATTATGATTAAAGTGGAACGATTATTTGTTGTAATTACTTTTATGTTAGCATTAAATGACCCCTAACTTGTGTTTTGATTAGAATAAAAGCGCATTTGCTTGAGGACAAGCAAATCTCAAGTGTAAGGGTATTTGATGAAGCGAAAAGTGTACCGCTTTTAAGGGGTCATTTAAGCCCTAAATCGTATTTATTTGATCAAATATTGCCCTAAATCGTTCCTTTTGTCATTTTAGGTACTTGTAAGGAGAAATCTGGAAAAGGAGGCATTTTGGACGTTTTTGGAGCATAAAAGTGAAGAAAACGACAAAGTCTCAAAATCATGCTGGAAGTTACCTTTGACGGCGTCAGGATTATGCCTGGACGGCGTCATGGCTTGGCAAAAGTGGTGGATGTGAAATTTACTCATGATAAGCCAGTGAAAATTGCATGGGAATTCTGACGGCGTCACCCTTTAATTTGATCAAGGTCGTCACGTTATAATTTAAAGAGGGACGGCGTCACGTTCATAGTCTGAGGGCGTCAAGCCTTGATAGGCCAAAACGGATTTTGGAGAGCTAAAGAGGGACGGCGTCAAGAAGGTCATCCGGGAACCCTAAAAGCGGCGAGGTGACGGCGTCGCACTCCATAACGTGACGCCATCAGATCTGAAAGTCTATATATAGTTTTCTAATTTTTTGTCATTAGTGTGGAACTTATTGGGGAACTTTGTGTGTGAAAACCCTAGGACGAATTTGGCAGCTCTTTCAAGGCTTTTTGCCTTGAGATCTTCCATGTTACATTGAAGATAAGTTATCAGTTAATCATTCAATATGTCTATGTGTTGTTTGATTCTATCTTGTTCTTGTCTTTTGTTTAACATGCTAGGCTAGATTTATCTTGTGTTTGCTTAGATCTAATGAAACCTAGCTATTGATTATTGGTTATTAGTGTGTTATTAGTTGTATTGGATGATTGTTTATCTATGTTAGGCTTAAGAAAACTGGCTAACTTCCTATTCGGTAACTTGCTTGAACGTCTTAAGAAACATGAACAAATGCGTACTAAAGGTTTTTATGGTTGTATTTAATGCACAAGCGAATTCTAGTGATCCCATGTTAGGAGCTTCCTAGCCGGCTCGACATAGGAGTGAAGTAGGAGCTTGTAGAGTTG
>CP139508.1:256721005-256790918 GCA_021014915.2 Artemisia tridentata subsp. tridentata | reverse complement strand
TTGGAGGTCTTATGTTTATCATTCGTGTCGTTCAATTTGAGTACCTCAGATATGAAGGAATCTGAATTAGTAGACATTGTGTAAACGTGCACGGGATTTTACAAATCTATGATTTAAACCGAGAAATCATTTCTTTCGCGGAGTTTTACAAAATCAAGAAGAAACCGTGAGATAATGATAAATTGGATGTGTTATGATAATTGTTGGATCGGTACAATGATTAGTGATTGTATGTTAAAAGAAATGATTGTTTGTTGGATTAGGTGAATCACTGTTAAGTTAGGTTACGTTGTGATTAGGTTTGGTCAAATCGCAATATTGAGAATTCAAAGTTCAAATCGCAGTAGTGAAACCTCAAATCGCAGCTCTCAAATCGCAAGACTCAAATCGCAGAAGCCAAATCTCAAGTGCCCAAATCACAACCCTCAAATCGCAGCCCTCAAATCGCAATAGCTAGACGACAAATCGCAACAGACAAAAATGTCACTATCAAATCGCAGAAGACAAAAATGTCACTATCAAATCGCAGGACTCAAATCGCAGTGAAGAAACTTATATCGAGAATCAAATCGCAAGATAGAAAAACGAACTTTTTCACCTAAAAATCACCCTTTTGAACGTTTTTGCTTGGTTTCTTTTGCACAACTTGATCCTAGAAGGTTATAAAAACCATAAAAACACTAACTTTAACACCACAAACGTGAGAATCAAAGAAAACCAAGAATAAGCCTATAAACCTTCGAAAACCAAACTTTTGATCTAAACTAACCAAGAAAACGCACGCACAATCTAACTAATCAAACCATGAGCTCTGATACCAATTTTAGAATACTTGATATCATAACACAAGGTCGGATTTGTGTATACACCGAATTCTAGAGAGAGAAAGAGAGAGGATGGGATATTCTAGTGAGAGAAAGTTCAATGTATTAGTTTCAAATGAAATGAACATCCAACCCTTTCCCTTGGGTGGGAAAGGGTATTTATACATACATATACTACGCCCTAAATGGGCTGTGGAGTGAGCTGACAGTGGGTAAAGACCCGACCCACTTCCACAAATATTACTATGACTAAACTAGTATTAAGATAACTAAAATAAATACTAATAAGCCTACGAGCTAACTTAATGCTAAAAGATACGCGGGGTGACCGAGTCTTTCACGTGAATATTTATATTCCTAACAAAAGCCTTCAGAGAAAGGTTAATCTCTCACCTCCCATGATCACATTCCCCAAAATTGAAGAACACAAGCCTTGGACATGCATCAAAAGTCCACTGTTTGAGCTCGGTATTATTTATGAGAATGCATAAAGGGTAAAGAGGTTGATGAGAGTGGACAAAATTAGAAAGTTCAGCTCAGGTACGTTGATACGGGTTCAAAAAGGAATTTAAGAGTTGCTGAATCAAGATCTCTGTGCGACAAGTACCAGATTAGATGATGATTAGAAGCTAAGGCTTGGATTGTTTGCTCAGTATGTGGATGAAAGACTCAGACTTCGAAGTATCTGGAGATTCATGGAGAAATGCGTAGGATACCAAAGCTGAAGTCTACAAGAAGTCCATAAATAGAAGACCTGCATGATCTACCCTTACGAGGAGATTGTTGGAACACAAAAAGTGAAAATAATTAGAGCAGGGACTTCTATTTATATTTTGATATAGTATGGGGTACGTTGTATAAAATTGTAGTATGTTGCGAAAACATATTACTCTCGCAACACTTGCATAGTTGCGAGAGGATGCTTGGCTATGTATGGGTATAAATACCCCCTACCTCATGCGTTATGACGTGTGTGTTTCTCTTATTATCAATGCGAGACTTTCTTTCTTTCTCTCGTTCCTCTCTCTAGACTAAAGTGTCCACACCCACTTTATCTCACTAAGATTATTAGAGTAGACGTGATATTATTAGAACAACAGTTTTTTATTTGCAGGTAAAAAGCAGATTCTCGCAGTTGGAACGCTCGACACTATCATCTTTTTTAGTTGCCCGGGAAGTTTCTTTCCCTTTGCATTTATTTTTCCTATTTTTTTTATGTTTATCAGTTTTTCACATTGAGGGAAATGTTCAACTTAAGTGTGGAGGAGATGTCAAAATAGTAAAAATCAGTATGTTAATTCCTTCTATGCTTTGCTTGCTCCGCAATGTTATTTTTAGATTTAATAACAAATTTTCGAAAATTAAAAAGTTTTTTTAAAAATATATCTAGTTATTAAGGCAAATCCACTTGGATCGACACTTTAACCAGCACAAAATAATTCACCAAAAATGTGAGATAATTCTGGCCTTTTATGAGTGTATATCTGTTACACTTCTTCTATAAAATATGAGTGTGTCGGCGATTTAATTCAGCTCTAGAAGTTGCACCTATACATCAATCACGAATGCCGCAGTAAGATTGCATTTTTTTATGCTTTATAGACAATTTTGCATGGTATTGAGGCAAATATAGGATTTAACCCCAAATAGGCATCCTTTTGCAAAAAGTTGTAATCTAGCCGACTACACTGGTCCGCTAGTATCACCCATAACAACCTACTGCATCACTCCCTTTTAGTGCCGAATTCCCTTAGAAAACATGCAGAGCCTTACCTTTCTCTTTGTTCTAAACCAATAAATGAGATGAACTCTATTCTATAGTCGAATTTCGATTGACTGCTAGCTGCGTGGCAATATAATAGTTATGAGAAAAATGTTCCAAGTAAAAATGGAAAGTATGAATAAAAACAATGTATGATCGAAGGTCGGAAAATATGACCAAGCAAAAGAAAGAAAAGTCTATGATTGAAAACATTGAGTAATGAAGTATCAAGAATCATGAACGATTATGTCCAGTAGCAAATTGATTTATCGCATTATGAATACATCTAACTAGAGAAAAATATATCCCATGCCTTATCCATACCCTCTTAAACCGAAGCCAACCCGAAAAGTCCTCATTGATATCATTGTTTGGTAGTTACGCCTCGTCGGAGTTGTCTTTGTGTTTTGTGAAAGCCTATGATAGCTAATCAATCATGTCTGTGCAAATTGAGTGATCTCAAACCTATTGAGTGATTAGTGTGAATATATATATATATATATATATATATATATATATATATATATATATATATATATATATATATCCCTTCATGAGGTGTTTAAGTTAAAATTTCGGTGCCTATAGCTATGATTCTAAAATCAAGAATATTTATCTCCACATTCACAACAAATTTATTTTCTCACATTGATTGCTTGAAGGCAAGCAATATCTAAGTGTGGAGGAATTTGATGACACCTTATTTATACATATTTACGGGCGTATTATTATATGTTTTAATAGCATTTCTTGTGAACTTTCGATACTTAATAGCATGAAATAAGTGCAGGTTCACTTGAAGATATTCTTGAGCAAGAGACGCAAAAGAATACAAGCGTTTTCAGCAAATAAAGCTCGAATCAAATAAAGTCTACAAAATAATTCCAAGATATAATAAAGTGCACCGGTTTCCTCTTCAAGTGCACCACACTTGTTTGGACGGTCAAGAAAGTCAGAGTGCAGTTGTTAAATAAAGTGCGCCAGTTTTAAGTTTTATGTGTGTCGTACTTCCTCTACATTTATGAAACTTTGGCGCCAAGATAATCACCAAGTGAGCCGCACTTGCTATCAAAGTACGCCATACTTTGCCTATCAGAAGGCTATATAAAGAGCCTCATTGCAGGCATTTGAGCCTCTCCAATCTTCAAGAATCATCACCAAAATCGTCCTAAGAAGTACCCAAGTATTCAGAACGTACCACAGCAGAGAAGCAGGGGTAGATTGGATCGAATCAGAGTTTAATATAGACTTTGGGTATAGAACTTTGGGTTGCTTGTGACACTTGTGTAATCCATTGATCATTCCGAATCAGTATGTCTCTTATTTTCTCTTCAATCACTTCTGTTATCATGTACTCATTAGCCATGAGAGGCTAAACCTCTTGTGATTGTTTGGACTAGTAAATATAATAAAGTGGTGTTTTGATTATGTTTTGATCTTTATCAATTTCATGTTTATGTTGTGATCTATTGTATCTTTAGTCCTGCTATGTTTGTTTATCACTAATGATTGAGTGTAAGTTGTTGGATAAGGTCAAAATAACCAATTTGTTATATGCAATTCTAAAATCTTGTTTATGCGTTTTTAGCCTTTGGTTGGAGAAATCCGCTTAGCAGAATTGATAACCACCTAGACTTTGAGTATAATATTAATCCTGTGAGAAATCACTTGATTAGCAAACATAAATCTTGAATTGAACCTAATGAGTTGTGAAATTACTTTTTTGACGAAAATTGCTAAATTGTAAGTGTTATCATCAAACTGAGATCTTAGCATAAGCTTCATTATTGAGTTATATAATGTTGGGTCCATTCAGTACCCAAACCTCTTAAACAAGTATTTGAATAGAAAATGTCCTAAGTGTTGTATAACCTTAAAAAGTAATCAGGTCATTGAGTGAACAGTCACTTAGTGAGTCATCTTCAAGATGCTCAGGACAAGTCTAAGAAGAAAGGCTTTCCATTCAGTGAGGTGGGACTCAGTGAATGATACCTGAGCCAAAGAAGAAGGTGATGGGTTCAGTGAGTGATGACAATAACTCACTGAACCCTAAGTCTCCTTTACAACTATGAAGACTGAAGACTGATGATCAAAGACTGAAGACTTAATACTGAAGAAATGGCGGGACAAGGCGGGATAATTTTGAAACCTATATGGAAGAGTCCTTATCAAGCAAAGGTCAAACTTACCCTGAATTGCTAAAGATCAAAGAAGTGTCGTCGCTGCTACTCAGAAAGAAACTTTGTTCTATACCTAAAGTAGAATACTGTAACAAAGAAAAAATACATAGGTATTTTGTCCAAACTAGCTTAGGTCATCTTTGTCTTCTTCAATAATGGTTGTAAATCATTGTGTATAAATAGGACCATAAGTATGAGTAGAAAGGTTAACAAGTTTGTGCACTTAATGCGTAGACATTCACAAACACCTTTCTCTCCTCCAAATACAACTAAGTCCCTGAGAATAGCTCAGTTGGTTTAGCATAATTGTACTTAAGCTTAGCTTAAGTTTAGTGAGGAGAATTACCATACTTGTCATTCAATCCCAAGTGTTGTTCTGCAAACACTTGGGTATAATTCTTTATTAATTGTACATAGAATTAAACGTTGAAAAACTTGTGTCTACTTTACTTTTACGTTTATCTTTCTTTTAACAAAGTATTCTTCATTACATTACTTAACCATGGAACATGGTTAGTTTAACTTTGTAGTGAATACTAACTGTGTAAAGGGAACAACATATAACCTATCCAAGAAATCCTATTTCATTATTATTGAATTCACATCATTTCCTTTGTTTTTTTATTTATCAAAATATTGTTTTGCTTAATCTAAATTCTCTACTTCTTATCGAATAAACTAAGTCCTTGTGGATACGACCTGGTCTTACCTAAAAGATTATACTACATACGTGGGTTATACTTTACCCATTTGTTTGGTTTATGAAAATGGGTGAAACTATTATTATAAATTTAATTTTTCCTTACAAATCACATAACGACCTCAGGGCCGACGATGATGCACCACCGCACAAGCCACTATTGTAACTAGGGTTGTTATTCGGGTTGACCCGGTCGGGTTCAGGTCAATTCGGGTAAAGGCTAAAAAAACATACTCGAACCCGACCTTGTTTAGAACTTGGGTCACTCGGGTCGGGTCAATTCGGGTAGGTCAACTCGGTTTCGGGTCTTGGCTATTTAAAAATGATACAATTTTGGTATCCAAACTTGAAATACATAAAAAATTGAAAGAAAATAAAGTAAACTCGGGTCACTCGGGTTGACCTAAACCCGACTAAGATACATATTTTAAACCCGAACCCGACCTTGTTTAGAAGTCGGGTTAATTCGGGTTAACCCGATTGACCAGAATATAAATTTGAATCCGATTGAACCTACCCGAATAGCTATGTTCGGGTTCGGGTTCCGGTCCGGGTCGGGTTAGCTTTTATGACACCCTTAATTGTGACAGTGTTACAATGTGTGTATCACTTTCTAGTCTTTTTAGGTTAATCAAATGTATTTGTATTGTGTTTATGTCATGTGCATACTTTAGTAGTGTGTGTGTCTTATTTTGTTTTGACATGAGACAAATATGACACAAAAAGTTCTTTCTTCTTTCGTTTCATTTTGTTAGACTGTATACAGTGGTAGGTGAGGTGTCACCACTTTACCCTTACCCACGCGTGACCCTTACCAACATCACCCTCATCACCTCTATTTTTTGCATATAATGGTAACCAGTGACCACCCTCACTAATTCAATATTATAGTTTCTTTTCCTTTTTTTTTTGTAAGTTTGTGTGAAGTATTTTATGGGGTACGCTTGTATAAAAATGAGTATCTTAATTGTGATGACCATTGAATATGAAAGATGATGATAGTGGTGATGTGCTAATGGTATGTGACGCTAATGTTGAGATGATGGTAATGATTACCATTATAACCAGCCTTAAAGAGTAAATTTTGTAGTAAAACAATAAAAATAGTTATTGCATTCATTTTAGGTTTTGGTTTTATTTTCTAATGATTTTATTTTGGTTTATTTAAATGTAATATTTTAACTTATACTACGTCCGTCCCAAAATGAGTGTTAGGTTTGACTTTTTATACTATTTATTGTTCAAGTTTGACCGTAAATACTTTTATTTGTGTTATATAATACTTTATGCAAAATATATTAATGGATTGGGTTTCAAATGTATTTTCATTGGTATAATTTCCATCAAGTATTATATAACACAAATAAAAATATTTAAGGTTAAAGTTGAACAAAAAAGACTCCAAAAAGTCAAACCTGACACTTATTTTGGGATGGAAAGAGTAAAATTATGCAATATTTAAGCTTTAGTGGTAACAAACTCTTTTACTAAACTATCTACGTAATAAAACGTTCAAATTTGTTCCAACCTCACTAATATGTTCACCTTTTACCGGTTGAGCTTATTAAAAACACTAACATGTCATTTCATTTTTTATCATAAGTGGCTAACTAGGATGGCTTATTAGGATTACACAGTTGGCATTTGACTTTGTATTATTTGGTACCCACTTTAAGTATTTCGTGGAAACCGTAGAAGGGGTGGGGGTGAATACGTTTCCATTTAAAACTCAAAACTTTTGTATCAAATTTTCCGATCAAGTATGAAGTAATATGATATGTGGAAATAATACTTCAGCGATAAATATAATAGACAGAGAGTGAAGTAAAACAAATTGCCACAACCCAAATATAAATATCAACTCACAATACAATATTAAACATAAAGTAAAGATAGAGAAATAAGTAAAAGAGATTGCAAACTGGACGCAGTGATTTATAGTGGTTCGGTCACGAAGCACCTCTTCGCCCTACTCTACTCCTCGAGTACTTAACTCGAGAGTTACTTCACTAGATCAACAAAATCCCTTCTCGGCAGAGAAAACCTTACACAATGTTGCTTACACTTTATCCGGTACAAAGCAAATACCGAGTCCTAGTTCAATGTAGAACCAACCTAACGTAGCTTACAATTTAACTGGTACAAAGCTAAATACCGAGTCCTTCTTCGGGTACAACAAAACCCGTTATGTTTTGTAGCCCAACATAACAAACCTTGTGTTTTATGGCACAAACGAATAAACCACCTAATCAAGTTGGTGATAGAAGATAATGATACAAATGTGAGTAAAATGATGATCCAAGACAATGTGTCTAATGCATATGTATGACTAATCTAAATGAACTTCAATTGATGGGAAGCCTTCAAATGGATGAAGATGATAAGATCACAAATCTTGTAGATCTTCATATGTATATGCTTGTAGTAGATGGAAATGGCAAGATCTTCTAAGACTTGCTTCGGTGGATCATTATGGAAGTATGCTTAAAATAAAATGAAGGTTAGAAGCATTATGATCAAGGGTTTTACATTGTGAATGATTGATGTTAATGGTGGATCTAATTGATACTAATGTATGCTAAAAACTTGTGAATATGGAGTGTTTTTGTGTGTGAAAACGGGTATGAAAAGGTTGGTATTTATAGGCAAAAAATCAAAAAATATTTCTGACCCTAAGGATCCCTTTAAAAAGGGATCTGGCTGCCTAACCCAAAGGGATCCGCAGGATCCAGCATAGCTGGGTAAAAAATCTTGGTTTTGGGTTATAAATTTCGGGTCTTGGGTCATGGGTTTTAAGTTTTGGGTCATCGGTACTGGGTGTTGGGTCATGGGTACCCAATGTGATGTCATGCATGATGTAAAGAACATTTAGGATCATGGGTAATGGACTCTGGGTCATGGGTACCCAATGTGATGTCATGCATAAAGTAAGTGTTTTTTTTTTTTTTTTTTTTTTTTTTTTTTTTTTTTTTTTTTTTTTTTTTTTTTTAATCTAGTTTAGTCTAAATATATTTTGTTAAATGTAAGTAACAAGTGTTACTTGTAAGTATTAGATAAATGATTTTATGTAAACTTTTATACTAAAAATGTTTTAGACACAAATATGTTTGAACGACTCTAACAAGTAATCTTAATGGTTCGTTAGGGGTTTGATCATAACGCAACATAACAAACATGTACGAACCTGTGTAATAGCATACGAAGACTCGAGACGTCGAGAGGTGTAGAATGTATGTTGAGACAAAATATTATTACGAGTAACTTGTACATTTTACGTTATGTATTACAAGTTACATGTTTTTCATCAATCAAAACAAACGAGACTGTATAGATTAAATACCGTAATATTTGCACTAACAATCTCCCCTTTTTGATGATTACAAAATATATGTAAACGTAATAGATAGTAAAATGTAAAACTTACTTGTATCCGTACTACCTTTACATAACCTTCTCCATTTACACTCTTCTCCCCCTTTTGTCAAAGCAAAAAGAGTGTGTCCTTGTAGTTAAACTTCATTTCTCCCCGTAAAGGCGAGCTTGCATCATCCTTAGTGAAGTTAAATTGTTCCTTCAAGCCCCTAGATTATTTCTATTTGTCACTAGCGGATCCATGGATCAACTTTGAAAGCGTAACCTACATCAAGTTTAGTTTTGTACAACATATATAATGAAACAATAGGAGAAATCTATGATGAAGAAGTTCCATATAGACAATGACCCATGTGGATAAGTTATGCTAAACGATCTTCTCTTCCTTTTGTCAAAACATAAAGGAGTGTCGAAGAGTGAAAATGATGATGAATGCGTGCATGCTCCCCCTTGACGGTTGCTCCCCCTTGTATGAGGTGTCAAGGTGTAAAACCCGAAAATTTAAAACATGCAAAATTACCAAAATGCCCCTGAAAACTTTAAAATTTAATTAAAGCTTAATTAAAGTTCCGAATCGATCCCAAACTTCTGGAAACGAACAAGATTTGATACAAAATAATTTTGACGACTTTGATTAATATTTATACAAGTTGTGAGATGACCAAAATACCCTTGTGTATAGCGAAAATTTAAATACATAATTATTATTAATTAAAACCCTTTTTAAATACAAAGTAATTAAGGAAAATAAAGTAAATTTGATAAATTGAATTGGGCCATGATGAAGGCCGGTTCTTAGCCTTTTACCCTCCCTAAAAATCCGGTCAATCACATTTATATCAATCCCTAAATCATTTCTCTCCCATTTAACCCTAATTTCTTTTAAGCCGCCACTCTTAAAAATCACCCACACCACATCCGAATTTTCTGAAGCAAAGAGGCAATTTTATGGAGTTCTTCATAGTGCCAAGAAGGTGGGAAAAATAGCCACAAGGTCCTGGAGTCGATCGTTTGGTCGTGGTGAATTAATTGGGTCGAAAAACCCTAACCGAGCAACAATAATCCATAGCGTGTGAATCCCTTGATCTATAATTTTTCTGGTATTTTTATAACCCTCTCCTAATCATATATAACGTGGGAAAAATGATAAAAACAAGCCATGCACTATATATTAATCGTATGGAAAATTATGTGTTATAAACCCTAAAATCGAATTAAATCTATAAATCATGTATGCGATTTTTTTGAGGTGTGTACTTATTTTTCCTGGGTTCTATATGCTTCATATAACATGAGAAAAATGGTTTCTTGATTTTTTTGAGTCGAATTCGTGATTTATGGAATTATGGTTATATCGGATTTTTGAATAAAAAGGGAAAATCGTGGAACAAATATGGAACCAATCGACCTAGGGTTTTTAGTGGATGAAATCTGGAAATAAAGGTGACCTAATGATGATAAAATTATTTCATAATGATTGGGTTTGTTAGGGTTTGATTTTGAAATAGTTTTATGTTTACCGATTTGATAATTAAAATAGAAGGGTGTGTTTTGTAATTTTTAAAACTTAAGGGATAATTTTGTAAATCATTTTAGACCTGCTGTAATTCGAATAAAATATAAAAGGAGGGTCTCATGTGTTAATTTTGCATATAAAGGGTTTATTTGATAAATATATATATTTGTTAAATCGAATTGAAAATAAATAAAAATGAGGGACTAAATATGTAATTTCTGGAAACTTGGTGCTGTTTTGAGTAGTAAATTATATTCAGGGGGTTATGTGTAATTTTGGTAATTTAATGGCTTAATATGTAATTATAGTAAATTATATAATTCGAATTTGTAATTTAAAAAGTATAAGGACCAAATGTGTAAGTTACCGAAACTTTGAGGGCTGTTTGTAACATAATTATATTGAAGGTTAATTTCTGTAATTTGAAGAAATAAAAGGGACTTGATGTGTAATATGAATATTGTAAAGGTTAGATTGTAAATTATATAAGTATAAGGTTTAATTTGTAATTAATTAATTAAAAGGGTGTAAATCGTAAATTATGAAACTTGAAGGCTAAATGTGTAATTCTGGAAAGTATAAGTGTTTGAATGGTAAAATGATGATAATTTTAATGTGGACCTTGAACTTTGGCAAATTTACACTTATAACCCTGAACTATGAGAAACTTGTCATAATTAACCCTGAACTTGTGTAACTTGTTAAAATGAATGTTACTTCCATAACAAGCTAATTAAAGACTTGACGTAAATTATATCACTTGAATCTTGCTAAATGTGGTAACTTACTAATTATGGAAACCTGCTAAAAATAGAAAGTTACTAAAAATGGAAGTTACTTATAATGGGAAGATAACTGAACCCCTTTCATATTTCTGTCTTCTACTCCTTTAGGTTCGAGGAGGGAGTGATCTTGATCCCTGTCAGCTACTCTTGTGTTTGTGCTTGCTATTTGAATAAGGTACAGATATTCTGCTCTTCTTGTAAAGAGCCTTCGTCTCATTTCTGATTCCTGATTCATTGTTATGTTTCCCTTGTATTGTGAACCATATATTTGGACCTTTGCTTTAACCTTTGTCTTGAACCTTGTCATAAACCTGAACTTGAACTTTGATACACTTGATATGAACCATTTGACTTGAACCTTGATACAATTGATATGAACCATTTGACTTGAACCTTGATACACTTGATATGAACCATTTGACTTGAACCTTTGACTTGAACCCTGCTATGACACTTGACATGACTTATTGAATCCTGATAACCTGAATAATTAAGACCTTGGGTACTTGAAGGTTCATAGGATTTTACAACTACTTTTTAGTTATATATGAAGAGGTTTTGAACATTTCTTTAAAGGACTTTTACTATGAAACTGCTCTAACGATCATTTTATTAAAACCATGTAAAAAGGATTTCTTATAATAAACTATTATGAACCTTCTAGTATTGGACCTTTCTGATATTGACCTCCTGATAATGAACCTCTGCATTGATCTCCTGTCTTAAATCCTGATATGAACCCTGATATGATACCTGATATTTGATACCTGAGACTTGACACTTGATACCCGAGACTTGATACTTGACCTTGACCCACAGTTTGAGACTACGAGCCATCCACTAGGCATGAGGGTTTCATGTCCATGTCTGTGATGCACCACCGGCATGACTAGTGTGTAGCCCTAGTGATTTGGTTACACCGTCCCCGACCTGATTTGAATTGTTATGAAAAGGAAGACCCTGTGGCCTGCGGGGGCGCATGGATGCATCCTAGACCTGTCCTGATTTGTTTGTATTGTCTGGTGTCTGGTACTGTGTGCGATACATGCCTTTCACACCCCTGGGAGCTCATGACTCCAACCCTGAGAGGTATCCCCTCACCCTGTACTTGGTATGCTGAGGTCACCCCTCCATACACCCTGATATGTGACTTGATATGGTTTGACTTTGAGATTGACTTTGAGTTCGGGCTCGTAGTGGATTTCTGTTTACCTGAAACCTTGTAACCTTATGACCTGTTACTTGACCTGATACTTGACCTGGCACTTAACCTGACTTGATTTGACTTGGGATTGTGGTGGGTTCTGGTTTCATTTGCACCTACCTTTGTAACCATTCTTAGTTCCTGGTATGTCTGCATAACTCTTTTGTATTCCTTTTCCTGACTCTTGTTACACCCGGTATTATTTCTTTTACTTTATTATTCCGTTACTACTGCTTTGTTTCCGTTATATCTGTTCACTGGGCTTTTTAAGCTCAGCCGCACGTTTTCTTTTCGTGTGCGGCAGGTTATAAGCAGGACGACGGGTTTGGGTATGAGTGAAGAGACTTTTGGACTTAGAAGACCTTGATAGTTATTCTGAAGTAGAAGTCATTAGAAGGATTGCATTTGCAGACTTAGTATTTAGTTTTGTTTCATTCTTAACCTTATAATGTTAGTATTTCATTGTAACCTTTGACATTTTATTGTATTACTATTGAGGTATGCTTTGTTTGATCTGATATGAAACCATTAACGTGACATCTTTACCCTTGCCGGGTTGGGGTGTTACAATTATGGTATCAGAGGGACAGGCTGCGATTTCGTAATACATTTACCCTTGACCTGTGTAAGTTTGGACCACTAAGTTTCCACTGTAGGCGCTCATAAGATGACCTGTAAGAATTGCTCTAGGATTTCCCTATAGGAGCTTAAGTTTTGACCTGTGAGGAATGGGTAGACAATAGGTTTCTTTTCGCGCACTCTCTTTTCCTGTTATGCTCTGTCATATTTTCCTGTTCTGCTCTGTCATTCTTCATGTTCTGTTCTGTCATATTTTCTTGATCGTCGGCTTAATTCGGAGTTTGCGGATCCGTCAGCATGTTGCGATGCAGCTCGCAACATCGAGAATTTCATGAGGGCGTTGGTTACAAACGAGACCGTGATGGCGACAAGGTGCAGCAGCAGATTCAGAGTCGGGACGTCAAGGAGTATTCGGGCAAGAGCTACGACCAGAAGAAATCAGATTCGAGGGGCCGAGATTCGAGGTCAGCTTCTAGGCAGGATGGCGATCGTCGGGGGCGCAACGACAGTCAGGGGTCAGCTAGTTGTCCACAGTGTGGGAAGAATCATACGGGATTTTGTCGTACGACTTCTAGAGCTTGTTTTAGGTGTGGTTCGAGGGAGCATAAGTTAAAAGATTGTCCTAGGCGGAATCCGGAACCACTTGAGAAATATCTTAGCCCTCCTTCTCCTACTCCTACTACCGGTCGTGTTTTCTCGCTTTCTCGTGACCAGGCAGATAAGGCGTCTGGTATGTCCTTGTTTTGCTTTCCGTTCTATTTCATTCCTATGTCCTTGCAAATTTCGAGGACGAAATTTTTCTGTTAGAGGGGAAGAGTTGTAAAACCCAAAAATTTAAAACATGCAAAATTACCAAAATGCCCCTGAAAACTTTAAAATTTAATTAAAGCTTAATTAAAGTTCCGAATCGATCCCAAACTTCTGGAAACGAACAAGATTTGATACAAAATAATTTTGACGACTTTGATTAATATTTATACAAGTTGTGAGATGACCAAAATACCCTTGTGTATACCAAAAATTTAAATACATAATTATTATTAATTAAAACCCTTTTTAAATACAAAGTAATTAAGGAAAATAAAGTAAATTTGATAAATTGAATTGGGCCATGATGAAGGCCGGTTCTTAGCCTTTTACCCTCCCCAAAAATCCGGTCAATCACATTTATATCAATCCCTAAATCATTTCTCTCCCATTTAACCCTAATTTCTTTTAAGCCGCCACTCTTAAAAATCACCCACACCACATCCGAATTTTCTGAAGCAAAGAGGCAATTTTTTGGAGTTCTTCATAGTGCCAAGAAGGTGGGAAAAATAGCCACAAGGTCCTGGAGTCGATCGTTTGGTCGTGGTGAATTAATTGGGTCGAAAAACCCTAACCGAGCAACAATAATCCATAGCGTGTGAATCCCTTGATCTATAATTTTTCTGGTATTTTTCTAACCCTCTCCTAATCATATATAACGTGGGAAAAATGATAAAAACAAGCCATGCACTATATATTAATCGTATGGAAAATTATGTGTTATAAACCCTAAAATCGAATTAAATCTATAAATCATGTATGCGATTTTTCTGAGGTGTGTACTTATTTTTCCTGGGTTCTATATGCTTCATATAACATGATAAAAATGGTTTCTTGATTTTTTTGAGTCGAATTCGTAATTTATGGAATTATGGTTATATCGGATTTTTGAATAAAAAGGGAAAATCGTGGAACAAATATGGAACCAATCGACCTAGGGTTTTTAGTGGATGAAATCTGGAAATAAAGGTGACCTAATGATGATAAAATTATTTCATAATGATTGGGTTTGTTAGGGTTTGATTTTGAAATAGTTTTATGTTTACCGATTTGATAATTAAAATAGAAGGGTGTGTTTTGTAATTTTTAAAACTTAAGGGATAATTTTGTAAATCATTTTAGACCTGCTGTAATTCGAATAAAATATAAAAGGAGGGTCTCATGTGTTAATTTTGCATATAAAGGGTTTATTTGATAAATATATAAATTTGTTAAATCGAATTGAAAAGAAATAAAAATGAGGGACTAAATATGTAATTTCTAGAAACTTGGTGCTGTTTTGAGTAGCAAATTATATTCAGGGGGTTATGTGTAATTTTGGTAATTTAATGGCTTAATATGTAATTATAGTAAATTATATAATTCGAATTTGTAATTTAAAAAGTATAAGGACCAAATGTGTAAGTTACCGAAACTTTGAGGGCTGTTTGTAACATAATTATATTGAAGGTTAATTTCTGTAATTTGAAGAAATAAAAGGGACTTGATGTGTAATATGAATATTGTAAAGGTTAGATTGTAAATTATATAAGTATAAGGTTTAATTTGTAATTATTTAATTAAAAGGGTGTAAATCGTAAATTAAGAAACTTGAAGGCTAAATGTGTAATTCTGGAAAGTATAAGTGTTTGAATGGTAAAATGATGATAATTTTAATGTGGACCTTGAACTTTGGCAAATTTACACTTATAACCCTGAACTATGAGAAACTTGTCATAATTAACCCTGAACTTGTGTAACTTGTTAAAATGAATGTTACTTCCATAACAAGCTAATTAAAGACTTGACGTAAATTATATCACTTGAATCTTGCTAAATGTGGTAACTTACTAATTATGGAAACCTGCTAAAAATAGAAAGTTACTAAAAATGGAAGTTACTTATAATGGGAAGATAACTGAACCCCTTTCATATTTCTGTCTTCTACTCCTTTAGGTTCGAGGAGGGAGTGATCTTGATCCCTGTCAGCTACTCTTGTGTTTGTGCTTGCTATTTGAATAAGGTACAGATATTCTGCTCTTCTTGTAAAGAGCCTTCGTCTCATTTCTGATTCCTGATTCATTGTTATGTTTCCCTTGTATTGTGAACCATATATTTGGACCTTTGCTTTAACCTTTGTCTTGAACCTTGTCATAAACCTGAACTTGAACTTTGATACACTTGATATGAACCATTTGACTTGAACCTTGATACAATTGATATGAACCATTTGACTTGAACCTTGATACACTTGATATGAACCATTTGACTTAAACCTTTGACTTGAACCCTGCTATGACACTTGACATGACTTATTGAATCCTGATAACTTGAATAATTAAGACCTTGGGTACTTGAAGGTTCATAGGATTTTACAACTACTTTTTAGTTATATATGAAGAGGTTTTGAACATTTCTTTAAAGGACTTTTACTATGAAACTGCTCTAACGATCATTTTATTAAAACCATGTAAAAAGGATTTCTTATAATAAACTATTATGAACCTTCTAGTATTGGACCTTTCTGATATTGACCTCCTGATAATGAACCTCTGCATTGATCTCCTGTCTTAAATCCTGATATGAACCCTGATATGATACCTGATATTTGATACCTGAGACTTGACACTTGATACCCGAGACTTGATACTTGACCTTGACCCACAGTTTGAGACTACGAGCCATCCACTAGGCATGAGGGTTTCATGTCCATGTCTGTGATGCACCACCGGCATGACTAGTGTGTAGCCCTAGTGATTTGGTTACACCGTCCCCGACCTGATTTGAATTGTTATGAAAAGGAAGACCCTGTGGCCTGCGGGGGCGCATGGATGCATCCTAGACCTGTCCTGATTTGTTTGTATTGTCTGGTGTCTGGTACTGTATGCGATACATGCCTTTCACACCCCTGGGAGCTCATGACTCCAACCCTGAGAGGTATCCCCTCACCCTGTACTTGGTATGCTGAGGTCACCCCTCCATACACCCTGATATGTGACTTGATATGGTTTGACTTTGAGATTGACTTTGAGTTCGGGCTCGTAGTGGATTTCTGTTTACCTGAAACCTTGTAACCTTATGACCTGTTACTTGACCTGATACTTGACCTGGCACTTAACCTGACTTGATTTGACTTGGGATTGTGGTGGGTTCTGGTTTCATTTGCACCTACCTTTGTAACCATTCTTAGTTCCTGGTATGTCTGCATAACTCTTTTGTATTCCTTTTCCTGACTCTTGTTACACCTGGTATTATTTCTTTTACTTTATTATTCCGTTACTACTGCTTTGTTTCCGTTATATCTGTTCACTGGGCTTTTTAAGCTCAGTCGCACGTTTTCTTTTCGTGTGCGGCAGGTTATAAGCAGGACGACGGGTTTGGGTATGAGTGAAGAGACTTTTGGACTTAGAAGACCTTGATAGTTATTCTGAAGTAGAAGTCATTAGAAGGATTGCATTTGCAGACTTAGTATTTAGTTTTGTTTCATTCTTAACCTTATAATGTTAGTATTTCATTGTAACCTTTGACATTTTATTGTATTACTATTGAGGTATGCTTTGTTTGATCTGATATGAAACCATTAACGTGACATCTTTACCCTTGCCGGGTTGGGGTGTTACACAAGGTATGATTGAAAAGCTACAAACAAAAATTAGTGCAATGGAAGCTTTGTCTTTAGACAAATATGTTATATACAACACGGTGTATAGATGATGCAATATAAGTGTTTGACGGATGTTCCCCTTGTTCGAGGGTGTTAGCATTACTTTTAGTAGAAAGTAATCGAAGTGATGGTCATTCTATGTTTAGGAACTGTATAACGTTTATATGTAATATGTAAGAGTCTAGTAACGGGCTATAGGAAGTAATCTAATAGGCTACTAGTTTAGTCCAAATAGGTTAAGTCTTATTTAGTCAAGCCCAATAGAACTAAGCCCATCCCAAGCCCACATAGGTGTTGGAGGGCATATGTAACGAAACAAGGTTCACTTGTTTCTGTACTTGTGTGTGTGTTTCTTGTGTGTGATAATACAAAAGACTCTCTCCATCTCTTTCTCTCATCAACGCCACATCCATCACCACCACCACTATGAACACCATCAAGTCACCATGTTTTTGTGTAGTTAGTTGATTGAAATGGGAGCCTACAATTGGCATCAGAGCCTCGTGATAGTTATTGGTTAGATTTATAGGTTTGTTAGTTTCGTATTTGGCAGTTTTCAAAAAGGTAGTACAACGCAAGTTTTCGAAAAACTATTTAAGGCTTGAATTTTAGAACTAGTGGTTAGATTAGTTAAAGGTTTGCACTTTCGAGTAGTTTTAGTCATTACTTAGCCATCCATCTAAGAAAAACCCAAAACGATTCACAAAAGAAGCTGTTTTTAGGATTTATTTGAAAATTACTGTAGCAGTAAAGTTTTCAAAAAATTGCAATCTTCAAAAGTTTTCAAAAAATTTGAGTTTTCTCGAAATCTAGGTGGAAGTACTTTTTAGCTAGAGTTCCACTACCTGGCTGACATGGCATTTCAAATACTTTTGCTTTCGAGTAATTTTGATTTCGAATACTTAGGCTTTTCGAGTAATCCTATGTGGCAGTTTCGAGTACCTTAGTTAGTTGAGATTCCACTACTTTGGTGACATGGCATTTCGATTAAAGTTCAGAGTTTCGAGAACTTTACGCAGCGGGTAATGAAAACCATTCTCTTATGCTTGAAAAAGGTGGGCATCTTCAATGGCAAATTCGAATGCTTCGTTATCTAAAAACCAAGCCTAATGGAAAACTCATGATAAAATCCATTATGGAAGGACCTCTTAAGCCTCGACAAATCCAAGATCAAGGAGATCCTAACGTTACACCACCAGTTTTACCTCACCTTCGTGATCAAACAGAAGTAGAATACAGTGAGGATGACAAACTTCAAATTGAAGCTGATGATCTTGCTATGCACTTAATCCAACTAGGATTGTCACGAGAGATATTTGTTGCGGTAGATAGCTGTGAAAGTGCTAATGCAATGTGGGAAAGAGTTCGAAGATTATGTCATGGAACATAAATTGGTAAGCAGGACATGGAGAATAAGTTGTTAACAGAGTTTTAGAAATTCACATCTACACCTGGAAAGACCATTGAATCTTACTATCATCGCTACTGTACTCTTATGAACGAGCTTACAAGAAACAAATTGACTCCTTTAGTGATAGTTAGCAACATCAAGTTCCTTAACAACCTTCAAGAAGAATGGGGACGATATGTCACTATAGTTAATCAAACAAAGTTATTGCATGCTGTGAACTTTGATCAACTCTATGATTTCTTAAAGCAAAACCAAGCTGAAGCAGATGAAGTAAAGAAAGAGAAGATGTTGATTAATCACGATCCACTAGCATTGATTGCTAATACACCAACACCCATAGCTACTTATATCCCACATCAACCATCATCTTTCAATCACAATTTCATGCATCAAACAATTCCTCAATACCACATTCCACAACTTATTCCACAACAACCAATACAACATTACCAAGTTACTGACATCACAACACTTGATTTTGATGAAGGTACAAAGGCCTTGACAGAAGCTTTTGCCATGCTATCTAAAGCATTCAATGTTTTCTACAACAAACCAGCTAACAACAACCAAAGGATATCATTAAATACTCGTAACAGGCAGATTGCACAACCGGGTATGAATATGGGTCAAGAAGGACACTTGGTTGCTGTTAATGGTAATCAACAAGGATATGCTTAGGGTATGCAGATGGGAAATCAGAGGCAAAACGCGAGTCAGTTTGTTGGGAATCAAAGGAATCAGAATATGGGAAATCCGAATGGGCATGTTGTAGCTCAAGTAGTTGGGAATATAGGAAATGTTAATCAGGGTAATCAGATTCGATGTTATAACTATAAAGGTATCGGACATTATTCTAGGAATTTCACTATTGGAAGAATCATAAAGGATGCTAGATACTTCCAGGAAGCATTGATATTGGCTCAGAAAGAAGAAGCGGGGGTACAACTCACTACTGAAGAACATGATTATTTGGCGCTAGCTGACTGTGAAGAGGATACAGAAGAAGTCAATGCAAACTGCATCTTCATGGCATACCTTTAAGTTTCATCATATGACAACGAGGCAGTCACACCTCCTGTCTATGACTCAGATGGACTTTCAGAGGTACATAACTATACCACATGTTATGATAATGATATATATATATATATATTATATATATATATGAGACACCGCATTATATATATATATATATAATGATATATATATATATATATATATATATACTCATGAGACACCGCATTTTGCGACTACAGATTCCATTATGAACACATATATGGAGGAGAGATTGATAGCAATATTAATTCTAGCACTCCAGATATGGATTCGAATGGAATCTAAGAAACCCAGAATGTAGTGAAAGATGAGCAAACTCTTGCTTACTTTGAATCATTACTTAAAACATGTAGTTCAGAAATTGAGAAAGTTAAATTGAACAATCGCTAGGTTAAAGACGCGAATGTCAAGTTAACTGCTGAGCTTGAAAGATACAAGGAGAATGAATAAGTCTTGGATTTTAGCAAACAAAGAGTGACAAAATTGGAAACCGGTTATCAAAACTCCGTTTTAAGAGAAAAGCAACTTCAAATTAAATTTGACACATTAGACGTCAATTTAAACAAAAAGATGAAATCTTTAAACGAAGAAATTTCTGTTTTGAAAAACCAAGTTTCTAAACATCAAACAACTTCTTCTAATCTTGAAAAAGAAAAGAAAAAGTTGAAAGCTGATTTTTCCAAATGCGAAAACGATCTTCTTGATGAGATATTTGAGAAGAATGATAAAATCCTAAAACTGGAAAATTTGCTTATTACAACTGGACACTCTTAGCAAACAATCAATATGATTATGTAAAACAAAGATCCACTTTTGCACACTGCTCAAAAAATGGATCTTGGTTGTGAAAACCCTTGGAACCTCAAGAAAGCTTAGAAAGCTTAAAATGTTTTGTATAATGGAAATGATTTGTATGAGAAACATGAACCCATTTTTGTTACGGACTCAAATGAAACATTGGAACTTGCTGAGGAGAGTAGATCTAAAATGAAACAAAAGACCCCAGAAATAAAACCCATAGATTATACGAAGCTCAATGAGATTTTGGGAATTACTTTTGTTCCACAAAAACAGAATTCAACAAGTGTTTTCAAAAAATCAAGTGTTCAAAAACAAGTTTCAAAACCAATAGTTGTCTCAAAACATCTTGCAAAACTTGAACAAATGTCCTCTAACAATATTTTTCACACAAGTGTTGCAAAAGGATTTCTTGATGATGTCAAAACAAGAATTGAGCAACTTCAAAGGATTGTTGAATCAAAAACAAGCCTTACAATAAACACTTGGAACTCGAGTTTTCACAATGAAATGAAAAAGATTTTCGATACAGATATTGCTACTCCATTGAATAACATCTATGCGAGAGTAATTCATTTTGAAAAAGAACTTTTCAAAGAAACAATGGACTTCATTCAGGAACACAAATCCTTAGTGAAGACTACTAATGAGACTCTTGAAAACATCATTGAATTGGAAAATCTAAATGACTCTCTTCAAGAAGCAGTTATGACCACATATATAATGTCCATCATTTTGCAAACTTATTCTATTGAAGATCATGAAAAACTTCATTTTGAAACTTCTAACATTGTTTCTAAATATGAAAATGCTCTTATAAAACTTGAAAGCAAAAACTTGTCCTATTCTAGACAACTTGATCATAAAAAGGAGGAATGTAAGTATGACAAAATGTCGTATGAGCGTACTCAAAAGGACTTGAATGAGCAAATCAGTTTTTTGAAAGAATATTTGGAAAATCAAAACCGGAAGGGAGTAGACACTCAAGGTGACAAAACTTTGACTAAGGAAAAACGACAAGCTTTAAAACTGGTTGCAAAACCAAAAATGTCTATTTTGATGTTTCCTCCAAAAGTCACTAAACCAAATGTCTCCACAAACCAAGTCACTCTACAATCCTTACCTATTCATAAAAGTAAACATTCAAATGAAAATAAAGTTATTGATAAGACATCAAAAGTTTTAGCACCTGCCCTTTACAGGATTAGTACAAAGATTACGTCTAATTCCACATCTAAACAATATGGAACAAATGACGTGAGCTTACTTAAGAATCCCAAAGTGCCTAGGAAAACTGATGCTAAGTCTTACTCAACAAATGTGAATTCTAATGAATCTACCTTAACTTCTACAGGACTAGAAAGCACATCTAGGAGAAGCAGACTATAGTCTAGACGAAATACTAGGAACAATATAGTCTTGCCTGTCTCTAAGAATAGTCGCATGAATAAAGTAGAAGCACACCATAGGAATTTACCGCTTTATAATAAAAGACATAATTCATCGGATTATACTGTTAATCGTACTGTGTTAAATGCATGTAATGACTCTCTTTGTTTATCATGCAAGAAATGCTTTCGTACTCATGTTAATGATGAATGTGTGTCTACTCCGTTGAATGTTAAGCCAAAACAGAAAGATGTTCCTACGGGAACGCGTGCTAAACCCATAGGAAATCTAGTTGCACGACCTAGATCACCCTCTAGTGACTCATCAACTAGTATCTGCCTAAACTGGAGACTAACTGGTAAAAAGTTCACTGTACTAAAACGAAGAGGAAAGAAAATTAACATTAGGATTGAACCCCGAGAACAATTCTTTGGCTGTTATGAATCTTTCAACACTAATCAAAAGAGACCTAAATCCAAAAGGTTTCCACAAACAAAATCTTCTGTTTTCCATAGGTTATCGAGATATGTCTTTGGATCGTCGACTCGGGTTGCTCCAAGCACATGACCGGAAATTTGAAGCTGCTGATCAATTTCGTGTGGAAATTCATGGGCACTGTACGATTTGGAAATGATCACGTAGCAGCTATTCTTGGTTATGGAGATCTTCAATTCGGAAACTACTTGATAACACGTGTGTATTATGTCGAAGGTTTGGGACACAACCTATTCTCTGTTAGACAGTTTTGTGATGTAGATTTAGAAGTCACATTTAGGAGAAATACGTGCTTTATTCGGAATTTGAAAGGCGATGACCTACTAACAGGCGATCGCGAAACCAACTTGTATGTAATCAATATTTCCCAAATGGCCTCTACTTCACCAATTTGTCTCATGACAAGAGCATCCGAAACTCAATCATGGTTATGGTACAGACGTTTGTCTCACCTCAACTTCGACACACTCAACAAACTTGCAAAAAAAATGTTGTCAACGGTCTTCCAAAGTTCAAATACACAAGAGATCATTTATGCCCCTCATGTGAGTTAGGAAAGAGCAAAAAGGCATCATACAAACCCAAAACCGTACCTAGTTCGGAACAAAGGTTACATATGCTGCATATGGATCTATGTGGTCCAATGAGGATTGAAAGTTTAAACGGGAAGTACATTCTAGTAATCATCAATGATTATTCTAGATATACTTGGGTAAAATTTCTGAGATCAAAGGATGAAACACCAAGCATCATCATCACCTTCTTGAAACGTATACAAGTCCTTCTATAAGCTCCACTCATGATAGTTAGAAAAGATAATGGCACAGAATTCACTAATCAGGATCAACGGCAATACTTTGAAGAAGTCGACATCACTCACCAAACTTCGGTCGTACGTACACCACAACAAAATGGAGTCATTGAACGAAGAAATCGTACTCTTGTCGAAGCAGCTCGTATGACGTTGATCTATTCTAGTGCACCATTATTCTTATGGGCTGATGCTATTGCAACTGCATGCTTTACTCAAAACCGATCTCTAATCCATACCCGTTTCAAAAAAACACCCTATGAACTAATCAACAACAGAAAGCCTGATATCTCATATCTTCACGTGTTTGGCGCCTTATGCTATCCAACAAATGACAGAGAAGATTTAGGTAAACTGAAACCTAAAGATTTAGGCAAACTGAAAACTCATGGGCATTCAGAATCTACAATCAAAGAACAAGAAGAATCATGGAGACAATAAACGTGAAATTTGATGAAATTTCACAAGTGGCTTCTGTGAGACTCGCTCTAGAACCCGTGCTTTACCCGATGGCTTCTAATTACTACAGATTAGGACC
Source organism: Artemisia tridentata subsp. tridentata (assembly GCA_021014915.2). Taxonomy (NCBI): domain Eukaryota; kingdom Viridiplantae; phylum Streptophyta; class Magnoliopsida; order Asterales; family Asteraceae; genus Artemisia; species Artemisia tridentata. The sequence continues at coordinate 256,767,048 of CP139508.1, read as the reverse complement.
CAAGCTTAACACTAAGACTTCTGGATAAATCAGTTCAGGACTCATACCTAAAGAAGCTCAAACAAAAAATTATGATATGCCTTTAGATCAAGACCTGGAAAATTTCTTTGATTTAATGTTTGATGAATATCAAGGTGGAAATTCGACAAATGCATCAAGACATCGTTCCGTTACACCCACTTAAGAAAATCGACAACCACAACCACAAGATGCATCAACAACCGACGAAGACGAAGCACCTACTACAACAAACTCATCTACATCACCTACACAAACACCAGTCATTGAAATCATTCTACCATAAAATGTTGTACAAGAGCAGACCAACAATCTCAAGATGAACAAACACCAATCCATAACAATGAGGAGTTAGAAAAATTCAACAATCAATTTGCTACTCAATCAACGGGATCTGCTGAATCAATTTCAAGAGCTAACAACACGGATTTGGTAATTCCACGGTATCCTTCAGAACTAAAATGGACAAGAGATCATCCAATCCACCGAGTGCTCGGCGATATACAACAGTCTGTAATGACGAGAAGCAGACTAGCAACAGATCGAGAACTTTGTATCTTTGCACTTGCTATATGCATAGATGATGAACCAAAGAACATTTATGAAGCAATGGTGAATGAAAGCTGGATTGAAGCGATGCAGGAAGACCTTCTACAATATGAAATACATGACTCTTGGGAAAAAGTTGAACGATCGATCGACAAACCAATTATCAATCTCAAGTGGTTATGGAAGAACAAACGAGACGAAGAAATGACTGTAATTCGCAATAAAGCTCGACTAGTGGCTAAAGGATATTCTCAAGAAGAAGGGATAGATTTTGAAGAATCATATGCGCCAGTGGCAAGACTAGAAGCGGTTCAGATATTTCTAGCCTACGCAGCTCACAAGAACATCACGGTCTAGCAAATGGATATCAAGACAGCGTTCTTGAATGACACTATTAAGGAAGAGTTTTATGTGATTCAACCCGAAGGTTTTGTTAATATGTAACATCCAGACCACATATACAAGCTAAAGAAGGCCATCTACGGTCTAAAACAGGCTCCATGGGCATGGTATGATGAACTATCTTCATTCTTACTTCAGAACAACTTCACAAAAGGTATTGTTGATCCAACTCTTTTTACACGAAAATACCACAATGACATCTTGATCGTTCAGATTTACGTGGATGACATCATTTTTGGCTCCACTAATCCAAAACTTTTAAAAGAATTTTCAAATCTAATGAAGAGTAGATTTGAGATGTCAATGATGGGGAAACTAAAATATTTTCTTGGACTACAAATTTAACAAACCCCAACTGGTATCTTTCTAAACCAACACAAATATACCTTATAAATCCTTAAGAAACATGGAATGGACAAATGTGATCCTTCTAGTACCCCGATGGCTACTACAACGAAACTGGATTCTGATTTACATGAGAAACCAGTTGATCCGAAATTATATCAGAGCATGATTGGTTCTCTCATGTATCTAACAGCCAGTCGACCCGACATTCATTTTGTTGTATGTTTGTTAGCGCGATTTTAGGTAAAGCCTACAGAGAATCATCTCAAAGAGGTAAAAAGAATCTTTTGATACCTTCGTATGTCCGTCGACATGGGTATTTGGTATCTGAAAGGATCTTGATTCGATCTTACGGCCTTTTCAGATGCTGACCATGCAGGTTGTAGAGACACAACAAAAAGTACGTCAGGAGGAGCTAAATTTTTGGGAGAAAAACTTGTAAGCTGGTCTTCAAAGAAACAAGACTGTACCGCACTTTCCACTACAGAAGCTGAGTATGTATATCTATTGGCATGTTGTGCTCAAGTACTTTGGATGCCACACAGCTCAGAGATTATGGCTTTAACTTCAACAAAATACCTATGTATTGTGATTCGAAGAGCCCCATCGCCATCTCATGTAATTCTGTACTACACTTACGTACAAAACACATTGCAGTTCGTTACCATTTCATCAAAGAGCATGTGGAACAAGATACTGTCGAATTATATTTCGTGAGGACTGAATACCAACTTGCGGATCTATTTACTAAAGCCCTTCCAAAAGAAAGTTTCAAGTATTTAGTTCATCGCATTGGAATGCGAAGCCTAACTCCAGAAAAGTTAGAGAGTCTTCTCGAATCATCTTAAGATTTTTTTTTCAAAAATCAAAAGGACTTTACTTATCCATAAATATTTTTGAAAAACACAAAATACAAAATTTGAAAAACCCATAAAAACAAAATATAAAATATAAAACTTTGAAAATCCAAAAGAAATAGAAAAACCCAAAAATACAAAAACATCAAAAAAAATTGCAAAAAATGAAAAATAACTTTTATTTTTAACATTTTTTTTCTTCATTATGACTTATACACACATAACAGCATATGACTCGCACTTCAACGTGAAATCTTTTAAAAGAAAGTCCGGGTACATCACCTCAAAAAGATTTCAAAACAAGGACTTCAAAATGACTTGCAGTTAAATGACAGACTATAACTCGTACTTAAATACAACGAATTTTGTACTCATTCAATGGATTCTTTGCTAAAAAGAATACGAAGAGAAATCTTCTTGATTTTTGAAAAATTTACTCAAATTTTTTAGATTTTTAAAATCTTCTAATTTTTTCAAAATTCAAATGACTTCTAAGTATTTAGCTTAGAACTCGTACTTCAATAAAAAAATCTTTTTTCAAATATGTTCGAGTATAAACAAATAAAAAGATTTTAGAACCGAAACTCGTTTTTATCCAACGACTTGTGTATATATCGGTACACAACTCAAGCTTTTAACAAAAGTACTTATTTTCTATTGAAAAACATTTTTTACAATAGAAAAGATTTCAAAACAAAAATACCATCTTTAGCACCTATCCTTAAAAAAACGTTTGCCACAAAGAACTTTTTAGTCTCTAAGTGCTAAACAAAAATCTTTATGTGCTTAAAGATAACTATCTCAAAATCTTATAAACGATAAACTTTTGATAAAATAATTTCGCAAGCTATATCAAAATGCTTTTATAAAAAGGGAGTATAAAATTTATAAACAAATTTTTCATGCTTAAAAATCCGTTAAACTCTCCAAATGGTTTTCAAAAACATCGTTGATGTTTAAAAAAAAATCATGATATGCTATTTTTTAGAGGGGAGAAAAAGTGATTGAAAAGTGATCTTATGAATTTGTGATATGTTATGAATCTTAAAAATTAATTTAGCTCGACTCAAATGTGATTATCTCGAATTGACTTGCACCGTGACGGGTAATAACTTCAAGTTAGTTATTAGAGCCAGTCATCACCTAAAAGCTAACGATGTATCTCTTTAACTAGTCCACGTAAACGTGTCTCACAAAATCTAGTCTTATTTGAATAATTCACAAATATAAAATGTGTTTTTACTCAAACCACCATGTGCATAAACTTAAACAAGTGGTACTAGAGCCTTACGTATATCGTGAAGCATTTGTTCACAAAATCTTTCAAAAGCACATGTGTAGGGAGTGTAGTTATTCAAAAAGAAAACTTTCAATGTGTGATCAAAACAAAGTTTTTCATAAATACATTCATTGACTTTCAAATTGATTTATGGCTGTGAAGTTTCGACAAACCAAAACAAACTCTTATGCTTATAAAGGTAGAAGGAGGTTAGGTTTAGGTTTTATCCCATGATCCAGCCAGAGCCGGAAGGATCTACCCAGGGACATTCCACTAGTTAGTTTAAAAGTCCTTAGGTATGAGAGAAAAGGAGTAATTGAGAAAAAAGGAAAGAAGGGGTTGAAGAATTAAAATGATAAAGTTAATGAAATGGTAAAAAGAAATAGCCCTACATAAACTTAGGACAGAAACCGGGTCAATACATAATCGATCTCTAATCACAAAGATGATTAAGATATTGAAGACAAGACATCATAAACCCAGTGATGCCATGCACAACCCATTCCCAGCCACTCAAGTTTCTCTTAATAGATACTTGTTTCATTTCTCACAGAGATAAATACGTAATCTATTGACCTCTCACTCCGAGATGTGTTAATATTGAAAATGTCGCATTCTGCTCCAGCCTCCGCTCACTAAATCAAAATGCACAAATTGAGTCTAGAGCCAATTGAGATTCAATCTATAAAATCTCTTTGGACACATTTCAAAGCCAACATTTGTTGTTCAACATTGAGAACGCAAAATGTATATCTTTATATTCCTTCGCAGATCTTAGTAATCTTGCCAGAACATTCATGAGTGGTATTACTTATGTGAATCCACAATGATCGAATGGAAACCCTGCCAGTGTCAACATCAACCAGCGCTGATAGCAGGTCGCTACGTTAATTCTTCATGAATTAAGCTTAGTGGTTAACAATTGAAGTAAATTCTCTAAGAAGAAGCTCACTATAATCAATTGGAGTTACATGATTATGAACTGACCTTTGTATGCAGGTACAAAAGATGATACCACATGACGTGAACAACCACTTACATCGACATCTTTCACCATCATAAACTTATACATGCGCAACAAACAACATCATCATCAAAGCTTAAATCAGGAAAGTTCAAGACAAAGAAGTCAAGATAAAGACAATGTTTATTCAAATTCAAAGATCTAATCAAACAAAGTCAATAACATATCCAAGGAATCAGGAAAGTTCAAGACAAAGAAATCAAGATAAAGACAATGAATCATCAAAGTCAAAGATCTAATCAAAGAAAGTCAAGAACATATCCAAGCAAATGAGGAAAGCTCAAGGATGAAGATCAAAGCTATACAAGACGTATGAGAATGATGATACGAAAGTGACAAAGTCGAATATGAAGATTATCGATCAAGGCAAGAAAAAACAACAAATCTACATCACAAGATCGCAAAGCATGGAAAAGAACGAATAATAAAGACTCATCTTATACAACGTTAAAAGTTCAATGATCAAGAGTAAAGAAGACCAATTCACAACAACTCATCCAAGACAACTAAGGAATAACTTTAGAATGACATCCCTTAGGGGGAGATTGTTAGCATTACTTTTAGTAGAAAGTAATAGAAGTGATGGTCATTCTATGTTTAGGAACTGTATAACATTTATATGTAATACGTAAGACTCTAGTAACGGGCTATAGGAAGTAATCTAATAGGCTAATAGTTTAGTCCAAATAGGTTAAGTCTTATTTAGTCAAGCCCAAGAGAACTAAGCCCATCCCAAGCCCACATAGGCGTTGGAGGGTATATGTAACCAAACAAGGTTCACTTGTTTGTGTGCTTGTGTGTGTGTTTCTTGTGTGTGATAATACAAAAGACTCTCTCCATCTCTCTCTCTCTCATCACCCCCACATCCATCACCACCACCACCACCACCATGAACACCATCAAGTCACTAGGTTTATGTGTAGTTAGCTGATTGAAATGGGAGCATACATAGGGCATCAAGATGTACCTACAAAAAGTAAAATAATCAATGACAACTTTGTCCGTAGACAAGTATGACATATACAACAATGCGTAAATCCCGTAAAAAAATCCAAGTCACTTTTGTCTATAGACAAGTGTGCCATACGCATTAAAGTGTATATATGAATTTGACCCTACAAAGAAAAGATTAGTGCAACATATACTTCGTCCTTTGACAAGGAGGTCATATATAATATACGATGCAATATATGGATGATGCACAATATAAAGAACTAAAAAATGAGAAGGCAATAAACTCCTAGAAATATAAACTAGAAGTAAGATAATGTCAACCAGAAAAGAATCTTAATACTTGCATCATTGTGGTTGGTTTTGGAGGTGAGGTTGTTCAAGATTCCAAGGATGCATTTGAGAACGAGACGCATTTCATTACGAAATTCACTTGGCTTTTGACAACATAGAGCTTGTAAGTGTCAGGATATATGGATGGCCAGTTGATCCATAAAGAAGAATCAAGAGGAACATATGTTAGTGTATTATGGAAGGTGGTTCAACATCCATGGGTTGTAGAGGTGGTAAGACACTTAGTAGGTTGTTTAGGTAATGAAAATTTTCAGGATAAATCTTCTTGTGAGGATGACTCGGTGGATGACTCAAGATTGATAAAAGTAAAAAGTCTTTCGCTAAGACTGGCCTTGTTGGTTGATGAAGGACTTGAGGTGTTTAGACTTGGTGACTTTGTGAGTAGTGAAAGTAGCGGAGGAAGATGGTGCGGATAATGTAAGTAATTAACAATGCATGCTTATTTTAAAAAGTGATGAGGAAGAATATGGAATATGATAAATGTGCAAATGAGCACAAATCAACTTGATAATGAAATTGACCATTGTCAACCAAAACAAATCCAAATGAGTTAGTACAAACTAAAAGTGAGAAAAGATATTCAAAAAATTATATCAACTAGTACAAACAAAAAGTTGTTCACATAATATCATTGAAATGACAAAAGTAAACACATAAATAGTCACATATACGGAATACGTTTATAAACATAAAAAGGTTCTTTCACCATAAATGTCGCAACAAGCTTAAAGAGTAAGACTATAAAACAAGTCCTTAAAAGAATCGAATAATCCTATGTGTTGAGCTTGTGTTGAAAGAGAAGATTTAGATTAGTAGATCGTTTGCACTAACAATGGCGTGCAAGGTATGTGTCAAGAGAGAAGAGGATATATGATGGTTTTCTAGACAATAGAGTTGTGAGGTGCTAGTTTAGGAAAATCCTAGGCTTCATTTGAATTAAGATCCACGAGGTGGAGTTGTTAGTTGTGGAGATGAAAGAGTTGTCAAACACATGATGTGTTCTTCTTTTGATGAAGTATTGATGAAAAATAAGTGTTGGGATAAAAGCCTTGAAGTGCGGTTTTGTGAGTCGATTTTAGCTAAGAGATGTTTACCTATGTGCTAGAATTTGAAGAGTAAGAAAAACATGTATATGCGATTATGTGAATGAATTTCCCTCCCCCATAATTGGTGGACATCCAACATAATGAGTTAAACATTAAATCAAAAATAAGAAAGTAAACTGTTTAGAAGGTTGTTTCGGTTAGCGGAAGCAATGAACTAAGTAAAGTCATTACGGATGTTGGTTAGCATGCAATGAACTTCTTCCTTGAAGTCAAGTAGCTCTTCTTGATCAACGCGAGATAATCGCTTGACGGGGTAAGTGATTTTGATTGACTAACAAAAGAAATTTCATTTTTACTTTTAATTATGAGTGATATATAGTTTTTATGATTTAAAGAAATAGACACATATATTGTATCTTTTGATAAATAATCTTGTCCAACGGGATCAAGCTAAAGAATTTTTAATAAATAAACAAGACGAGCAAATGATGAGTCTTATTTTAGTAGATTATTTTTCAATTTTAATAACCTACGATTAAGACCGTTTTAGTAAACAAGGTGTAGAGACGTCTCTTGTAATACAACCGTTTATGTTACGATGAGAGTGAGATACGATGGATATAAATTATCCTTTATCAACCAAAGAGAAGTACTTAGCACATGATTTCCTAGACATTATGTTTACCTAAGTGAAGACTGAAAAAGTGTAGAATGATAATGCGTGTAAGTGATTTTACAAATTTTTTGAGACACTCTACTAAAGTGTGTTGTTTGAAGTTGGTTATGACGATTTACTAATTATATAGAAAGGTATGATGTTTTGGAAGAGGTTTTCGTATGATATTTTAGAGCATGAACAAAGCTGGAAACTAGTTTGATTGACAGGTCGACGGATCCCTTGCCTAAGGCATGCCGGATCCCTTTTTGGAAGGATCCAGGGGGTCTGTGACATCAGATGGTCAGAAGTGGTAACATTTTTTACTATTTGTTTTGACAAAATTGTTTTGAGAAGAATCAACGTGATCCAATGCTCATTGGTTGAGTTTGAATTATTAGCTACGAAAGAAAAGTATGATTGATTAAAATGGATAACTACAACGTATAAGATTGCATTTGAGGGGAATGAAGATAGACGTTTAGAAAAAATAAGCAAAATAACGTTTTATTAGAATCCATTCATTTCAATGCATAAAGCGATACAAAGAATAGGATAAATCATGAGTACATAAAAACCTAAGATGAAATACACTTCTCCGCGTGAAAACTTGATCATCGGGTAGAGAAGCTTGACAAGCGAAACGATGATGATCATTAGAAAACATTCTTGAAATCTTGATTTAAGAAAGTGGATGATTTGTTTTTGTGAAGGATGTGGAGTGGTAGTGTTTGAATTTATAGAAAATGAATATGAGAGTTGGAACACAATTCCTGACCGTTGCATAGTGTGTTAATACAAATAATGTCAAAAACGTCATTTGCATTCTCCGGTCTCTACACATTTTGATAATCATAAAATATAAAAACACGTTACGTAAAATTACGTTCAACAGGTTTTGTAATACCCAAAATTTCAAAAAATGCAAAATTACCAAAATACCCTTGTAACTTAAAAGTTCAATTAATGATTAAATAAAAACATCAAATAAATCACAAACTCTTGGAAATTAGCAACATATGAAGTATGATAATTTTTGCTTGAACATTTTAATATTCTAAATGTCCTAAAAATACTTGTCACATCATAAAATAATACCTTGGGCTGAATACTTATATATATATATGTATTTATTTCTTGTTAAATGATTAAAAACAAATAAATAAGGGATAAGTACTAGAATTAAAAAGAAACCTCGACAAAATTAGTAAATTGGTCTCATCACAATCACTTGGGCCGAAATCCATGCCCTTCCCTCCTCCATTTACACGGTTTCATCATTGTTCCCTTTTTATTATTCTTTAAACCATAAAAACAAACTAAAAAACTACCATTCGGCCACCACAATTTTCCACGACTTCTTGGCATTTTTCTTGGGTACTTTGGAGTTAGAAGCAGGCTAGAAAAATAGGAGTTCGAATTATAGAGGCTTGGCTCGCTTGGTTTTGATTTTTGCTCGAGTTCTATCCTAGCAGAGAGGTACAAAATCCCCACTCTTCATTCGATCATCCTAAAGACTATCTGGTATTTTTGTGACCCTTTTTACATCATACATGATCCATATAAAATGGCTATTACGATCCATGCACACTACATAAATCATAGTAATTCTAAATATCAAAAACGTAACATAAATCCAAAACCGATCATGCGATTTTTCCAGGCTTTATACCTATTTTATTCTGGTCCTATACATGTCATATAACACTAGAAAAATGATACTTGAAATTATCGAAGCTTAAATCATCCTTGGTGAATTTATTTTGAAACCGGATCAAAAATGAAAAGAGTTCAAAAATAAAATAAAAGTCGAATGGGTTAGGGTTTGAGTTCTTAGTGTTTAATCTGGTATAATAAATGTGTTTTAAGGTTAAATCATTGTTTGGTAATGATTGGAAAATTGTAGGTTAGGGTTTGCGTTTATATTAATACCGATTGAGAAATTAAAAAGTTTTGGGTGTGTTTTGTAATTTTATAAACTTGTGGGTTATTTTTGTAAGACACTTTGAAACAGTGATGATTCGTATAAAATATTATATGGGGGTATTATATGTAAATTTTGTAATTAAAAGGTTTAATTGGTAAATTATTAAATTAGTAATTCGATTTGCAAAATTATAAACTAGAGGGGTTTGTTTCGTAAATTCTGGAAAATAGAGGGTGTCTCGTATAAATATTAATGAAAGGGGTGTAATGTGTGATTTTGATAATTGAAGGCTTAATGGGTAAATATGAATATTTAAGGATCGAATTGCAATTTATTTAATTATAAGGTTTAATTTGTAATTTAATTAACTTAAGGGTCTAATTCGTAAAATTGTTAAAGTCAAAGGATTTGAATCGTATATATGGGTAACTCATGGATTAAAATGAATAACTTGTGATATTTGCACTTTAGACCTTTATCTTTGGCACATTTGCATTTAAAACCCTAAAATATAGAAAGTTGTCATATGAAACCTTAAACTATTATAACTTGCTAAAATGAACCCTTTTCCCATAATAATACTTAATTAATGACTTATCCTAAATTATAATATTTAAATCTTACTAATTTTGGAAACCTGCTAAAAATAGAAAGTTACTTAAAATGAGTAAACTTACTTAAAGTGGAAACTTACTATAAATGGAAAGTTACTATAAATGGAAAGTTACTAAATATGGAAAGTTGCTAAATTTGGAAAGTTACTTAAAATGGAAAGATAAACTAAAATTAGTAATCTGAATTAAGAACCACTTGTAATTCTGTCTTCTACTCCTTTAGGTGTGAAGAAGGAGTGATCTGATTCTTTCAGTGTTTGCTATCTTGTGTTTGTTTTCCGAATAAGGTACAGATATTCTGACCTTCTCACAGGTTTCTCATGAACTCTCTCTCACTTGTCTATATTACTCCCTTGAACCTTGCTATGCTCCCCTTGATTTGTGAACCTTGCTATGCTTCCCTTGATAAATTGAACCTTGCTATGTTCCCTTGATACTTGATATAATTCGTTCATCACCCTGTGTCATGAATATTCAAATCCTTGGATACCTTGAAGGTTCATTTGATATTATACTGGATGCTAAAACCTTTCTAAATTATATATGAAAATGTTTTGAGAAAAGCTATTTTAAAACGATGTTGTTGAGCAGCGATGCGATACCACTTTTAAATGTAATTTTACTAAAAGTTTTGTGAAAACTACTTTTAAGACTATCTTTATGAGAAACTTTACTAAACATCATTTTATGAAAGCCACTTATTGAAAGATTTTCTAAATACGCGTTTGATATGAAACCTTTGTATTAAATCTTTACTATGAACCTACGAATCATTTAATTATGAACCTTTGATATGATCCATTGACTTGAACCTTTGCTATAAACCTTGCTATGACTCTTGATTCGAACCTTGACTTGAACCTTGATATAAATTTTGACTTGAACCACATGATATGAAACTTGACTTGAACCACTTGATATGAAACTTGACTTGAACCACTTGATATGATACTTGAAATTGGACACTTGATACTGGATACTTGACCCTTGACCCACAGTTTGATACTACGAGCCACTACTTGTATAACTAGGCATGAGGGTTTCATGTCCTTGTCATTGATGCACCGATGACTTGACTCTAGGGTAGGAGAGTGATGACCTATCCCGTCCCTGACCTGACTTGTTTACGTAGAGGAAGAACTTGGCCTACTGGGGCGTATGGATGCATCCTAGATTTGTTTCCTGTTTCGATGGATTTATCATATTACTTGTTATATACCTGGTGACTGATGGTGTGTGCGATACATGTCTTTCACATCCTGGGAGCTAGCTACTCCAACCCCGTAGAGGTATTCCCTCACATTATACTTGGTATACCGAGGTCTCCCCTCCGTATACATGGTTACTTGATACTTGACTTGATACTTGACTTGGGCTCGTGGTGGATTACTGTTTTCTTTACCTTATAATCTCTTACTTTTTCCTAACTCTTATTATACCTTGCATTGTTTCCTTTACTCCACTATTCTATTATTACTGCTTGTTACCTTTATATCTGTTCACTGGGCTTTTTAAGCTCAGCCGCATTTCTTTTCCTGCGGCAGGTTTTAGTAGGAAGCTGGGTATGAGTGGAGAGTATCTTGGACTTAGAAGGCTATACCTTGATAGACATTCCGGATTAGAGATGACTAGAAGAGATTATTCTAGATTTAGTACTTAATGTAATTTTTATTGTAACCTTGTATTTTCAGATTTTCCCTTGTAACCATTGAAATTCATTTTGTATTAATTAGTCATATGCTTGTGTTTACTTTGATATGTCACCATAACGTAATACTTCTACCCTTATCGGGTTGGGGTGTTACAATTATGGTATCAGAGCAATAGGCTGCGACTCGTAATACATTTATCCTTGACCTGTGAGTTTTGGACCTTTAGGCTTCCACTGTAAGAACATAGGAGAACACCTTGAGAACTTGCTTTAGGATTCTTAATATGAACTTAAGTTTTGACCAGTGAGGAATGGGTAGACTATAAGGTATTTGTTTAAGTATCATTGCTTCCGCATCACTCTGATTCGTGCCTTGCTTTTGATTAAAGCCTGTTGAGATCACTTCTGGAGATTGAAAGCTTATGCTTTGCACCACCAAAGATTTGAAACCTAAATTAAATCTTGAAGGCATTGAGAATTGAATAGTAATTGCCTGACACTATTGGATCCTTATCTTCAGATTCCGACTCTGACCTCTGACCCTCTTGTTAATCATTTTGATGCCTCTTCGGGCATTCTAAGAATCTCCATGGCAATGACTTACTTGATACATTATGCGATTTGTCTCTTGCTTTTGATAAACATCTATGAATCTTCCGACGCTATTTGATTTCGTCTTACCCATCTCTGTCCCTATGAGAAGTCTTTTGGTGTTTAACCACGAGTATAAGAATGTTTCCCTCTCACTTTTGAACGATAAGACTTGCTTTGTTGATCTGTCTTTCTTTGGATAGTTAACTTCGATTTTATTCTGATAAGGGATTGGTTGATTGAGCATTCAAAATATTGACAACTATCCTCCTATGTCTCACCTTTGGCCTTTGAAACAATTTTGAACTCCCTACCATGATTACCGATTGTTAAACTTTTGGCTATCACTAATACTCTGGAGACGCGTGTGTTACCTTCGCGGTTATGAAGTTTTCCTAGAACCCATTTCGTACACCAATGAATGAACCTTATCTTGAGAGTCATTTGGCACCCTGAGTTTTCTGAATATGATTCCTGGAGAACCACCAAGTTTTCCACCGGAGTGTGAACTAGGATTTGACATGATACCGAGAGATTGTCTAGTCACCAAGCGAAGATGTCTTTCAGACGTGTCCGGGATCATACCAGTTGATTTGAGCAATAGGGAAGAGCAGCAACCGAAGACCAAGAAGTGAGTTTGCTTAAGTGTATCTTCTGGGCGTGTTTTAGTTTCGTTCGCGATAAAGAAGGATGGTGACCGGGGATATGTATTGATTACTGGAAGCTGAACCGTATTGCTGTTAGGAACCATTATTTCTCCACCCTGAAACGACTATGTATCTGTTCAATTTCAGAGCGCGAAGTTCCCTTCAGATGGAAGTATGAATTGAGGTTATTCTTGGAATCACCTTCCGTATTCGTAACGACTGCTATGACGGTTAATGACGCTAATAGTATTAGCTAAAGATCTGACTGTTTTGTGAATTTGATAAATGATGTTTTCTCGTGAGTACTTGGGCAAATGGTCATTGCATGACTTAATAGTACATTCGGAGACGAGGAAGAGCATGAAAATCATTTTTTCACTTTGTTAGAAATTTGACAATCATTTGTGCATTCTGGGAGGTTGATATTTGTTGAGACAACGGTGTTCTTAATTGAGGATATCTCTTTAAATCCCGCAAGTTTTGAAACTATCACCAAGTGGTCAAGACCGATAACAGAATGGAGAACTGAAATCTTTTGAACTTTGCAGAAGAATTCTAGAAGATGTTTACAACTTGCGTTACCATCGATAAATTTCGTGAAACAGCTTAGTTTGATTGAGAATGGAGTTTTGGAAAAGCTGAAATAGAAATTAGTTTCCATACCTTCAGGCGGAATGATGAAGCGAAAAGTGTACCGCTTTTAAGGGGTCATTTAAGCCTTAAATCGTATTTATTTGATCAAATATTGCCCTAAATCGTTCCTTTTGTCATTTTAGGTACTTTTGAGGAGAAATCTGGAAAAGGAGGCATTTTGGACGTTTTTGGAGCATTAAAGTGAAGAAAACGGCAAAGTCTCAAAAATCGGCTAAAAGTTACTCTTGACGGCGTCAGACTTTACTCTGGACGGCGTCATGCCTTGGCAAGAAAAGTTGGATGTGAAATTTACTCATGACGGGCCAGTGAAAATAGCATGTGAATTATGACGGCGTCACGCTTTAACTTGATCGAGGGCGTCACGGCTTAAATCATAAGGGGACGGCGTCACGTTCAAGGTTCGACGGCGTCAAGCCTTGATAAGCCAGAATGGATTTTTGAAGAGCTAAAGAGGGACGGCGTCAAGAAGGTCATCCGGGAACCCTAAAAGCGGCGAGGTGACGGCGTCACACTCCATAAGGTGACGCCGTCAGATCCAAAAATCTATATATAGTTTTCTAATTTTTTGTCATTAAGGAGGGGCTTAGTGTGTGGAATTTTGGGAGAAAACCCTAAGACGATTTTAGCTACTTTTTCAGGGCTTTTTGCCTTGAGATCTTCCATGTTTCATTGAAAGATAAGTTATCAATTAATCATTCAATATGTCTATGTGTTGTTTGATTCTATCTTATTCTTGTCTTTTGTTTAACATGTTAGGCTAAATTTATCTTGTGTTTGCTTAGATCTAATGAAACCTAGCTATTGATTATTGGTTGTTAATGTGTTATTAGTTGTATTGGATGATTGTTTATCTATGTTAGGCTTAAGAAAACTGGCTAACTTCCTATTCGGTAACTTGCTTGAACGTCTTAAGAAACATGAACCAAATGCGTACTAAAGGTTTTTATGGTTGTATTTAATGCACAAGCGAATTCTAGTGATCCCATGTTAGGAGCTTCCTAGCCGGCTCGACATAGGAGTGAAGTAGGAGCTTGTAGAGTTGGGGAAGTAAGTACGCCACCCCACGAATGGTATTAAGGAATACACCCGTCATCCACGCAACTAATACACACTAATTAACCGGTAAAAGATAGTTAGGGAGTAAGGAAATCTAAGTAAACACATTTCTCTACACATAAGTTTCTCACCACATTTTATTTCCAGTTATTTATTTTATTTGCATTCGTAGTAATTTGGGTTAGTTGACTAGCAACTAATTCCGCCCACTCCTTCAAACCCGAGATTTTACTTGCTTTCATAAAAACTATAAAAACATAAAAAGAATCTTCCTCAACCTTTAGACCTAATTAGAGTAGCCTTTCATACCTAACGAACACTATTCCCTGTGGAGAACGATCAATCCCCCGTACTTACCACTACACTATACTACATCGGTCAGGTACACTGCCTGGTGGGGTTGTAAGCCTCTTGAGATCCCTCGAGAGGTAAAACCTGTTGTAAGGTTACAAAACCACGCAATCAAGTTTTTGGCGCCGCTGCCGGGGAATAGTTATTGTTTAGGTTGAATTTTTATTTTATTAGGTCTACTTACTAGATTCCTTGCTAGTGAGATTTTTATTTTATTTTTATAGGTCTTCTTTAGTCTATCTTATTTCTTTGTTTGTTTGTTCGTAATTTCCATGACTCTTCCGTTCACCATTATGGAGAACGCGAATCCACCATACCACCAACCACGTAATTCACCCACTCCATATGACATCTTGATGTTTAAACAACATAAAGATGAACCTCTTTATGATGCATGGACTCGTTTTAAATATTTACTCCCAAAAGTCCCTCATCATAACTTCGATTTTTGGTCCCTAACTCAAATCTTTTACAATCATGTCGACCGACATGCCCAAAGGGACATTTACCATATTGTCGGCAGGGATATTAGGGAATTAAGTGATGAGAAAGCATGGGAAGCTATTGAGAATTGTGCCCAATATTATTATATGGTAGACAACCCAACAAACATTAATACAAGTCAATTGACCACAAATTTCAAGGATCATGAAACAAGTTTGTTTGGGGATGAGAGTAGAGTTGAGCCACCTAGCTGCATGTCATGGTTAGGCACTACCATAATACAGGGTGAACACTTAGGTTATCTTGATGTGATGGAGGATCTAGCCGAGCATGATCACATTGATCAAAAAGACCTAGGTTTTATGATCGATGACGATGAATCTCAAGAAACACATGATGAATCTTTTGGGCAATTTGAATATAGCAGTCAGAATATTGAGGATGATCCTTATGATTCGGACATAGAAGTTGAGATGCCTAGAGAAGCACTTGAGATACTTGGGAAAATGTTAGGGTTAGATCCTACTAAAACACATGATGAGGATATAGGTGATCTTGATAAGATGGACGATAGAGTAGAAAATCTAAGACCACCAAGTACCCCACAAGTCCTACCATCATTTGAGGCACATACACCGCCCGTGACTTACCCGAAAGAAGTAGAAGAGACTATAGGAACCCCAATAGAGGTAGAACCTTTGAACGAAACAAAACTAGAAGAAATAGGTTTGAATACTTGTAGTCATAACCTTTCTTTTAGTTCTATGGAAGTTCCTAGTTTTGATGAACCGGAGCCTAAACCAAAACCGTTACCTAATCTTCCATCCTTAGATGTGAACTTAGGAATTGAATTAGGTCCCGATCCACCCATCAAACCATGTAGTCCGGGTAATGTTAAGATTAAGGTAGTAGACATTAAGCCTTGTAGTGAGGAAGACAATATAGGAGTGAAAAATGACCTTACATGTCTACATCACCCATTCATGATTGATCATAAGAAACATTATGGGTTTAAACCGGGTCTATTGGGTCAAGATGGATTCCCAACTAGGAGTCTCTCGAAGTTGTTAGAAAATGATCCCTTTTTAGGAGAACACTTTAACTCACCCATTGACCAAAGTGAACTAGGTAAGGTTATGATGAAAGGAGCACACCCCTTTGAGCATATAATTCATCCACCACTCTTTCCTCACGTGGCATACTCCTACCGAGCTGGTATGTATCGCTACTATCACCCGCACTTAATCCTAAGTGTAGGGAAAACCTCTTCTTTATCCATTAAATAAGGGTAGAGTCAGGCTCATGACTCGAACAAAAACAAGCGCTTCTTGGGAGGCAACCCAAGCGTTATTTGTTTTATTTGCTTTATTTGCTTTGTGTGTTTATTTCTTTGTTTGTTTGATTTTATTTGTTTCCGTATGTGTGTTTGATTTTTATTATTATTGATTCATGTTAAAAACTAATTTGTGAAAATGCTTTATGTTGTTTTTAACTTCGTCTTAACTACATATAAAGGTGTTTTGCAAAAGATAAGTGTAAGGGAAATCTAAATCGGTTTATTAGAACAAATGAACATGAATCGTAATAATATTAAATGAACATACATATTAGTATTTGTTTGAGTCAAATGCTTGTATCGAGTCATAATGATGTTTTGCAGGAATTCCAGGAAGTAAGGTATAGGTTTTTCCAAAATTTTTCCGGAAACTTAACATGAGAATTCTGTCAGATCATTTCTGACGGCGTCAGGCTTTACAACCTGACGGCGTCAGATTTAATTTTCAGAAATTTTTGAAAGTTTTGTTTTCATAAAAAGTTTTTATTAAAATCTCCAACTTATAATCTCCAGGAATCTGCAAAATTATCATTCCACAAGCATTATATCCTTATATATAGATTTTTCCCGCCGATGTTATGCAGGTTTTCGTGTTTGTTTTCTCAGGTTTAACAGGTTATTTTGGACAAGGAGATGTTTTGAATCAAGCTTATGGCGATGCATTAGTCATGGAGCTTCAACATTACTTTGGAAGAAGATTTAACCGTGTTACTTCATTATCCACCGAGCGAATCAGGGGAGTATTTGATTTCATTCTTTTACCTTATTTACTTTTACATCTTGTTATTTGAACATTGGGGACAATGTTCATCTTAAGTGTAAGGGGGGGTAAAAGTACGATTTTAGAGAATGCTATTACGCCTGATTTTTGTTTGTTTAATAGTAGACGTGTAATAAAACTGAGAGAAATACTTGTTAGGGTAATTTTAGTGCCAAATTTAAAATTTTTTACAACATATAGGAGTGAAACTTTGATCTTAATGAGCGTCTCACGGATAGGAGTTATATGACTAGCACAAAAACCGTACCACTAAAAAAATTTTCCACCCCAAATATGTGAGGTTCGCCCCTAGAATTTGTAGGAAAAGCATTTATGCTATGATGTGTGTACCGGTAGCACTTAGATTCTAGAACTTGCGTTAGGACCATTCCAAGGCCACAAGTGAGACTACATTCGTGTAGTTAGATTTACTACATGATAAGAGGCATTAGGATTAACCCATTGTTTTACACCTGTGTTTTTGTTATAATTATTTTGGCTACATTGGTCAAGTAATTCTCCCACACCTTTTGCGTTGTACTCATTTTTAGTACACGATACCCCTAGTACACCCCTCAGAGCCTATCTTTTCGTTTCGACCTTTAAGCATTTTACTTAAAGGAAGAATTTGTTACACCCCACTTAAATGTACACCCAAATCGCCTTAGCCTACCTTGTATGCACTCATTTTTAGTGCATTATTGTGACAACATTTGTTTAAACCCAAGTTAATTATCTAGTTGATTACATGGTTGCTAAGTCGAGTCATATCCTTGTACATATTGTTTTGGGACGATTGGGACTCATGGGTAAAGTACTAGTATAATGGAGTAATGGGGAAGAACATCATTTATTACCCCCATACGTGCTAAATATTTTAAAAGTACTCCAAGTTTTTCAATTATCTTAATTCGAGTCATTAGATTAGTATTTGTAAAGTTATTTAAAAATTCAAGTGTAAGGGGAATGCAATGCCCCTATGATGTATTATTTTGGATGGTAGGGCAAAAGTGTATGCAAAAAAAAAAAAAAAAAAAAAAAAAAAAAATCGAAAAAAAAAAAAAAAAAAAAACACAAAAAAAATGAGAAAATGAAAAGTAGAAAAAACATACGGACTACCATCCCGTTTTATTTTATGTTTGTTTTATATTTTTGTTATTTTGTTATTTCGTTTCTAGCTTAAGATCGAGTCTAGTCTTGGCTTAGCAACATTGTATAGTACATGTAATTGATCAAGATTTTTAACTCGCCACCAGTAAAATATCCTTTATCCAACAAAACCGTGTTTTCCTTTTCCCTACACCTAACGTTATAACCCATGTAAAAGCCCTCTTTGATAGTTTATCTTAGGTGCTTACGCCTAGTGGAGGAGGTTTTCGATCCTTTCCCAAGCCTATGGTAATCTATTTGCTATGACAGGTAGTGAGAGATATTATCCGTTTTCATTTATGAGATTTATTTTGATGACACTTGAGAGATGTGAGTATCTAAACACTACTTGTGAGGTGCTAGTTTATAATCTCCGTGCTTATTATGATTGAAGTGGAACGAATATTTGTTGTAATTACTTTTATGTTAGCATTAAATGACCCCTAACTTGTATTTTGATTAGAATAAAAGCGCATTTGCTTGAGGACAAGCAAATCTCAAGTGTAAGGGTATTTGATGAAGCGAAAAGTGTACCGCTTTTAAGGGGTCATTTAAGCCTTAAATCGTATTTATTTGATCAAATATTGCCCTAAATCGTTCCTTTTGTCATTTTAGGTACTTTTGAGGAGAAATCTGGAAAAGGAGGCATTTTGGACGTTTTTGGAGCATTAAAGTGAAGAAAACGGCAAAGTCTTAAAAATCGGCTAAAAGTTACTCTTGACGGCGTCAGACTTTACTCTGGACGGCGTCATGCCTTGGCAAGAAAAGTTGGATGTGAAATTTACTCATGACGGGCCAGTGAAAATAGCATGTGAATTATGACGGCGTCACGCTTTAACTTGATCGAGGGCGTCACGGCTTAAATCATAAGGGGACGGCGTCACGTTCAAGGTTCGACGGCGTCAAGCCTTGATAAGCCAGAATGGATTTTTGAAGAGCTAAAGAGGGACGGCGTCAAGAAGGTCACCCGGGAACCCTAAAAGCGGCGAGGTGACGGCGTCACACTCCATAAGGTGACGCCGTCAGATCCAAAAATCTATATATAGTTTTCTAATTTTTTGTCATTAAGGAGGGGCTTAGTGTGTGGAATTTTGGGAGAAAACCCTAAGACGATTTTAGCTACTTTTTCAGGGCTTTTTGCCTTGAGATCTTCCATGTTTCATTGAAAGATAAGTTATCAATTAATCATTCAATATGTCTATGTGTTGTTTGATTCTATCTTATTCTTGTCTTTTGTTTAACATGTTAGGCTAAATTTATCTTGTGTTTGCTTAGATCTAATGAAACCTAGCTATTGATTATTGGTTGTTAATGTGTTATTAGTTGTATTGGATGATTGTTTATCTATGTTAGGCTTAAGAAAACTGGCTAACTTCCTATTCGGTAACTTGCTTGAACGTCTTAAGAAACATGAACCAAATGCGTACTAAAGGTTTTTATGGTTGTATTTAATGCACAAGCGAATTCTAGTGATCCCATGTTAGGAGCTTCCTAGCCGGCTCGACATAGGAGTGAAGTAGGAGCTTGTAGAGTTGGGGAAGTAAGTACGCCACCCCACGAATGGTATTAAGGAATACACCCGTCATCCACGCAACTAATACACACTAATTAACCGGTAAAAGATAGTTAGGGAGTAAGGAAATCTAAGTAAACACATTTCTCTACACATAAGTTTCTCACCACATTTTATTTCCAGTTATTTATTTTATTTGTATTCGTAGTAATTTGGGTTAGTTGACTAGCAACTAATCCCGCCCACTCCTTCAAACCCGAGATTTTACTTGCTTTCATAAAAACTATAAAAACATAAAAAGAATCTTCCTCAACCTTTAGACCTAATTAGAGTAGCCTTTCATACCTAACGAACACTATTCCCTGTGGAGAACGATCAATCCCCCGTACTTACCACTACACTATACTACATCGGTCAGGTACACTGCCTGGTGGGGTTGTAAGCCTCTTGAGATCCCTCGAGAGGTAAAACCTGTTGTAAGGTTACAAAACCACGCAATCACGGAACAAATTTTGGGACATTTCAGAAAGAGACTCGGTTATACTCCCTTGCAGCACAGAAGGTTTTGCGTATGCATCAAGACAACTAGAAACATATCAGAAGAATTACTTCACTGCCTGACCTGGAGTTGACAACAGCGGTGGCTACCCTGAAGAGTGAAGACATTCCTTACAAGGTAGAAGTGTTGGCGATGAAGAAGATCTAGTCAAGATGGCGAACCTGGAACTAATGAAGACGTGCAGTCTCATTTCCCTATTCATCTTGGTTGTACTAAGATGAATTGAGAGCGGGAGCAGACTGGATGATGAAGGAATTTAAAGATCGTGCTAGAAATTCACATTACTCCATCACATTCCAAGAAGAACTGCAGAAGGCTTGATGAACAAGACACAAGTTCACGATTTTGTTTCACTTTCAGATTTATGGACAAACGAAGACAGATTAACCGTACTTGAAGAGATTGGATGTTTTGAATGAACGGGTTTTTTTTGAAACAGACCTTTTATGTTTGGAAGAATTGATTATATGAAGGCCGAAGTTATTGACGACTAACTTTCACTTCCGTTGACTCACTTAAGTTTCGTTATATAGTAATAAGATCCTCTAATTATTTAAGTTCCCTCGAAGCATTTCAGTTCCGTGTTTATTTTTCGTATGATCGATGATGGCTTTGTTTTGGGGAATTTTGGCGAATTGTGGAAGATTTGATGCTTGTGGACGGCGTACCTTACTTCTGCTAGGAAATCTGGGATTCCGATACTCTTGCGAGTAGTTTTGTTTTCCCTCTTGACTATGACATTTGATTGGGTTGACCTCTGACACTATAGAAGTACTAGGTGGATTAAGATAGGTTGTTTTGCTCACGACTCGAGATAAAGTATGATCATCATGAAGGCATATTTATGTGGTGCTAGTATTATGACGCCTTATCAACGTGATAACACTTACACCATATAACGTGCACTCATTGTGGCCATAGGATATCTTGGGGAGTACCTAAGAAGATTAGAATTTGATCTCCGTTTGATTATCCGTGATTAGTGAGACTTTAGGTTCATTCTACCTACGCGTATACTCTGCCTTCGTTCATTAGATATCTGGATGAGTTTGGACTCTCGTTTTGCATTCTGTTGACCTCAGTTATAAATCTTGAGCTCTTTACTGTTGATACAGTTAATTTGATTTGAAATTTTTGTTCGTATTCCATATGAACTTTCAGAAGATTCACCTATAATCCATTTTATGTTGCATGGACCTTTTGATCAGAATCAACCTAATTTTTCTCCTTCTGAGGAATTTGAACCCACCTTGTTTTGATTGAGTCATGAGAAACTATTTGGTCTGAAGATCCTTTTTGGAAGAACCTCCCCGGGCATGAGAATGTTTGTGACGATCTTTTGCGACTTGCTACGACTTCGTCTAACTTAGCGACTTCAAATTTCGAGGACGAAATTTTTTCTTTTAGAGGGGAAGAAGTTGTAATACCCAAAATTTCAAAACATGCAAAATTACCAAAATACCCTTGTAACTTAAAAGTTCAATTAATGATTAAATAAAAACATCAAATAAATCACAAACTCTTGGAAATTAGCAACATATGAAGTATGATAATTTTTGCTTGAACATTTTAATATTCTAAATGTCCTAAAAATACTTGTCACACCATAAAATAATACCTTGGGCCGAATACTTATATATATATATATATATATATATATATATATATATGTATTTATTTCTTGTTAAATGATTAAAAACAAATAAATAAGGGATAAGTACTACAATTAAAAGGAAACCTTGACAAAATCAGTAAATTGATCTCATCACAATCACTTGGGCCGAAATCCATGCCCTCCCCTCCTACATTTACACGGTTTCATCATTGTTCCCTTTTTATTATTCTTTAAACCCTAAAAACAAACTAAAAAACTCCCATTCGGCCATCACAATTTTCCACGACTTCTTGGCATTTTTCCTGGGTACTTTGGAGTTAGAAGGAGGCTAGAAAAATAGGAGTTCGAATTATAGAGGCTTGGCTCGCTTGGTTTTGATTTTTGCTCGAGTTCTATCCTAGCCGAGAGGTACAAAATCCCCACTCTTCATTCGATCATCCTAAAGACTATCTGGTATTTTTGTGACTCTTTTTATATCATACATGATCCATATAAAATAGCTATTACAATCCATGCACACTACATAAATCGTAGTAATTCTAAATATCAAAAACGTAACATAAATCCAAAACCGATCATGCGATTTTTCCAAGCTTTGTACCTATTTTATTCTGGTCCTATACATGTCATATAACACTATAAAAATGATACTTGAAATTATCGAACCTTAAATCATCCTTGGTGAATTTATTTTGAAACCGGATCAAAAATGAAAAGAGTTCGAAAATAGAATAAAAGTCGAATGGGTTAGGGTTTGAGTTCTTGGTGTTTAATCTGGTATAATAAATGTGTTTTAAGGTTAAA
Source organism: Artemisia tridentata subsp. tridentata (assembly GCA_021014915.2). NCBI lineage: Eukaryota > Viridiplantae > Streptophyta > Magnoliopsida > Asterales > Asteraceae > Artemisia > Artemisia tridentata. The sequence continues at coordinate 256,743,897 of CP139508.1, read as the reverse complement.
TCAATGTTTGGTAATGATTGGAAAATTGTAGGGTTAGGGTTTGCGTTTATATTAATACCGATTGAGAAATTAAAAAGTTTTGGGTGTGTTTTGTAATTTTATAAACTTGTTGGTTATTTTTGTAAGACACTTTGGAACAGGGATGATTCGTATAAAATATTATATGGGGGTATTATATGTAAATTTCGTAATTAAAAGGTTTAATTGGTAAATTATTAAATTAGTAATTCGATTTGCAAAATTATAAACTAGAGGGGTTTGTTTCGTAAATTTTGGAAAATAGAGGGTGTCTCGTATAAATATTAATGAAAGGGTTGTAATGTGTGATTTTGATAATTGAAGGCTTAATGGGTAAATATGAATATTTAAGGATCGAATTGCAATTTATTTAATTATAAGGTTTAATTTGTAATTTAATTAACTTAAGGGTCTAATTCGTAAAATTGTTAAAGTCAAAGGATTTGAATCGTATATATGGGTAACCCATGGATTAAAATGAAAAACTTGTGATATTTGCACTTTAGACCTTTATCTTTGGCACATTTGCATTTAAAACCCTAAAATATAGAAAGTTGTCATATGAAACCTTAAACTATTATAACTTACTAAAATGAACCCTATTTCCATAATAATACTTAATTAATGACTTATCCTAAATTATAATATTTAAATCTTACTAATTTTGGAAACCTGCTAAAAATAGAAAGTTATTTAAAATGAGTAAACTTACTTAAAGTGGAAACTTACTATAAATGGAAAGTTACTATAAATGGAAAGTTACTAAATATGGAAAGTTGCTAAATTTGGAAAGTTACTTAAAATGGAAAGATAAACTAAAATTAGTAATCTGAATTAAGAACCACTTGTAATTCTGTCTTCTACTCCTTTAGGTGTGAAGAAGGAGTGATCTGATTCTTTCAGTGTTTGCTATCTTGTGTTTGTTTTCCGAATAAGGTACAGATATTCTGACCTTCTCACAGGTTTCTCATGAACCTCTCTCTCACTTGTCTATATTACTCCCTTGAACCTTGCTATGCTCCCCTTGATTTGTGAACCTTGCTATGCTTCCCTTGATAAATTGAACCTTGCTATGTTCCCATGATACTTGATATAATTCGTTCATCACCCTGTGTCATGAATATTCAAATCCTTGGGTACCTTGAAGGTTCATTTGATATTATACTGGATGCTAAAACCTTTCTTAATTATATATGAAAATGTTTTGAGAAAAGCTATTTTAAAATGATGTTGTTGAGCAGCGATGCGATACCACTTTTAAATGTAATTTTACTAAAAGTTTTGTGAAAACTACTTTTAAGACTATCTTTATGAGAAACTTTACTAAACATCATTTTATGAAAGCCACTTATTGAAAGATTTTCTAAATACGCGTTTGATATGAAACCTTTGTATTAAATCTTTACTATGAACCTACGAATCATTTGATTATGAACCTTTGATATGATCCACTTGACTTGAACCTTTGCTATAAACCTTGCTATGACTCTTGATTCGAACCTTGACTTGAACCTTGATATAAATTTTGACTTGAACCACATGATATGAAACTTGACTTGAACCACTTGATATGAAACTTGACTTGAACCACTTGATATGATACTTGAAATTGGACACTTGATACTGGATACTTGACCCTTGACCCACAGTTTGATACTACGAGCCACTACTTGTATAACTAGGCATGAGGGTTTCATGTCCTTGTCATTGATGCACCGATGACTTGACTCTAGGGTAGGAGAGTGATGACCTATCCCGTCCCTGACCTGACTTGTTTACGTAGAGGAAGAACTTGGCCTACTGGGGCGTATGGATGCATCCTAGATTTGTTTCCTGTTTCGATGGATTTATCATATTACTTGTTATATACCTGGTGACTGATGGTGTGTGCGATACATGTCTTTCACATCCTGGGAGCTAGCTACTCCAACCCCTGGAGGTATTCCCTCACATTATACTTGGTATACCGAGGTCTCCCCTCCGTATACATGGTTACTTGATACTTGACTTGATACTTGACTTGACTTGGGCTCGTGGTAGATTACTGTTTTCTTTACCTTATAATCTCTTACTTTTTCCTAACTCTTATTATACCTTGCATTGTTTCCTTTACTCCACTATTCTATTATTACTGCTTGTTACCTTTATATCTGTTCACTGGGGTTTTTAAGCTCAGCCGCATTTCTTTTCCTGCGGCAGGTTTTAGTAGGAAGCTGGGTATGAGTGGTGAGTATCTTGGACTTAGAAGGCTATACCTTGATAGACATTCCGGATTAGAGATGACTAGAAGAGATTATTCTAGATTTAGTACTATATGTAATTTTTATTGTAACCTTGTATTTTCAGATTTTCCCTTGTATCCATTGAAATTCATTTTGTATTAATTAGTCATACGCTTGTGTTTACTTTGATATGTCACCATAACGTAATACTTCTACCCTTATCGGGTTGGGGTGTTACAGGTTTCTAATCGAGAAAACTCGTTTCAACTACAACATCACTTAAGGTATACACAAACAATCTACCAACTTAGTTAATTTATCAAAGAATATATTTTTCTCTAAACTTCACAACTTTATGTGACAAAACATTTTTACAAAAGTATTTTTGTAATTTTAAAGAAATGTTTTATTAAGAAAATAAATTTGAATTTCAAATTCTCCAACAACTAATTTTCCCGCCTAAATCAGATAAAACTTTCACCAGATAAATTTTCACCACATCAGGACAAAATCAGAAGCGTATGTCGGGACAGTCTCGTAAATAGGTGGACGGTCCCTTATATATACGGGACTGTCCAATGTTTAAAGGACCGTCCCCCGCTCCTCCTGGTGCCTATAAATACTGCATTGTTTCATGCAGAAAAATCAACTCTTGAGCACTAAAACTTTATGTCTTCCCATATCATTCTAAATACTCTTTTTTTTATCACATTAACGGGTTGTAAGTTGTTTACAAGTGATCACATCCATCCTTCCTCCAAGTGTAAGAGAAGAACGCTCGTATTCGTCAAGAAATGAAGTGTTGAAGAATAGTCCTTCACCTCATAACCGTTGTTACGGATCCTCAACCTCCATTCTTTGTATCTCAATCCTTATGTATAATCCGACTTGTGTGTAAGCTTAGAATTGTGTATTGTGTTGATTCAAACTTGTTGTTGGTTGAAATTGTGTAATTACGTGGGCTTTTGTGTAGATTGGTTCTAGCAAGGATTAGGACTCGATATTCCGCTTAGTGTCGTTAAATTGGTATAAGCTTTGGTGTACGGTTTGTTCCACCATAAGGGAGTTTGTTTATATAGTGTTTGTGAAACTCTCGAGTGTGAGACTCGAGGAGTGGAGTAGGGCGAAGAGTGAGCTTCGCAGCCGAACCACTACAAATCTCCGTGTCCTGGTATGATCGTTTCTTTCCTTTATCCTTGCTTACTCTTTTGTAGTCGTGTTCATAGATTTTTGTATTGATATCACATAAGATTCGAATCTAAAAGTATTTCAAAACAAACTTGAAAAAGATTTTTGAAAACATAATTAAAAACGGTGAAACTATTCAACCCCCCCTTCTAGTTTCTACAATTGGTATCAGAGCGGGTCACTCAAGATTTTTAAAGTATATTGTATTTTAAAACTTTAATCGATCAATGGATTTTGAAAAATATCAAGAAGGGCAATCTATGCAAAGACCACCACTTTTCGAAGCTGATAGCTTCATTTGTTGGAAAACTAGATTCGAAACTTATGTGAAATCAAAAGATCTTGATCTTTGGCATGTTATTACCATAGGTGACTTTCAACCTATTGAACAAAACTCATAAACTAAAAAGGATGAAATAGTTCCTTATGATAAACAAAGTGAAAACCTTAAAAAGAAATTGGCTAAAAACGATGAAGCAAAAATGGTTATTTATAATGCTTTACCGAAAAAGGAATTTCAAAGAATATTTATGTGCAATATGGATAAAGATATTTAGAAAACTTTGTTAGTCACCCATCAAGGTAATAATCAAGTCAAGGATAACAAGATCGATCTTCTTGTCCAACAATATGAACAATTCATCATTCCTGAAGACGAATCTATATATAGTGCTTTTACTAGATTTAATACTATAATTACTAGTTTAAAGGCACTTGATGAAGGTGTTTCTGTCAAGAGTTGTGTTAGAAAATTTCTCAGGGCTTTACATCCAAAATGAAGAGCAAAGGACACGGCATAGAAGAATCTAAAGATTTAGCCTCACTCTCACTTGATGAGCTCATCGGTATCTAAAGGTTCATGATTTAATCATCAAAAATGATTCCGAGATAGTCAAAAGCAAAGTAGAAAGGAGATCTCTTGCTTTAAAGGCTAAAAAGGAATTAAGTGATGATGAAGTCTCAAGTTCGGAAAGTGAAAATGAAGAGTATGCCATGGCAGTTAGAGACTTCAAGAAGTTCTTTAAACGAAGAGGTAGATATGTAAACAACCGCGAGATGAAAAGAAAGCACCCCAAAAGAGTCTAGATGACAAATATAGCAAGGGTGAGAAAAGATGCTTTGGATGTGGTGATCCAAGAAACTTAGTAGGAGAATGTCCTCATCCAACAAAAGACAAGAACCAAAAGGCATACGTAAGTGGTGCTTGGAGTAATAGCGGCAAAGAGACCAAAAACGAAGCATGTCTAATGGCCGAAACTTCAAAAGAGATATGCTTGGGAATTGACTTGGAGCCCGACGAATGGATCAAAGATAGTGGATGCACTAATCACATGACGGAAATCGTAAGCTATTCTTATCATATCAATCATGCAATGGAGGTAATGTCACTTTTGGTAGTAAACTCAAAGGTAATATCATTGGAAAAGGTATGATCACTCATAATTCTCTTACTATCACTAATGTTGAGCATGTAGATAACTTATGTTTTAATCTTTTAAGTATTAGTCAAATATGTGACAATAAGTGCAAAGTAATCTTTTCCGAAGAAGGTAGTTAAATCATTAAGGAAGAAAATCCAAAATCAACTAGGGTGTTCCATAGTTTCCATTAGGACAGACCATGGTATAGAATTTGATAATGAATAGCAATTCGGAGTTTATTGTGATGCTAATGGTATTACTCATAATTTCTCAGCTCCACGCACTCCACAATCAATGGGGTAGTCAAAAGGAAAAATCGAACACTACAAGAAATGAGTAGAACAATGTTAAACAAACAATCCATCCCTCAAAAGTTCTGGTGTAATGTTGTAGACACTTCCACACATATACTTAATAGAATTCTCATTAGGCCAATCCTAGGAAAAACCCCATACGAAATCCTGAAAGGTAGGAAACCTACTCTAGATTATTTCAAAGTGTTTGGAAGCAAATGCTTTATTCTAAACACCAAAGACTATCTTACCAAGTTTGACCCAAAGTCTTACGAAGGTGTGTTCCTAGGATACTTACAAAATAGTAAAGCCTATATAGTCCTAAATAAGGAAACAATGGTCGTTGAAGAATCACTCAACGTAACTTTCGATGAGAGTCCTCCCCCACCTAAAATATCACCTTTGGTAGATGATGATTTAGATGAATAAAACGCCATCATAGATAACAAGAAAAGCCTATGGATCAATAATGTGAAAGAAACCATAGAAATAAATGAAACCACCAATATTAAGGAATCTAGAAATCATCCTTTAGACAATTTCATAGGAAATCTAAACCAAAGAACCCTTAGATCACAAGCTCAAGACAAAAGCAATTTCTGTTGCTTTGTCTCAATCATAAAACCTAAGAATGTCAATGAAGCATTGAAAGATGAAAGTTGGATCATCGCAATGCAAGAGGAATTGAATCAGTTTAAGTCTAATGAAGTTTGGGAGTTAGTACCAAGACCTAATTACGTAACCATAATAGGAACCAAGTGGGTATTTAGTAATAGGTTAGACGAGAACGGAATTGTATCTAGAAATAAAGCAAGGTTAGTAGCACAAGGCTATAATCAATAAAAGGGAATTGATTATGATGAAACCTACGCACCTATAGCTAGACTAGAGTCCATTAGGATATTACTTGCTTACGCTTGTGCGTTAGACTTTAAGTTGTTCCAAATGGATGTGAAAAGTGCATTCCTAAATGGTTTCATCAATGAGGAGGTATATGTAGCACAACTGATGCGTGGTTTTGCAACCTTACAACAGGTTTTACCTCTCGAGGGATCTCAAGAGGCTTACAACCCCACCAGGCAGTGTACCTGACCGATGTAGTATAGTGTAGTGGTAAGTACGGGGGATTGATCGTTCTCCACAGGGAATAGTGTTCGTTAGGTATGAAAGACTACTCTAATTAGGTCTAAGGGTTGAGGAAGATTCTTTTTATGTTTTTATAGTTTTTATGAAAGCAAGTAAAATCTCGGGTTTGAAGGAGTGGGCGGAATTAGTTGCTAGTCAACTAACCCAAATTACTACAAATGCAAATAAAATAAAATAACAAAAATGAAAATGTGGTGAGAAACTTATGTGTAGAGAAATGTGTTTACTTAGATTTCCTTACTCCCTAGCTATCTTTTACCGGTTAATTAGTGTGTATTAGTTGCTTGGATGACGGGTGTATTCCTTAATACCATTCGTGGGGTGGCGTACTTACTTCCCCAAACTCTACAAGCTCCTACTTCACTCCTATGTCGAGCCGGCTAGGAAGCTCCTAACATGGGATCACTAGAATTCGCTTGTGCATTAAATACAACCATAAAAACCTTTAGTACGCGTTTGGTTCATGTTTCTTAAGACGTTCAAGCAAGTTACCGAATAGGAAGTTAGCCAGTTTTCTTAAGCCTAACATAGATAAACAATCATCCAATACAACTAATAACACACTAACAACCAATAATCAATAGCTAGGTTTCATTAGATCTAAGCAAACACAAGATAAAATTAGCCTAACATGTTAAACAAAAGACAAGCATAAGATAGAATCAAACAACACATAGACATATTGAATGATTAATTGATTACTTATCTTTCAGTGAAACATGGAAGATCTCAAGGCTAAAAGCCCTGAAAAAGTAGCTAAAATCGTCTTAGGGTTTTATCCCAAAATTCCACACACTAAGCTCTCTCTTAATGACAAAAAATTAGAAAACTATATATAGATGTTTGGATCTGACGGCGTCACCTTATGCATTGTGACGCCGTCACCTCGCCGCTTTTAGGGTTCCCGGGTGACCATCTTGACGCCGTCCCTCTTTAATTCTCCAAAATCCGTTCTGGCCTATCAAGGCTTGACGCCCTCACCTCTTGAACGTGACGCCGTCCCCTTATGAATTAAGCCGTGACGCCCTTGATTTAGTTAAAGCGTGACGCCGTCAGAATTCTCATGCTAACTCACTGGCCCGTCATGAGTAAATTTCACATCCCACTTTTCTTGCCAAGGCATGACGCCGTCCAGAGTTAAGTCTGACGCCGTCAAGAGTAACTTTTAGCCGATTCTTGAGACTTTTCCGTTTTCTTCACTTTGATGCTCCAAAAACGTCCAAAATGCCTCCTTTTCCAGATTTCTCCTCAAAAGTACCTAAAATGACAAAAGGAACGATTTAGGGCAATATTTGATCAAATAAATACGATTTCGGGCTTAAATGACCCCTTAAAAGCGGTACACTTTTCGCCTCATCAAATACCCTTACACTTGAGATTTGCTTGTCCTCAAGCAAATGCGCTTTTATTCTAATCAAAATACAAGTTAGGGGTCATTTAATGCTAACATAAAAGTAATTACAACAAATAATCGTTCCACTTTAATCATAATAAGCACGGAGATTATAAACTAGCACCTCACAAGTAGTGTTTAGATACTCACATCTCTCAAGTGTCATCAAAATAAATCTCATAAATGAAAACGGAAAATATCTCTCACTACCTGTCATAGCAAATAGATTACCATAGGCTTGGGAAAGGATCGAAAACCTCCTCCACTAGGCGTAAGCACCTAAGATAAACTATCAAAGAGGGCTTTTAAATGGGTTGTAATGTTAGGTGTAGGGAAAAGGAAAACACGGTTTTGTTGGATGCGGGATATTTTACTGGTGGCGAGTTAAAGATCTTGGTCAATTACATGTACTATACAATGTTGCTAAGCCAAGACTAGACTCGATCTTAAGCTAGAAACGAAATAACAAAATAACAAAAACATAAAACAAACATAAAATGAAACGGGATGGTAGTCCGTATGTTTTTTCTATTTTTCATTTTCTCATTTTTTTTGTGTTTTTCATGATTTTTTTTTTTTTTTTTTTTTTTTTTTTTTTTTTTTTTTTTTTTTTTGCATACACTTTTACCCTACCATCCAAAATAATACATCATAGGGCGTTGCATTCCCCTTACACTTGAATTTTTACATAACTTTACAAATACTAATCTAATGACTCGAATTAAGATAATTGAAAAACTTGGAGTACTTTTAAAATATTTAGCACATATGGGGGTAATAAATGATGTTCTTCCCCATTACTCCATTATACTAGTACTTTACCCATGAGTCCCAATCGTCCCAAAACAATATGTACAAGGATATGACTCGACTTAGCAACCATGTAATCAACTAGATAATTAACTTGGGTTTAAACAAATGTTGTAACAATAATGCACTAAAAATGAGTGCATACAAGGTAGGCTAAGGCGATTTGGGTGTACATTTAAGTGGGGTGTAACAAATTCTTCCTTTAAGTAAAATGCTTAAAGGTCGAAACGAAAAGATAGGCTCTGAGGGGTGTACTAGGGGTATCGTGTACTAAAAATGAGTACAACGCAAAGGGTGTGGGAGAATTACTTGACCAATGTAGCCAATGTAATTATAACAAAAACACAGGTGTAAAACAATGGGTTAATCCTAATGCCTCTTATCATGTAGTAAATCTAACTACACGAATGTAGTCTCACTTGTGGCCTTGGAATGGTCCTAACGCAAGTTCTAGAATCTAAGTGCTACCGGTACACACATCATAGCATAAATGCTTTTCCTACCAATTCTAGGGGCGAACCTCACATATTTGGGGGTGGAAAATTTTTTAGTGGTACGGTTTTTGTGCTAGTCATATAACTCCTATCCGTGAGACGCTCATTAAGATCAAAGTTTCACTCCTATATGTTGTAAAAAATTTTAAATTTGGCACTAAAATTACCTTAACAAGTATTTCTCTCAGTTTTATTACACATCTACTATTAAACAAACAAAAATCAAGCGCAATTGTATTCTCTAAAATCGTACTTTTACCCTCCCCTTACACTTAAGATGAACATTGTCCCCAATGTTCAAAATAAAAAGATGTAAAAGAAAAAAGTAAAAGAATGAAATCAAATACTCCCCTGATTCGCTCGTTGGATAATGAAATTACACGGTTAAATCTTCCTCCAAAGAGAATGTTGAAGCTCCATGACTAATGCATCGCCATAAGCTTGATTCCATAAACATCTCCTTGTCCAAAATAACCTGTTGAACCTGAGAAAACAAACACGAAAACCTGCATAACATCGGCGGGATAAATCTATATATAAGGATATAATGCTTGTGGAATGATAATTTTGCAGATTCCTGGAGATTATAAGTTGGAGATTTAAATAAAAACTTTTCTAAAAACAAAACTTTCAAAAATTTCTGGAAATTAAATCTGACGCCGTCAGGTTATAACCCCTGACGCCGTCAGAAATGACCTGACAAAAATTTTCATTTTAAGTTTCCGGAAAATTTCTGGAAAAACCTTTACCTTACTTCCTGGAAATCCTGCAAAACATCACTATGACTCGATACAAGCATTTGACTTAAACAATTACGAATATGTATGCTAATTTATTATTATTACGATTCATGTTAATTTGTGTTCTAATAAACCGATTTAGATTTCCCTTACACTTATCTTTTGCAAAATACCTTTATATGTAGTTAAGACGAAGTTAAAAACAAAATAAAGCATTTTCACAAATTAGTTTTGAACATGAATCAATAAGAATAAAAATTAAACATTCATACGGAAACAAATAAAATCAAACAAACAAACAAATAAACACACAAAGCAAATAAATAAAATAAAGCTTGGGTTGCCTCCCAAGAAGCGCTTGTTTTTGTTCGAGTCGTGAGCCTGACTCTACCCTTATTTAATGGATAAAGGAGAGGTTTTCCCTACACTTAGGATTAAGTGCGGGTGATAGTAGCGATACACACTAGCTCGGTAGGAGTATGCCACGTGAGGAAAGAGTGGTGGATGAATTATATGCTCAAAGGGGTGTGCTCCTTTCATCATAACCTTACCTAGTTCACTTTGGTCAATGGGTGAATTAAAGTTTTCTCCTAAAAAGGGATCATTTTCTAACAACTTCGAGAGACTCCTAATTGGGAATCCATCTTGACCCAATAGACCCGGTTTAAACCCATAATGTTTCTTGTGATCAATCATGAATGGGTGATGTAGACATGTAAGGTCATTTTTCACTCCTATATTGTCTTCCTCACTACAAGGCTTAATGTCCACTACCTTAAACTTAAGACTACCCGGACTATATGTTTTGATGGGTGGATCGGGACCTAATTCAATTCCTAAATTTTCATCCAAGGATGGAAGATTAGGTAACGGTTTTGGTTGAGGCTCCGGCTCATCAAAACTAGGAACTTCCATAGAACTAAAAGAAAGGTTATGACTACAAGTATTCAAACCTATTTCTTCTAGTTTTGTTTCGTTCAAAGGTTCTACCTCTATTGGGGTTCCTATAGTCCCTTCTACATCTTCCGGGTAAGTCACGGGCGGTGTGTATGCCTCGAATGATGGTAGGACTTGTGGGGTACTTTGTAGGTTTGTGTTATTTACCTCATCCTTCCTTGTCTCTATATCAATTATATCCACATCATGTGTTTTAGTAGAATCTAACCCAAACATGTTCCTAAGTATCTCAAATCCTTCTCTAGCCATTTCAAATTCTAAGTCCGATTCATAAGAATCTTCCCCGATAACATGATTACTATGTTCAATTTGCCTAAAGGATTCATCATGTGTTCCTTGAGATTCAAAGTCATTGATCATAAAACCTAGGTCTTTTTGATCAATATGCTCATGTTCGGCTAAATCCTCCTCAATTGTTTCCTCAAGTTGTGATGTATACGAACCCATTAATTCATTAAACTTATGGTTCACGGTTAGGAGGCTTTCCTCAAAATTTTTCCAAAGGGTCTTATTAAAAGGAGTTGATCCTAACAATGATTGTTTAATAGAAGCCGCACATGCACATAATTCATCAAACCTATCAAACTTTATACCCATCTCCTCTTGTATATATCTAAGATCACTTAAAACTTCATTGGAACAACAGGAAGCAAATCTATCCGTATAAAGTAATTGTTCCTCTATTGTTAATGATCTAAATGGAATTTCATCCGCCATGGTGACAAATGAAAATGGTTTTACAAACAAAGGGCACAAAGAAAAAGATAGACTAAAGAAAACCTAGAAAAATAAAATAAAAATCTCACTAGAAAGGAATCTAGTGAGTAGACCTAATAGAAATAAAAATTCAACCTAAACAATAACTATTCTCCGGCAGCGGCGCCAAAAACTTGATGCGTGGTTTTGTAACCTTACAACAGGTTTTACCTCTCGAGGGATCTCAAGAGGCTTACAACCCCACCAGGCAGTGTACCTGACCGATGTAGTATAGTGTAGTGGTAAGTACGGGGGATTGATCGTTCTCCACAGGGAATAGTGTTCGTTAGGTGTGAAAGGCTACTCTAATTAGGTCTAAGGGTTGAGGAAGATTCTTTTTATGTTTTTATAGTTTTTATGAAAGCAAGTAAAATCTCGGGTTTGAAGGAGTGGGCGGAATTAGTTGCTAGTCAACTAACCCAAATTACTACAAATGCAAATAAAATAAAATAACAAAAATGAAAATGTGGTGAGAAACTTATGTGTAGAGAAATGTGTTTACTTAGATTTCCTTACTCCCTAGCTATCTTTTACCGGTTAATTAGTGTGTATTAGTTGCGTGGATGACGGGTGTATTCCTTAATACCATTCGTGGGGTGGCGTACTTACTTCCCCAAACTCTACAAGCTCCTACTTCACTCCTATGTCGAGCCGGCTAGGAAGCTCCTAACATGGGATCACTAGAATTCGCTTGTGCATTAAATACAACCATAAAAAACCTTTAGTACGAGTTTGGTTCATGTTTCTTAAGACGTTCAAGCAAGTTACCGAATAGGAAGTTAGCCAGTTTTCTTAAGCCTAACATAGATAAACAATCATCCAATACAATTAATAACACACTAACAACCAATAATCAATAGCTAGGTTTCATTAGATCTAAGCAAACACAAGATAAAATTAGCCTAACATGTTAAACAAAAGACAAGCATAAGATAGAATCAAACAACACATAGACATATTGAATGATTAATTGATTACTTATCTTTCAGTGAAACATGGAAGATCTCAAGGCTAAAAGCCCTGAAAAAGTAGCTAAAATCGTCTTAGGGTTTTATCCCAAAATTCCACACACTAAGCTCTCTCTTAATGACAAAAAATTAGAAAACTATATATAGATGTTTGGATCTGACGGCGTCACCTTATGCATTGTGACGCCGTCACCTCGCCGCTTTTAGGGTTCCCGGGTGACCATCTTGACGCCGTCCCTCTTTAATTCTCCAAAATCCGTTCTGGCCTATCAAGGCTTGACGCCCTCACCTCTTGAACGTGACGCCGTCCCCTTATGAATTAAGCCGTGACGCCCTTGATTTAGTTAAAGCGTGACGCCGTCAGAATTCTCATGCTAACTCACTGGCCCGTCATGAGTAAATTTCACATCCCACTTTTCTTGCCAAGGCATGACGCCGTCCAGAGTTCAGTCTGACGCCGTCAAGAGTAACTTTTAGCCGATTCTTGAGACTTTGCCATTTTCTTCACTTTGATGCTCCAAAAACGTCAAAAATGCCTCCTTTTCCAGATTTCTCCTCAAAAGTACCTAAAATGACAAAAGGAACGATTTAGGGCAATATTTGATCAAATAAATACGATTTCGGGCTTAAATGACCCCTTAAAAGCGGTACACTTTTCGCCTCATCAACAACTCTGGGATTCATTGACTTCGAGAAAACCGAGCATGTTTATAAACTCAAGAAAGCTTTGTATGGTCTAAAGGAAGCTCCTAGAACATGGTATGATAGGTTAAAAACTTTTCTTATTAAACATGAATACTCAATGGGAATGGTAGACAACACTCTTTTCACTAAGAAGAAAGGATCAAACATCACCATCGTCCAAATATATGTCGATGACATTATATTCAGATCAACTTATCAAGACATGTGTGATGAATTCTCAAATATCATGCATGACGAGTTTGAAATGAGCATGATGGGCGAACTCAACTTCTTCCTTGGACTTCAAAGAAAACAATTAGAAGACGGAATATTCTTTAATCAATCTAAGTACATCAAGGAAATGCTTAAGAAGTTTGGATTAGAAGATACTAAACCTATGAAAACTCCAATGGATACAGACACAAAGATCACCAAAGATGAAGAGGGTGAATCCGTAGATAGCACTAAATACACAGGTATGATAGGAAGTTTATTATACCTAACGGCAAGTAGGCCCGATATCATGTTTAGTGTCTGCCTTTGTGCCCGCGTCCAAGAAGATCCCAAAACTTCTCACCTTGAAGCGGTTAAGCGTATCTTCTGATACATTAAAGGCACTATGCACTTAGGATTATGGTATCCTAAGGGGACCGGCATAGAAACCATAGTATATGCTGACTCTGATCATGCGGGAGATTATGTGGATCGAAAAAGTACTAGTCGCATTTGTAATTTCATAGGTTGTTGCTTAACTTATTGGTTCTCGAAGAAACAAACAACACTAGCTATCTCCACAACCGAAGCCGAATATGTAAGTGCTGGAAAGGCATGTCAGCAAGCACTATGGATGAAACAAGCTCTCATAGACTATGGCATCACACTTGATGATATCCCAATCATGTGTGATAACAAAGGATCTATTGACCTAAGTAAGAACCCCGTGCAACACTCCCGCACAAAGCACATAGAAATTCGTCACCACTTTCTTAGGGATAATGTACAAAAGGGAAACATCTCCATCGAAAAGGTTCCAACCAAAGAAAACATCGCCGATATCCTCACTAAACCTCTCAAGCGGGAACCCCTCTTCTATCTTCGTCTAAGTTTTGGAATGATGGAACACATCTCTTCTTCTTAACTTTCGTAAGTTTCTTTCTTCTATTCTGAGTCTAGGATTCTTTTGAGCACGAAATTAAAATTGGGGAATTTTTCTTTAAAACTTTACTTATCATAAAAATAGTTCTTGCATGGTTAAAACCAACTCTGAAAACTTTCTTCGTGCATGAAAAACCCCAATTCCTTCTTTCAAAACCTCTCACGCTTAGGAAAATCATCCTTCTTACATTGTTAATACAATTCAAGAACGCTTTTCTCATGCATGCACAATAAACTCAAAATCCTTGATCGGATCATATAACTAGTATATAATCCGACATGGAAAAATGAGCAAGATTGAACTAAGGAGACTTTGGATTATCTCTTAGGTTTTATTTTCTTTAGAGTCAAGATAATCACATCTCCACATATGTTGCTTGTAGGCACACACTAGAAATACTCTCTGCTGAACGAATCCTTACTCTTCTGATGGCGGTCCCTTATCTTCTGATGGTCCCCCATATATAAAGGATCGTCGACCTATATACGGGACCGTCCATCCTTCTTCTGTCTTTATTCTCTTTTCTGATTTCTTGTCGCTGCACTCTTAACTATCTACCTGCTAGCCTAACCTACACTTCCTTTATAAATATAATTTGAATTAGTAAAACATAAAATGCATGATTTTCCTAAGATAGCACGCTCCTCTTCTATTAAACCTTCATCTTTCTCCTTAAATCTCATGGCATAACTTCTTCTTCTTCCTTCCTCACAATGTCATCCCCTAGAAAACCTAGAATGTTCGTCAAACCCATTTGGAGGAAGAAACAAAGCCTTGTCAATTTCAGGAACAATACCACCACTTCAAACAATCACAACCCAAACTTCAATTCACATTCTACACCCTACAAAGAAGCATCTTCCTCATCCTTCTCTTGCTTTGCTTCATAACTTCAAAATGAGTCTCCATCCACTCACAAAGAGTCTACTAAACTTACTCCTTAAGATCATTCATTGCCACCACTATACCCACCTCAAATGACAAATCCCAACTCTCTACATTCCATAAAAGCTTAAGAATTCTCCAATCTTGTTGACTTGAACCTTCTAAACATCATTCTCTCTCAAAAGCTTCACCCTCCAACCATGCTTCATCCCTCTCTTAACCAAGTTGATACCCATGGAGGTTATTGTGTTTGTTGCATTCGCAATCGCAACCTTTTTCAAAAACTCAAGAATGATCTTGACTTCATCACATCTCTTCTCTTGCCATCCGGCTTTGCACCACCTTCAAACAACACTCTTGCACCACCTTTTCTCTGCTAATCTTAGACAACATGCATGCTCTACAATAAAATCGGACTTAACTTTGGTTATCCTAGAAGACTAGAATAGTAATGTAGGACTTTGTTGTAATGGTCATCCTTATGTATGACTTTGTTCGTAGTTAATGAATGTTTAACTTTATGCATGCTTATTAAATTATGCCTCCTCTCTAACCCACTGACGGCGGTCCCTTAAATACCTGGCGGTCCCCAATATATACGGGACCGTCCAAGCATTTACAGGACCGTCCAGGTGTTTCTGATTTTGATTCTATCTTCTTTCTTACTCTCATCTGTTCTGTATGTATACTCATGCACCTGTATGCTAATTTGTTTTTGTACGAAAGTCCCCGGTGCCCTCATCTAGGGGGAGCACTAAGCAAGGGGGAGTCTTGGTACCGTCGATCTCTTTTCTCTCTATGCATTGATGAAGCCTTTTTGATTCTACAAAAAGGGGGAGAAGTAAACGAAAATGCATTAAAAACTTATTAACATATAATTTTACATAAAATGAGCTTATTTTTTGTAATCATCAAAAAGG
Organism: Artemisia tridentata subsp. tridentata; assembly: GCA_021014915.2. Lineage (NCBI taxonomy): Eukaryota > Viridiplantae > Streptophyta > Magnoliopsida > Asterales > Asteraceae > Artemisia > Artemisia tridentata. Next base: position 256,727,846 of record CP139508.1, on the reverse strand, counting down.
GGGAGATTATTAATATAAAATAATGACAAAATTGTCATTTGCATTCTCCGGTCTCTACACATTTTGATAATCACAAAATATAAAAACACGTTACGTAAAATTACGTTTAACAAGTTTCTAATCGAGAAAACTCGTTTCAATTACAACATCACTTAAGGTATGAACAAACAATCTACCAACTTAGTTAAGTGATCAAAGAATCTATTTTTCTCTAAACTTCACATTTTTATGTGACAAAACATTTTTACAAAAGTATTTTTGTAATTTTAAAGAAATGTTTTATTAAGAAAATAAATTTGAATTTCAAATTCTCTAACAGCTAGTTTTCCCGCCTAAACCAAATAAAACTTTCACCAGATAAATTTTCACCACATCAGGAAAAAAACATGAGCGTCTGTCGGGACGGTCCCATAAATAGGTGGACTGTCCCTTATATATACAGGACCGTCCAATGTTTAATGGACCGTCCCCCGCTCCTCCTGGTGCCGATAAATATTGCATTATTTCATGCAGAAAAATCACCTCTTAAGCACTAAAACTTTATGTCTTCCCAAATCATTCTAAATACTCTTCTTTGATCACATTAACGGGTTGTAAGTTGTTTACAAGTGATCACATCCATCCTTCCTCCAAGTGCAAGAGAAGAACGCTCGTATTCTTCAAGAAACGAAGTGTTGAAGAATAGTCCTTCACCTCATAACCGTTGTTACGGATCTCTCCTCGACATCCATTCTTTGTATCTCAATCCTTGTGTATAATCCGACTTGTGTGTAAGCTCATAATTGTGTATTGTGTTGATTCGAACTTGGTGTTGGTTCGAATTGTGTAGCCACGTGGGCTTTTGTGTAGATTTTTTCTAGCTAGGATTACGACTCTATATCCTGCTTAGTGTCGTTAAACAGGTGTAAGCTTTGGTGTACAGTTTGTTCCGCCATAAGGGAGCGTGTTGATATAGTGTTTATGAAACTCTCGAGTGTGAGACTCGAGGAGTGGAGTGGGGCGAAGAGAACCACTATAAATCTCCATGTCCTGGTTTGATCGTTTCTTTCCTTTATCCTTACTTACTCTTTTGTAGTTGTGTTCATAGATTTTTGTATTGATATCAAATAAGATTCGAATCTAAAAGTATTTCAAAACAAACTTGAAAAAGATTTTTGAAAACATAATTAAAAACGTTGAAACTTTTCAACCTCCCCCCTTCTAGTTTCTAAAAAGATTTTTGAAAACATAATTAAAAACGATGTGGGGGTTCAAATTATGTTGTTGGAAAGCTTGAGTTTGGACTTTCGGATATAACCAATTATATTTGCGTTGCAAAATAATTTACTTGAGTATCTCGGATGAAACAATCAAGTTGTCAATCCTACTATGAAGCTTGAAATACGATCATGAAGAAGAAGACTCGATAGTACATCATCAACACAAGTGTAAGTTATGATCGGATGTACACTCTTACCATCTTAGAAGACAACAAATGGAAAATAAAATCAACCAACATATAAGCATATAAGACACTTATGTTCCACAAGCTAACAAACTCAACTATAAGATTTAAAGAGTATACAATACAAACAAAGGAGAAATAAGTAGCCATATTGCATATCACATGTTTTAAACATTATTTCTACTTATATGACTTACCAAAGCATTTACGGAAATTCATTTTCAACAAAACTAGGAGTTATCCCAAACACACCTTTAAAAATCATATTGATTCGTAAATATTATTAAATCGACAAACAAGAGAATGAATGACAAGTAAAATTAGACACACATGTTTCACAAATAACAAGCACAAATACTATTAGAAATAAGCATAAGATCAAGATATATAAGCAATGCAAAATAAAAAAAAACTAGTCATTTAGCATAGCATACGAAAATACTTTTCTTCGCTTTGCATTAAATATAATCATGTATACCAAGCTTGATTAGTTTCCCAGATATTTTAAATATGACCAAAACGAAGGAAAATACACCAACGTTTAAAAGTTAATAAGACCCCTTTCCAAATTGACCAAATGACATGACCGAAAAGGACCTTCTGTTACTAATTAAGGACTTTGACATATTTTAATTTGGATTCAGTTCCTAGAAATATTTTTATATTAAAATAGACTTAAATACCTTTAAAATAGTAGGTGACACGAATCTTACGGACTTACGGTTAATTAGTTATGAATTTTTCAAGTTTACCAAAATTTGTCTTCTGCACAGACAGATCCGCCGGATCGCTTTTAAAAGGGATACGCGGGTCAGACACAGATTTACAAAAATACATATTTTGACCAGACGACAAGGTTTGACCTTTGTAGACTTTTTAGTGAACTTATATTGCCTATTTTAATCATTATTCAAGCTTATATAACAAGATATCTAACATCAAAACTTCAAAGTATAACATAACGACACAAGTTTCATATTATGCCCAACTTCACGGAAAATTTGATACATGGACCTTACTCGGTTTTAAAAACCATTTGTTTTGAAAACTAGAGCCAACCTACTCTGATACCAATTGTGAAAACCATAGAGAGGGAGGGGGGTGAATACGTTTCCATTTAAAACTTAAAACTTTTGTATCAAATTTGCCAATCAAGTTTGACGTAATATGAAATGTAGAAATAATACTTCAACGATAAAGATAATAGAGAGAGAGTGAAGTAAAACGAATTGCCACAACCCAAATATAAACATCAACTCACAATACAATATTAAACATAAAGTAAAGATAAAGCAATAAGTAAAAGAGATTGCAAACCGGACGTGGTGATTTATACTGGTTCGGTTATGAAGCTCCTCTTCGCCCTACTCCACTCCCCCAGTATCCAGACTAGATCAACAAACTCCCTTCTCGATGGAGAAAACCTTACACAACGTTGCTTACACTTTATCAGGTACAAAGCTAAATACCGAGTCCTAGTTCAAGGTAGAACCAACTTAACGTCGCTTACATTTTATCTGGTACAAAGCTAAATACCGAGTCCTTCTTCGGGTACAACCAAACCCGTTATGTTTTGTGGCCCAATATAACAAACCTTGTATTTTATGGCACAAACAATTAAACCATCTAATCTAGTTGGTGATACAAGATAATGATACAAATGTGAGTACAATGATGATCCAAGACAATATGTCTAATGGATATCTATGACTAATCTAAATGAACTTCTATTGATGGGAATCCTTCAAATGGATGAAGATGATAAGATCACCAATCTTGTAGATCTTCATATGTATATGCTTGTAGTGGATGGAAATGGTAAGATCTTATAAGACTTGCTTTGGTGGATCATCATGGAAGTATGCTTACAACAAAATGAAGGTTAAAAGCATTATGATCAAGGGTTTTACATTGTGAATGATTGATGTTAATGGTGGATCTAATGGATACTAATGTATGCTAAAACTAGTGAAAATGGAGTGTTTTTGTGTGTGAAAACGGGTATGCAAAGGTTAGTATTTAGGGATAATGATATGTAAATGTATCCAACTTGACACCATATACTAAGTTGTACAACGAACTATTAATCTCGCAAAAGAATACATGAACTTACTAATCTTGACTATCTTGTGTACTCCGTTAGTTTCCGCTAGATTTATTTACATAAATCGTCCTTGTGGTTAGGACCAAATTGCAACCACAGTCCATAACGGTCGTAACGGCCGTTAAGTTATTTGCATAAATCGTCCTTGTTACAAAAATTAATTTTCTTTTTTCGAAATTAATTTTTTTTACAAAAATTAATTTTTTTTTCGAAATTAATTTTTTTAGAAAAATTAATTTTTTTTTTCGAAATTAATTTTTTTACAAAAATTAATTTTTTTTCGAAATTAATTTTTTTTCAAAAATTAATTTTCTTTGTTCGAAATTAATTTTTTTTTACAAAAATTACTTTTTTTTTTCGAAATTTTTTTTAATTTTTTTTTCGAAATTAATTTTTTTACAATAATTACATTTTTTTTTCGAAATAAATTTTTTTACAAAAATTAATTTTTTTTTCAAAACTAATTTTTTTTACAAAAATTACTTTTTTTTTTCGAAATTAATTTTAATTTTTTTTTCGAAATTAATTTTTATACAAAAATTACTTTTTTTTTGAAATAAATTTTTTTACAAAAATTAAATTCGAAAAAAAAATTAATTGGACAAAAACAACCCCAAGCCGGACTCGAACCCCGACCTCTTGGATGAAGGGTGAAAGGTGTTACCAGCTGCGCTGGAGCAGCTTTACATTTGTTTTACACACATTTAATCTTTTAAGGGTTAAATAGAAGCATTTTCATTTTTATTAATAAAAATGGTCAAAATAATTTTGACCTGTCATTTTAAAGGGGTTATGGGCCGGTTCAAAAATTGAGGAAAATAACGCCGGACTCGTTTTTTCGTGCTCTTTCCAATGGTGTGCTCGGTGAATTTTTTTTGACTTCGTTTGAACCTCGATAAACGCGAAAATTTTGTCGAAACACTTAATTTTTTGTCCTATTAAATTTTTTTTTCGAATTTAATTTTTTGTCGAAAGACTTAAATTTAAGGGTTAAATAGAAGCATTTTCATTTTTATTAATAAAAATGGTCAAAATAATTTTGACCTTTCATTTTAAAGGGGTTATGGGCCGGTTCAAAAATTGAGGAAAATAACGCCGGACTCGTTTTTTCGTGCTCTTTCCAATGGTGTGCTCGGTGAATTTTTTTGACTTCGTTTGAACCTCGATAAACGCGAAAATTTTGTCGAAACACTTAATTTTTTGTCCTATTAAATTTTTTTTTCGAATTTAAGTTTTTGTCGAAACACTTAAATTTAAGGGTTAAATAGAAGCATTTTCATTTTTATTAATAAAAATGGTCAAAATAATTTTGACCTGTCATTTTAAAGGGGTTATGGGCCGGTTCAAAAATTGAGGAAAATAACGCCGGACTCGTTTTTTCGTGCTCTTTCCAATGGTGTGCTCGGTGAATTTTTTTGACTTCGTTTGAACCTCGATAAACGCGAAAATTTTGTCGAAACACTTAATTTTTTGTCCTATTAAATTTTTTTTTCGAATTTAATTTTTTTTCGAAACACTTAAACATTGTCGAAAACATTGTAAAGCTGCTCCAGCGCAGCTGGTAACACCTTTCACCCTCCATCCAAGAGGTCGGGGTTCGAGTCCGGCTTGGGGTTGTTTTTGTCCTATTAATTTTTTTTTCGAATTTAATTTTTGTAAAAAAATTTATTTCGAAAAAAAAGTAATTTTTGTAAAAATATTAATTTTGAAAAAAAAAATAGAATTAATTTCGAAAAAAAAAATAATTTTTGTAAAAAAATTAATTTCGAAAAAAGAAAATTAATTTTTGTAAAAAAATTAGTTTCTAAAAAAAATTAATTTTTCTAAAAAAATTAATTTTTGTAAAAAAATTTATTTCGAAAAAAAAATAATTTTTGTAAAAAAATTAATTTCGAAAAAAAAATTAAAAAATATTTCGAAAAAAAAAAAGTAATTTTTGTAAAAAAAAATTAATTTCGAACAAAGAAAATTAATTTTTGTAAAAAAATTAATTTCGAAAAAAAATTAATTTTTGTAAAAAAATTAATTTCGAAAAAAGAAAATTAATTTTTGTAACAAGGACGATTTATGCAAATTACTTAACGGCCGTTACGACCGTTATGGACTGTGGTTGCAATTTGGTCCTAACCACAAGGACGATTTATGTAAATAAATCTAACGGAAACTAACGGAGTACACAAGATAGTCAAGATTAGTAATTTCATGTATTCTTTTGCGAGATTAATAGTTCGTTGTACAACTTAGTATATGGTGTCAAGTTGGATACATTTAAATATCATTATCCCAAGGTTAGTATTTATAGGCAAAAAATCCAAAAATGTTTCTGACCCCAAGGATCCCTTTGAAAAGGGATCCGACTGCCTAACCCAAAGGGATCCGCAGGATCCAGCATAGCTGGTTAAAAAATCCGGGTTTTGGGTTATAAATTCCGAGTCTTGGGTCACGGGTTTTAGGTCATGGGTACTGGGTGTTGGGTCATGGGTACCCAATGTGATGTCATGCATGATGTAAAAGATATTTTGGGTCATGGGTCATGAACTTTGGGTCATGGGTCATGGGTATTAGGTCATGGGTACCCAATGTGATGTCATGCACGAAGTACGTTTTTTTTTTTTAATTATTATTATTATTATTATTATTATTATTATTATTATTATTTATCTAGTTTAGTTTAAATATATTTTGTAAAATGTAAGTAACAAGTGTTACTTGTAAGTATTAGATAAATGATTTTATGTAAACTTTTATACTAAAAATGTTTTAGACACAAATATGTTTAAACGACTCTAACAAGTATTCTTAATGGTTTGTTAGGGGTTTGATTATAACGCAACATAACAAACATTACGAACCTGTGTTGTAGCATACGAAGACTCGAGACGTCGAGAGGTGTAGAATGTATGTTAAGACAAAATATTATTACGAGTAACTTGTACATTTTACGTTATGTATTACAAGTTACATGTTTGTCATCAATCAAAACAAACGAGACTGTATAGATTAAATATTGTAATATTTGCACTAACATACATATACCTAACACAAAAAACACTTAAAACATTTCATCACACATACACACACACAACACTTGACTTTTTTTCCCAAATGTGAACCCCCCCCCCCCCCTTTTCAGGTTTTGAGGAGTTTCTTGTAGATTGCCAAGGTTTGATCTTGGGTGTATGTTCAGGGCTTTTCATCAAAAGGGGGAAACGGTTATTTTGGGGCCCTTTAACCGTCTTTTGAGGTGGTTGTTTAGGGTTTTTGAATTGGTTTCCCAGGGTTTTGGGGGCTTT